>JARNME010000320.1:0-58248 GCA_030179655.1 Scaptomyza flava
GGCGTAAATCAATTAATGATGCATCTCATTCGTTCTAGGTTTTGGATCCCTAAGCTCAAGACTCTGATCACATCCGTGACCAACTCCTGTCGAGCCTGTGTAGTGTTCAAGAAAAAACTCAAGACTCAGCTTATGGGTAGTCTACCGGAGGAAAGATCGACATTTTCACGTCCTTTTACACACACTGGCCTCGACTTTGCTGGACCGTTCGAAATAAATAACTACACTGGTCGTGCTTGCCTCATAACCAAAGGCTATGTGTGTGTCTTTGTGTGCTTCAGCACGAAGGCAATCTATTTTGAAGCCACTTCCGACATGGCTACGGACAATTCCTGGCAGCGTTTGCTCGCTTCATAGCAAGACGCGGGTGTCCGTCCAAATAGGCAATTAAAAAAATATTATATTGACATATTTATTCTTTAACAAGTGGAAACGTTGCAGTCGGACGCAACCGACTGCGGTATACTCGATACCAGTATTAAAAATTTTGATGCCCATCCATGTGGGATGTCAATTGCTATCTTCATACCAAGTTTGGTGACTCTAGCTCGAAGTTTGTATAAATTGAGGAAAGGGGGGCTGGGGGCGGTATGGGTGGAATTGCATCCAAATTTTTGATGCAGATCTTTGTGGAATGTCAATTGCTATCTTCATAACAAATTTGGTGACTCTAGCTCAAAGTTTGTAAAAGTGGGGAAAGGGGGGCTGGGGGCGGTATGGTTGGGCGTGGCATTCAAATTTTTGGTGCAGATCTATGTGGGATGTCAATTGCTATCTTCATACCAAATTTGGTGACTCTAGCTCGAAGTTTGTATAAAGTGGGGAAAGGGGGGCTGGGGGCGGTATGGTTGGGCGTGGCATCCAAATTTTTGCTGCAGATCCTTGTGGAATGTCAAATGCTACCTTCATACCAAATTTGGTGACTCTAGCTCAAAGTTTGTATAAAGTGGGGAGAGGGGGGCTATGGGGCTGGGGGTGGTATGGTTGGGCGTGGCATCCAAATTTTTGCTGCAGATCCTTGTGGAATGTCAAATGCTACCTTCATACCAAATTTGGTGACTCTAGCTCGAAGCATGTAAAAGGTGGTGAATGGGGGGCTATGGGGCTTGGGGCGGTATGGGTGGGCGTGGCATTCAAATTTTTACTGCCGATCCATGTGGGATGTCAATTGCTCTCTTCATACCAAATTTGGTGACTCTAGCTCGAAGTTTGTATAAAGTGGGGAAATGGGGGCTGGGGGCGGTATGTTTGTGCGTGGCATCCAAATTTTTGCTGCAGATCCTTGTGGAATGTCAAATGCTACCTTCATACCAAATTTGGTGACTCTAGCTCAAAGTTTGTATAAGGTGGGGAAAGGGGGGCGGAATGGATGGGCTAGGCTCCAAAACTTTGATGCAGATTGTTGGGGGTCGTTGCCAGCTATCTTCCTACCAAATTTGGTGGCTCTAGCTCCACTACTCTGGAATATACACGCATTCCCGTTTTTGACGAAGCGTTGGTGCAGATGGGGGTGGCTAGGGCGGTATTGGTGGGCGTGGCATCCAAACTTTTGATGCAGTTTTTGGGGGGTCATCATCAGCTAGTCATCTTTCTTGGCACAAAATTTGGTGACTCTAGCTAAAAAACTGTGGGAGATATAGGCTTTTCTGATTTCTAAATGCGGGGGGGCTGGGGCGGGATGGGTGGGCGTGGCTCCAAAACTTTGATGCAGTTCTTTTGGGGTCGTTACCAGCTATCTTCCTACCAAATTTGGTGGCTCTAGCTCCACTACTCTGGAAGATACACGCATTCCCGTTTTTTACGAAGCGTTGGGGCATCTGGGGGCGGCTAGGGCGGTATTGGTGGGCGTGGCATCCAAACTTTTGGTGCAGTTTTTGGGGTATCATCATCACCTATATTGGCACCAAATTTGGTGGCTCTAGCTCAAAAACTGTGGGAGATATAGGCTTTTTTGACTTTAAAATGCGGGGGGTCTGGGGGCGGAATGGGGGGGCGTGGCTCCAAAATTTTTGATGCAGTTTTTTGGGGGTTGCTAGTAGCTATCTTCTTACCAAATTTGGTAGTTCTAGCTGTAAGGGTGTGTGAAATATGCGGACTTATCGTTTTTGAGTTATCGAATTTATCGATTTGCCAGCCCCCCAGTTATCGTAGAACCCCAATCTTGACACTTTAATTTACTATCCCATAGATAAAGAGAATTGGAAAGTTTCAAGTCCCTAGCTTGAAGGGTGTGGAAAAAACTTGCACACATACGGACGGACAGACGGACAGACACCATGACGGACATTGCTCAAAACCAATATACTCTTTACCTTCGGTATCGAGTATAAAAATTCCAATTAATTATGCAACATTACTTATCATTATACTTCTCCGCTCTGCCTATTTTTTTCAACACACTAACTTTATTTTTGTCCATTAATCTATATATATAAAATTAAGTGGAAAAACTTCCTGTTCGCTTACTTCTCCTAGACGGCTTGCCCGATTTCAATGAATTTTTCAGGGGTGATTTGGGTCTTTGTGGAGGGTGCACATCTGCAATTTATTGTGTGCATCATTGCTTTTTTATCATTGTTTTGCCGCAAGATTGCCTTTTACTAATAAACAGAAACAGCAGGCGTATGTTATTAACAACGCAAAATTAATACGGTTGGCATATCGAGAAGAAGTCAAAGCGAAGAGCAACGCGCTCAAATGAATGCCCGAGGTAGAGCGGTGTACAGAGAGCGTCGTCCACAGTTAATAGCTGAATCCGCAGACAATCAACGGCCAAATTTTCGTCAAAGCCGAGTTCCGTGCTTCATATCGAGGAATTCAGCAATGACCAACAACTTTTTGGCGGAGCATTAGTAGTATTATCCGGCGATTTTCGACAAACTTTACCAGTCATTCCTCGATCAACTCCTGCCGACGAAATAAAATGCATATTTAAAATCGTCAGTTTTATGGAGACATGTTCAATGGCTGACTCTTACCATCAACATGCTAGTCCAATTACAAAATGATCGATCTGCAGCGGCGTTTTCGAAGCAGTTGTTGTACATTCGCGAAGGCAAAATACCAATCGATGATACCGGTTTGATCACATTGCCGAACAACTTTTGTACAATTTAACAATCGAAAGAAGAATTGATTGAAAGTGTATTTCCGAATATTGCTCAACACTTTCACCGCCACGATTATTTAAGTGAACGCGCAATATTGGCAGCGAAAAATCTACACGTCAACGAAATCAATTTTGCCATTCAAGAAAAACTGCCAGGAGAAGCTACAACATATACATCGATTGATTGCGTTTTGAACCAAGATGAAGTAGTCAATTATCCAATTGAATTCTTTAATTCTTTGGATCCCCCCGGTCTGCCACCGCATCGTTTAGTCCTGAAAGTCGGTTCACCCGTAATACTTCTATGAAATCTGAAGTCACCAACTTTGTGTAATGGCACAAGACTTTCAGTCAAAAAATTTTGGCCAAATTTGATTGAAGCAACCATACTAAATGGCAAGGCAGCAGCTGAAGTTGTACTCTAACCACGCATTCCAATGATTCCAACGGACTTGCCGTTTGAATTTAAGCGTTTGCAGTTCCCAGTACGTCTTGCATTTTCGATGACCATCAACAAATCGCAAGGGCAAACGTTTCGAGTGTACGGCTTCAATTTGGAAGAACCGTGCTTCTCACACGGTCAATTGTACGGCGCATGCTCGAGAGGGGGAACACAAAACAAAAAATAGTGCATACCAAAATGTACTATGAATAAGTAACAGTAAGTAAAACACAAAGTTAAAGCCAATAAGAGTTTTAATTGAATTAGGTGTAGCGAAGCGCACCGGGAAAAATCTAGTTCTTTATAAAAATTCAAATTCAAAAATTCAAAATTCTTCAAAATTAAACTGAACAATCATTAAGTTTTTAAGATTCTCCACCAGTAATCTATTTCCAGTAATCTATCCCTTTCGAAATTTGCATTGTGCGGAGGAATCGCATAGTACAATTGTGCTATTTTCAATACTTCCGTGTAACAGCTCGAGTTTACGTTTGCAAAAAACTGTACTAGCTTATCTGCGAAGCTTTTCTCAAAACACGTTTTCACTTGTCTCGACAAAAACTTCTTCAAGTTTGCAATTTGGTCGAAATAGAGTGATTAGTCTATTGAAATTTTTTTCTCCAACAAATATTCTACACACTTCGCTACACTTTCTTCATACGAAAAGTTCGCGTCGTCTAGTTGCAGCCATTGAAAAATCCGGTACTCTTCTAGTGACTTTGTCCATTCCCTCAGATATAATAAACATTCACTATACGCAAGAAGGGTCCTGAATTCAAAAGAGCGGCAAGTCTCTACCTTGCCGTTTTCCTTCAAAGACTTTAAAATCGATAGAACACTTAAAGGCTATACGTTGCATTCTTGCCGGCTTTTTAAAATCTCAATAATTTCGTCAATCACAGTAATTATGTCCGTTATTGAGTTACTCTTTCGCTCCTTTTGCTGCATACCTTTGCGGAAAATTGACATTAATGAATGCACGAACCAAAAGTAGGCCTCGCCCAAGTCGTGTTCAAAAATTTTTTAAGTTTGGCTGGAGGTTTTGATACAGAACTAACATACGCTTTAAGAGCCTGAAATAAATGGAGGATTCTTTCACCAGCTGGTCTTTAGCTAAGCCACCTGATTTTGCTGTGGCTCAGCAGCTTCTTGAATTCGATGTCTACGAGATCGCAAAACCCTTTCATTCGTCCTAGCCGTATATATTGAAAAATAACTATACAATTTGTAAACGAATACGTCAATGTCAAAAAGCAAGAACTGGTCAGTTCCATGATGAACCGCGTTATGTAGGACATGTGCAGGGCAGCCAACGCCAACTAAATTTTTATTAATTTCGGACTCTAACAAATGCATTACATTATTTTGCCCTTTACGGTTAAGTCCACCAAAATGTGTGTTTGTGTTGTCTGCAACAAAAGCATTTAATTTTTTTATACTCGATACCGAAGGTAAAGAGTATATTGGTTTAGTGCAATGTCCGTCATGGTGTCTGTCCGTCTGTCCGTCCGTATGTGTGCAAGTTTTTTCCACACCCTTCAAGCTAGGGACTTGAAACTTTAAAATTCTCTTTATCTATGGGATAGTAAATTAAAGTGTCAAGATTGGGGTTCTACGATAACTGGGGGGCTGGCAAATCGATAAATTCGATAACTCAAAAACGATAAATCCGCATATTTCACACACCCTTACAGCTAGAACTACCAAATTTGGTAAGATAGCTACTAGCAACCCCCAAAAAACTGCATCAAAAATTTTGGAGCCAAGTCCCCCCATTCCGCCCCCAGACACCCCGCATTTTAAAGTCAAAAAAGCCTATATCTCCCACAGTTTTTGAGCTAGAGCCACCAAATTTGGTGCCAATTTAGCTGATGATGACCCCCCAAAAACTGCACCAAAAGTTTGGATGCCACGCCCACCAATACCGCCCTAGCCGCCCCCAGATGCCCCAACGCTTCGTAAAAAACGCGAATGCGTGTATCTTCCAGAGTAGTGGAGCTAGAGCCACAAAATTTGGTAGGAAGATAGCTGGTAACGACCCCAAAAGAACTGCATCAAAGTTTTGGAGCCACGCCCAACCATCCCGCCCCCAGCCCCCCCCGCATTTAGAAATCAGAAAAGCCTATATCTCCCACAGTTTTTTAGCTAGAGTCAAGAGTCAAGAGTCAAGATAGATGATGATGACCCCCCAAAAACTGCATCAAAAGTTTGGATGCCACGCCCACCAATACCGCCCTAGCCACCCCCATCTGCCCCAACGCTTCGTCAAAAACGGGAATGCGTGTATATTCCAGAGTAGTGGAGCTAGAGCCACCAAATTTGGTAGGAAGATAGCTGGCAACGACTCCCAACAATCTGCATCAAAGTTTTGGAGCCTAGCCCATCCATTCCGCCCCCCTTTCCCCACCTTATACAAACTTTGAGCTAGAGTCACCAAATTTGGTATGAAGGTAGCATTTGACATTCCACAAGGATCTGCAGCAAAAATTTGGATGCCACGCACAAACATACCGCCCCCAGCCCCCATTTCCCCACTTTATACAAACTTCGAGCTAGAGTCACCAAATTTGGTATGAAGAGAGCAATTGACATCCCACATGGATCGGCAGTAAAAATTTGAATGCCACGCCCACCCATACCGCCCCAAGCCCCATAGCCCCCCTTTCACCACCTTTTACATGCTTCGAGCTAGAGTCACCAAATTGGTATGAAGGTAGCATTTGACATTCCACAAGGATCTGCAGCAAAAATTTGGATGCCACGCCCAACCATACCACCCCCAGCCCCATAGCCCCCCTCTCCCCACTTTATACAAACTTTGAGCTAGAGTCACCAAATTTGGTATGAAGGTAGCATTTGACATTCCACAAGGATCTGCAGCAAAAATTTGGATGCCACGCCCAACCATACCACCCCCAGCCCCCCTTTCCCCACTTTATACAAACTTTGAGCTAGAGTCACCAAATTTGGTATGAAGGTAGCATTTGACATTCCACAAGGATCTGCAGCAAAAATTTGGATGCCACGCCCAACCATACCGCCCCCAGCCCCCCTTTCCCCACTTTATACAAACTTCGAGCTAGAGTCACCAAATTTGGTATGAAGATAGCAATTGACATCCCACATAGATCTGCACAAAAATTTGAATGCCACGCCCAACCATACCGCCCCCAGCCCCCCTTTCCCCACTTTTACAAACTTTGAGCTAGAGTCACCAAATTTGTTATGAAGATAGCAATTGACATTCCACAAATATCTGCATCAAAAATTTGGATGCAATTCCACCCATACCGCCCCCTGCCCCCCTTTCCCCACTTTATACAAACTTCGAGCTAGAGTCACCAAATTTGGTATGAAGAGAGCAATTGACATCCCACATGGATGGGCATCAAAATTTTTAATACTGGTATCGAGTATACCGCAGTCGGTTGCGTCCGACTGCAACGTTTCCACTTGTTAGATATAACGTTTATTAAAACGTCCACAATTGTTCGCGCACTTTCGTTGCCTGTGCTATGAATGTCCAAAAGACGAACTTGGACGCCATGAGATTCGTGAAAGTACTGCACGAGAACGCCAAAAAGCTTTTTGCTGCCTTGGATACTTGCATCGGTGCCTATTCCAACAAATGGGATATCTGCTAGCTCCTCGCGTATTAATGATAGCGAAAATGGAGACAGAACACCGTTTATAATGGCCTCGGTCTTCGTTCGAGCGCTTGATATTTTTGAGGCGATTTCTCAATCGCAAAACATGGAGCGTAGCAAACTTGTGGTGCAGTCCGATGACTTGTAGCTTATATGGTGTTTGACCGTATGAAAGGCCAAAGTGCCTTCTACAGCAAACACTTTCAATGCATCATCCGAATGAGTTTTGACGACAAAGTTGTCCATTGACATTGACGACGTTGCATCGCGAATTTCCGCTTTGTGCTCTCGTGACCCAATATGCCGCACCAGAGCTGATTTTCTTAAGAAACAATAAAATGACACACATACTATAACAAAGAGCGCACATAAAGTATAACAAACACATAGACATTCACTGACATTGACAGTATAGAAAATCATAAAATGATACACACCTTCATATGCTACACTAATATTCACTTGACAAATTTCACAAAAACGTTCGTTAACGTTACCACCCTTACCCTTTGAAAAACAGGGGAATTTTTTTTATGTGCTCCTCTGAAAAAATGCACTTGCGTTTTTCAGCCATCAGCTTTGGTGTCATTGCGAGCTATAACCTGTAGAATGATTTTGTGGCAGAAAACATTTAACTTACAAATTTAAAGAAGTTTTTCCGCAAAGCACTGCGCCTCTTTGTTCACTTTTTCACTGCTGACAAAATGGCGGGAAAGTTCACTAGTAAATCAGTTCACCAACTAGACTCAAAATTGCGAACATGTTCTTTTGAGTTGCTTTTTATCGCTTTTTGCCAAAATGCCGATTTTTTTAACGATACAATAGAAAACCGGGACAATTTCGAGCAGGGTCGGGACACTGGGACATTACATGCAAAAGCGGGACATGTCCCGGAATTCCAGGACGGATGGTAACCCTACTCCAGAGTAATGACTCGTGACTTCTTGGCAGCTACAAAAGCGCGCGTCGAGACGTCATACAGTCACCACTGTCTTTCGTGGCACTTCAATCAAGTTCAATCAAGTGCGCCACATATGGGCGGCTTGTGGGAGGCTGGTGTCAAAAGCTTCAAAGTGCTATTTTACAAGTCGACCTCAACCTTCAAATATGCTTTTGAAGAACTCTCCACCATCCTTGCGAAGATCGAAGCCTGCCTTAATTCAAGACCAATTTCCCCATTATCCGAGGATGTGACAGACTTGCTGGCGCTAGTAAGAGGCCAACTCCTCGCCGTTAGTGAGCCAGAAATCAAGGGAAATGCTGCGTCAATTCTAAAAAGTGGGCACAACGGCTCAAGGCTCTTAACCAACACTTTTGTTTCCGTAAGAAAAAAGAGTACTTGAAGAAGCTCCACAAAAGGACAAAGTGGCAACTACCCGAGACGAACCTGCAACAAGGCGACAAGTTGTCAAGGAGGATAACCTTCCATCCAACGAATGGCACTTGGGTCGCGTCCAGGAAACTCATGCGGGGCAGGATGATCTGGTTCGAGTAGTCGATGTACTCACAAACCGAGGGATTAGAAAAATACCAGTGGCCAAGCTTATCCTCCTTCCAATCCATCCCGAACCAAAAACTCTTATGTCGTGACTAACTATTTATTTCAATAAGAGTTTGTTGTCTAATTCCTGTTTTGTTTATATTTTCACAGACAACATTCGAAGAGCCATAGCACCCACATCCAGGACGCAAAAACAGGCTTGTCGCCCACGCGGTGTCGCGTCTTTCCGCTGCTGAGTCTGCCGGGGTGTCCATGCCATTAACAAGTGCCAGCGCTTTATGCACCTCGACGCTGAGAAGCGTCTACGGGCAGTATTATCAACAAGTACTGCCCCAACTGCCTGGCGCATCAGCACTCCGGGCGAACGTGTCGCAGTGGGCCAAAGTTCCGCGTTTGCGATGGTGAGCACCACACCTTGCTCCACCATAATGAGGATGACTCTCCGGCCTCCCCACAAAGTGCTCGGCCAATGAGCCGGTCTCAGGATTCACCGCGTCACACGAGGAGACGCTCTCCGGTCCGAGTGCAACGACACCCAACACCACCATCCACTCTGGAGCTTGCAGTCTTGCCTTGTCCTTGTCACTGTCGGTGAGAAAACTTTTGAGATGCGAGCACTGGTCGATCCGTGAAGTCCGCACAGCCACATCGATGCCTCCTGTGCAAAGGCTCTATGCCTTTCGCCACCAGGCTCGATGACAGGGTCAGTGCTCGCATCAAATCCAAGAACGGCACTTTCGACAGGGACTGCCACTTGGAGGTCAACCAGAACCTCAATTTCCAAACGCTCAAGGTGCCGGTTGAGGAACGTTTCAGGGAAAGCGTTCCTAACATTGTGTTGGCGGACTCAAGATGGTTTCTGCCGTCTACAGTGAGTTTGGTGTTGGGTGCCAATGTATACGGCTACATTATTTAGCCAGGAGTGCTTTCGAGCGAACATGGGCCAGTGGCTCAGAAAACAACGTTTGGGTGGATCTTGTCTGGAGTCTGCAGCCAATAAGGTCCGCTCCCAAATTCCTATCCCACTTATTTGCAACTATATTCCAAAGGGGGCGGAATGTTCAAGCCGGAAAGTATGCAGCGGCATCTGCAGCTCCCCACCTGAATCTTGCATATAACTTCGCACTCTCTCCGTTCATTAAGTTCTTGTCAATGTTAACTTAATGTTATTAACTTGCTGAGCATGCTCAGTAGGCTTTTAACATTAAGTTTAAATTAACAAGAATGTAATGAACGGAGAGAATGCGAGCTTTTATGCAATATTTAGGTGGGGAGCTGCAGATGCCGCTTCGAGATGCGAGCACTGCTCGACACAAGAAAGTTACTTTTCGTTTCAGTGAATTTTTATACTCGATACCGAAGGTAAAGAGTATATTGGTTTTGTGCAATGTCCGTCATGGTGTCTGTCCGTCTGACCGTCTTTATGAACGCAACTTTTTTCCACACCCTTCAAGCTAGAGACTTGAAACTTTCCAATTCTCATTAACTATGGGATAGTTAAATAAAGTGTAAAGATGGGGGATCTACGATAACTGGGGGGCTGGCAAATCGATAAATTCGATAACGATTGTCGACTTAATAATTGAAGCAACATTATTAATAGTTGTCTTCTATTTTGCATATTATATAATAGTTATAAATACGCTGCTTTAGTGCATTTGAAATCAAATAAAACTAAGCAGTCTGAATATTTTATTACACTAATATAAGTTGGTATATTCAATTTTATTGAATTATATACTAACGTATAGACGCTCTAACGTTGTTCAGTGAAGTCAATTTTTGACTGATTTTGAAGTATTTATTTATTTATAATACTTACTTTAAATTATGTTGTTAATTTGTTTTGTTCTTTTTTTTTAACAAAAATAATAAGTCGATTTCTTCTATTTTCATATTATATAATAGTTATATAGACGCTGCTTAGGTGCATTTATATATCAAATAAAACAATGCAGTCTGAATATTCTATTAACAGTATAAGTTGGTATATTACATTTTATTGAATTTTATACTTACGTATAGACACTGTAACGTTGTAACAATCGTTTTACAGTGAAGTCAATTGACTCGCAGCCAAATTAATTATATAGTTGTCTTCTCTTTCGCATATTATATAATAATAATATAGACGCTGCTTAAGTGCATTTAAAAATCAAATAAAACTAAGCAGTCTGAATATTCTATTAACAGTATAAGTTGGTATATTATATTTTATTGAATTTTATGCTTACGTATAGACACTGTAACGTTGTAACAATCGCTTTACAGTGAAGTCAATTGACTCACACCCAAATTAAAATATGTCTATTGAAACTTTAGATATTAGTGGTGTTTTGGTGCCTCATTCAGTTGTTGCAATAATTGTTGATAGAGCCTGCCTTTTAAGATCTATTTCCTACCTTTAATTTGGTTGGCAAGGCTTCCATGGCACCATACCCCAACATTGTAGCCTATGTGTAACCAACTGGGAAACTTTTGCTTGCTTCAGCATAAACTTAAATGGAGAGTGATATAGCTTTTCTGAACAATATGAGTGCGCTATGTCATACTCATATACTTATGGTACTGCATGTGAGCTTTAAGCAGTAGCATAAATTTTTGCTGTAAATTTCCAAGTTTTTCACAATCGAAATTTATTACAAGCATTTGGAAATAGTTTGCATCCTGTTAAAAGATTGCGTTTTACCGGTCCATTAATGAATGGACATTTTGATGTTTATATTCCTTTAGAGGAAGTATTAACTCAAGATTCTGATACGTCAAGTGAATGTTAAACTGAAAAAATTAAAAATCCCGTTAAAAGACTTAGTCGGTTCGCCGACAAACCGGAAAAAGGTACTAAAACATTAATTTGAAAAAAATCGTGATACCAATAGGGGTAAGCGCATAGAAGCATCAAAAAGATTTAAGGTTAATAATTCTGAAGCTCATAGAGTTGCAGTGAGAAGACATGAGGCAAATAATCCTAATGCACGTCAAGAAAGGCGTTTGCGTGCATGGAGTGTTAAAGCCATGTCTGGCTTAAACTATTATTTTGAAATAGCTTACAAGTCAGATTAAATTACTCAACTTGGTAGTATGAATGATAATTTCATTGATCGTGTAAGAAAGTATAACAGCTGCTTTCAAATGACTTCTTTTGGTAGTACAAAAATTATAAATGAAAGTTTGTCAACCTTTAAAGTCCAAGGACAAGTTCATCACTTTTATTTTTTTATTTATTTAATAAAACTAGTTTAAAGTTAAAACTTATGCGCTAGTGGAATAATAGCATGGCTGCCAGGGCCTTCAGCTGTGTTATATTAAGTACGTATTGACATTAAGTTATTTACATGTGTGTGATTAGGTATATGATTTTTTTATACTCGATACCGAAGGTACCCCTTCCACCCCCCTTTCACCACCTTTTATGAAGGTAGCAATTGACATTCCACATAGATCTGCAGCAAAAATTTGGATTCCACGTCCACCCATACCGCCCCCAGCCCCCCTTTCCCCACCTTTTACATACTTTGAGCTAGAGTCACCAAATTTAGTATGAAAAAAGCAATTGACATGCCACATAGATCCGCATCAAAAATTTGGATGGCACGCCCACCCATACCGCCCCATGCCCCCCTTTCCCCACTTCTTACAATTTTCGAGCTACAGTCACCAAATTTGGTATGAAGATAGCAATTGACATTTCACAAAGATCTGCATCAAAAATTTGGATGCCACACCCAACCAATCCACCCCCAGCCCCCCTTCCCACAGATTTTACTAACTTTGAGCTAGAGTCACCAAAATTGGAAGGAAGATAGCTGGTGTCATCCCCATCTGCATCGGAGAATCTTCAAGGCAGCGTACACCCTTGTCCCATCCGTACCCCTTTGCAATCAGGCCTCTTTTTACCTGTTTTAATACTGGTATCGAGTATGCCGCAGTCGGTTGCGTCCGACTGCAACGTTTCCACTTGTTTAATAATGGATTCCATTATGGTATATCCATCTTCGCCATAAGCAAATAGCAAAGGGTATTCTAGAGATCGTACGATCAATGCACCTCACTTATACGATGTACTTTATTATTATGGCTTTCAATAATAATATCGCGCCTTTCAAATTGCTGACCAACAATAACTAAAGCTACTTCGCTTGATAATGGTGCATTGTAAAAACCTTTATGTGCACCAGCGGGTGTTCGATAAGCATGTATAGCCAATTTATAGTCTTTAGTACTTGTTGGTATTTTATTGAGAGCCATCTTTAGATCTTTTATATAACGATTATGATACATACATTGAAGATCCTTTACCACGCTTAAATCAACATTTGAAATATTTTTGCTATATAGTTGAGCTTCCTTTTCATCATCACCAACAAAATAAATTTGAAGAAATTTCATTTCTTCATTTGGCAAAGGTCGGACACTACCAATTAAGTGATACACTTGTCCTTGGACTTTAAAGAGTGACCAACTTTCATTTATAGTTTCAGCTGTTATACTTTCTTATACGATCAATGAAATGATCATGCTTGGGATGTCCACAAATTATTAAGCTTTTAAGTGAATCAGGCAAACTTTAATTTTGTGAAAGTTTAACTTTTCCTGCCTTGCAACAGACACCCAAA
Organism: Scaptomyza flava; assembly: GCA_030179655.1. Lineage (NCBI taxonomy): Eukaryota > Metazoa > Arthropoda > Insecta > Diptera > Drosophilidae > Scaptomyza > Scaptomyza flava. The sequence goes on from JARNME010000320.1 coordinate 13,316, forward strand.
GGCTCATTTTCCATTTAAAGCATTACAATCATACTACCAAGTTTAGTAACGTAATCTGACTTGTAAGCTATTTCAAAATAATAGTTTAAGCCAGACATGGCCTTAACACTCCATGCACGCAAACGCCTTTCTTGACGTGCATTAGGATTATTAGCCTGACGTCTTCTCACTGCAACTCTATGAGCTTCAAAATTATTAACCTGAAATCTTTTTGATGCTTATATGCGCTTACCCCTATTGATATCACGACTTTTTTCAAATTAATGTTTTAAAACCTTTTTTTCTGTTTTGTCGGTGAACCGACTAAGACCCCTTTTACACGATGAAGTTTTTGCGTCTAAAGCATTCGTTTGTAGGCAAAGGGTGTAGAGGGGTTACAGCTGCAAGCAATGCTTCATGACTTGTGAGGCAGTGATTTATTTTTCTCATTTTGCTTTGCCTTATTCCGACTGCATGTAAACAAAGAGTTGCACAGTGTTTGATGTGAATAATAAAGCTATCGATACGAAATATCGCACAAGCAAATATTAGCGCCAACAGTAAATACATTGTTTTGGTTAAGAAATTATTAGCAGAAATGTTCACTGAATCCACTTTATTTACTTGTTACTTCTTAAATCAATTATATGTTAACAAATAAAACAATCGCAGGCAAAGATATACATATGTTTATCGACCATATATTTAAATCAGAGTTGCATTTACAAAGAAAATGCTGCATGAAAAAACTTCATCGTGTAAATGCGACCAGATTTGCGAAGATGTTTTAAAACAGAATGAAAAAAACTTCATGAAAAACTTCATCGTGTAAAAGGGGTCTAAGACCCCATTTACACGCTGAAGTTTTTTCATGAAGTTTTTTTTTCATTCTGTTTTAAAACTTCTTCGCAATTCAGGTCGCATTTACATGCTGAAGTTTTTCAGTGAATTTTTTCCTTTCAAAATGCAACTCTGGTTTAAATTTATGGTCGATAAACAGACACAGTTAACACCAGTTCAATTAATTCTTTCTTCCATAACATTTCTATTAATAATTTATAAACCACAACAATATATTTACTATTTGCGCTAATATAAGCTTGTGCGATATTTCGTATCAATAACTTTATTTTTCACATCAAACACTGTGCAACTCTGTGTTTACATTCTATCGGAATAAGGCAAAGCAAAATAAGAAGAAAAATTCACGACTTAACAAGTAGTGAATTTTTGCTTGAATTTTTACACCTCTACTCCCCTTGCCTTCAAACAAAAGATTCAGAGAGAATATTCACGAAAAAACTTCAGCGTGTAAATGGGGTCTAAGTCTTTTAAGGGGATTTTTATCACTTTCAGTTTTACATTCACTTGACGTATCAGAATCTTGAGTTAATACTTCCTCTAAAGGAATATAAACATCAAAATGTCCATTCATTAACGGACCGGTAAAACGCAATCTTTTAACAGGATGCATACTATTTCCGAATGCTTGTAATAAATTTCCATTTTGAAAAACTTGGAAATTTACAGCAAAAATTTATGCTTCTGCTTGAATCTCACATGCAGTACCATAATACTACTACTACTACATAATACTACAATATGTTGGCATGGAAGCCTTGCCTACCAAATAAAAGGTAGGAAATAGATCTAAAAAGGCAGGCTCCATCACCAATTATAGCTATTTCGGCTAACTCTTTTATGTATGCGCGCGCTCTGCAAGTCAAACAAAGAGCGTAGTATCGCTACCTTCTTCGCATGCACTGAATCAACACAAAACATATCTAAGACTGCAGTTAAGTGAATTGCATATTGTCTTTAGCTTTAATTTAGTGTGTGCGGAGGAGGTAGGGTTATTAAACTTTATGATTGACATGCAAGGCGCGCACATAAAATAGAGAGTGAACGTAAATGAGCAACAACAAAGGAGCATGATCGGAGCGAGATTTCAAATTATCTGATTATCATAAGAGCAACACGCGCGCTTATGTGAACGCCCTTTGCTTGTTCGAAATTGTATATCAATAATATATCAATAATGTTTGTGTGTTACGTTTTGTCTAAGTTATCTAAGCAGCAATTTGGCGACTCCACCCCCATAACATATTCTGGTGTGGGAAATTTTTCTGTGCGGGCCCAACAACAACACTGACAACAACAACAAACGCTGCTTGGGTCGTAAATCAATTGTCAAAGGCTCACAAATTTGAAAAAAAGATGTGCACTGTGCGAAGTGAAATTTAATTAATTTAATTTATGAAATTTAAATTTTCAAGCTCATTCTTCACTTATTTGTGTATGCACTTATTCATTAAGAAGCGGAAATTCGTTTCTTTTTTGCAAGTGTAAGAACCTTTTTTATGACTTTGCTTGTGCGACGCGAAGGCGTCGCTGCGCATTTGTTTTGTTTTCGTATTCTCGCTCGCGATCAAACTCTCAGCTTGTGCGACAATCAGGCGACAGTAGTGGAATGGGTACTTGTTGTAATTGTAATTTGTTTTTTAAAATGGGTAAAAAGTGCTCCAAATCGTATGGGAGGTACTTGAAGGAGTTGTCCAAAAAAAAATTCCCTTCTTAGTGCTCACTTTCAACCTGCATTAAATATTGTGTGAAATTTTCAGCACTCTAGTTATGTTCGTTTAGGCTGTGGCGATTCGGACAATCAGGACAACATTTTTTATATAGATAGATGAGGTTAGTCAAATTTAAGTCAAATAATTTATTAGCATGGCTGGTTATATGTTCGTTTCTTTTTAGATTAAATACATAGCGAGCAATGTTATTTATTTATTTATAGTCAGCTAAGAGCAGCTGACATTAAAATAAAATATTATATATAAATCTGAAAATAAATTTAGGCAAAAATTCAAAAGTTAACGTTAAGGCTCTGGAAAATTCAATAAAATAAATTAGTAGTCCAACATTTGTTGCGTGGATTGGAGAAAACCCAGAAAATCCCAATCAGACCAGCGTTAGATTAGTAGTTAGTGATTATGATTAGATAAAGCAAACAGGATCGATCTTTTTAGTACTGGAATTGAGGCCTCTAAGGAGACAAGAGACTAAAGTTTGTTATAGTCAGAACATATAGCACGAAATGGTTCATGAATTAAATAGTTGCTCCAGCAACGATCAAGGCTAAGGGGTAAAAAGTTACGTGAAGATCTAAATGGGACATTAAATTTGATTCGACTCGAAAGAACTAATGAGTCGATTTCACCATTAAGTAGGTTAGTAATAAATAATACTCCATGCATAGTTCTACGGTTTAACAGGGAGGGAAGATTTATCAAAAGGAGTCTACTTGAATACGGGGGTAAGTCAACTCCAGCAACCCAGTTAAAACTTCTTAGGGCAAATAGAAGAAATTTCTTCTGCACAGATTCAAATCTATCCTGGTGAATCGAGTATTGTGGGGACCACACACAAGATCCATACTCCAGGTTGGGACGAACTAGGGATGTATAAAGCGTTTTAGTGGTGTACGGATCATCAAACTCTTTCGACCACCGCTTGATGAAGCCAAGGACATTAATGGCCTTATTGACCATGGACAAAATATGAGCGTCAAACTTTAATTTAGGATCAAGAATAATGCCTAAATCTTTGATTTCAAACACGCGGTCAAGTGGTGAAGCATCAAGCAAGTAGTGAGCAGTATGAGGGGTACTTCTACAAAAAGACATGACTTTACATTTTGAGCAATTTAAATTTAGTAAGTTAGTACGGCACCAGGCTGACAATGCACCCAAATCCGACTGAAGTAAATTACTCAGGGAAGCGTCATTATAGGTGAAACATAGCTTCACATCATCAGCAAACATATAAACAAAAGAGTTAGTAATAACTGCTGGGAGATCGTTAATAAACAAATTAAATAGCAAAGGACAAAGGTGACTACCCTGGGGAACACCAGAGGTGACAAAAAAGGTTTAAATACAGACGATTTAAAAACTACTTTTTGTGTTCGGCTACACAAGTACTCCGAAAGCCACAATATAAGTTTTGATGAAAATCCAATAATAATAAGTTTATGAAGCAACAGAGAATGACTAACAGAGTCAAATGCCTTGCTAAAATCGGTGTAAACAACGTCAGGTTGCATTTTTTCCTGAAACCCTTTGATAACAAGCGAAGTGAGTTCAAGAAGATTAGTGGTAGTAGATCTACGCCTAACAAAACCGTGTTGATAAGGCGATATAACTGAACTACATCCGCGTTGTAGTTGAGAACATATAATTTTTTCAAAGACTTTTGGAATGGCAGACAACTTGGATATACCCCTATAATTTTTAACGTTTGACTTTGAAGAATTTTTATGGAGTGGAATTATAAAAGATTCCTTTCATGTATCAGGAAACACAGTTGAGTCAACAGTCAAGTTAAATAATTTATTTAAGGGCGCACAAAGAGAATCCGCGCAGTATCTAAGAATACAACCTGGCACTCCATCAGGACCAGGCAAGTAGCCAGGTTTAATAGAGCTAAATTTACTCAGGAGCGTAGACTCAGTAATAACTGGAACATATATGCAATTTGATGTTTGAACTTGAAAAGGATAGGAATTACTGCTACTATACATATTCGATGAGTATACTGATTGAAAATACTTAGCAAATAGATCGGCTACTGCCTGATCAGAACTTGCTTTTGTATTATCAAGGTATACTGAGGACGGCAAGCAAGAAGACTTACGTTTAGAGTTAACAAATTTATAAAAATGTTTAGGGTCACGTGAAAAGTTTAGCCTACAACGATTAAGATAATTATTATAACAAGATGTGTTAACAGAAAGAAAACTAGATTTTGCTATTAAATAAGAAGATAAATCTAAAGTGGTTCCCGATTTTTTAAATTTTTTATGAGATTTTGTCTTCGCGTTTTTCAATTTTGATAGTTCCCTCGTAAACCAAGGTGGCTTATTAACACTTAAAGAATAAGTGAGGGGAACGCAAATATCCAAAAGCGAATTCAAAGTCCTATAAAATATGGCAATGGCAGTTTCTGTATAAATACAAGAATAAAGACGAGACCAATTAGTATGTTGAAGAAGATAATTTAATTTAGTAAAGTTAGTTTAACGAAAGCAACGGGTTTTAAAAGTATTATTTGATACTGAAATAGGGCTAAGAATTTCGATGGATAGTTTTAAGGTTGGATGGTAAGTATCACCCGGAAGAAATAGAGGGGGAATTCTACTGGCATTACTGCAATCTGAGTAAGAAACAAATATTAAGTCGAACATTCCACCACTACGGTTATGCACCCTGTTAACTTGCGATAGGCCTAACTCCATAGGCCATCGATAAAATCATCGGAAGTGACTGGTAATACCGCCGAAGATGTGTCATTCACAGACCATACAACATGTGGCAGATTGAAATCACCAACCACTATCAGATTATCTATATCTGTCAAAAATGACGAAACAAGTTGCAGGGCACTAAGATGGGATGAGTAAATGTTAATATCAGATTGAGGAGGAATATAAGAGCAAGTAACATAAAGTGAACGGCCGTTTAGTAATATTTTAACACATAAAAACTCGATTTCCGGAAGATCATGAGAATGAATCTGTTCACAGGAAATACAAGCGTCAACAGCAATGAGAACACCGCCCCCTTGTGGGAAGTGCGATCGCATCTGTACAAGTTATATTTGGAACGAAAAACGGAATAATCAGAAATATCAGGTTTTAACCAGGTTTCAGTGAGTGCAACTATTTGAGAATCAAAAGATAAGCTGTTAATATATAATTTAGCCAGTTTAGTGTGAAGGCCTCTAACATTTTGATAGGCCAAACTAAGTACTTTTGTTAGTTTTTTGCCGCCGAGGTGGCGGCAACAGGATGGCTAACAGGCGGTGTACTATTGATCCTTAAACCATTATTGTTATTAATTCGCCTATTCGTATACTCCTTAACGACAAGCTGCGGCGGCCAAAACTTTTCAGAGCAAATTGTCGAGAAAAGTTCAGGTGGTACACCCAACTTGAAAGAAGATATACATCTGGCATGTTTAAATTTTAATTTTTCAACAACAATAAGTGTGGAATCGATTTGACTTTTAACATATGCCAGCCTAGAAACAAAAACAAATTTATTAAGTGGCACAACAACCAGAGGCTTGTAACGCCAGTAGAATCAATAGAACAGAATCACAAATTATGTTATTAGTGGCAAGGTTATTGTTAAGATTCCTTGCCGGGGAGTTAAATAAAATTAATGAGCTAGCAATAGTACCCATGAGGGGTTTATTGCTAGGCACCAGAAGCGGTTTAGTGGGCAGGACAGATGGGACAGTTATCGGATGAGGTCCAGAAGTCTTTTTACGCTTCGGGGATTCAGTTAACACTTTTCCCTTTTTGAAGTTGGACTCTAACTGCTCGAAAGACTATTGCAGGTTATTAAAAGCCATAGATTAATAAACCTAACATAGATTGGAAATTAGCTGAACTCAGTTTACAGCCCTGTTAAGTTATACGCATGAAAACCAGCTCGCCTGATTTAACGAAAAACTGCTTTACCTCTAAACAATTATCAGCTGCGTTTGTTTTGATTTTGGCTGCTATGCGTCGTCCCGCCATTTCTGATTTGTTTTTACCATTGCTTTGTTTTGATTATTGATAGCTGCTTGTAAATTTTGCTTTAAAGTGCTAGAGCGGTGACATGCATCCATGGAAGAACGGCGCATAGTACGTACATATGTATGTATGCATATGTATGTAGGAACATGATACGGCTCAGCGTGTATGTTATTATTGAAAATTTTTGTGTGCTTCTATGTTAGAACCTATCGAGAGTAAAACCAAGCTATGAATGTTCTAGTCAGAAAAATCTTGCTAGAAGATACCCTTTACCCAATATAAAGCGAAGCATACATAAAGACAGACGGACGCACATGGCTATATCGACTCGGTTGTTTATAAGGATTGTATTTATTAGTGTTTGCCAATTGAATAAATTTAGATATATATTTTAATACCAAATAACGCTTATTTCAGCATTAGTTTAAGCTTTAAATGAAGTCTTATTTCTGATGTTTATTTAATTAAGAACTCCCTTACTAATTGCCAAAACACAAGTAAACATATATTATGAATATCATATTTAAGTATCTCGTGTTAATTCATTTAATTGCGCAAAGTTCATGCAAAGTTAAAATACCCTCCCATCTAAGCATCTAGTAAAATAGGCAAGGAAAATATCAGTTTTGCATTCATTCATACTCTTTCATGTTTTTAGCTCTATGACACTTTCCAACAATTTTGCCATCGCAACTGCCATACAGTTATGCAGCGATGAGCACAAATGTTGAAAGTGTATTCAGTTGTCACTTGTCCAAGGCATTTGCCGAAACCTCGGAAGGCGCAGCAAGAATGAAGCAAACGAACATGCATACGCATACTAACACATTTTAACCGTTCTTGCTTTCCGCTGGCCCGCCGCCTCTTCTTTAATGCACAGGCCGCTGAACGCAAAGCAAAACTGAAACAAAGCAAGCAAAGTGCTGGCTGGTCGTACACATATGAGACGCACAAACTGCGCAAAGTAAAAATACCCCTTGTCCTAATATTCAATTATTGTCAATAAAATTAAAATACACAACTTTAATATACAGATAGCTTATTTTCAGTATATTAATACAAATATAAGTGTTAGTTTATTTATATATATACAACTTGCTTTATTTGTTCTGAGTGCCCTCTTTTATTGACTAAATACAAATGAAAATGTAAAATATAAATAATATTAAAGTATCTAACGTTAAGCTATTTAATTGCACAAAGTTCATATGAAGTCTATACCACCCTTTCTTATTGAGCAGCAGCAGGCAGATTGAAGCAAAAGTCTAAAATTGTCGATTTCAAATTTTGTGACAACAACAAGAGAACTGAAGCGCGGCAACAATTAATTATGCCTTGCGCTTCGCACACTTTTCAATCAAAACAAAAACCCTAAACAATAATGGCCGCTTTAATTTTACTTCTGCTTCTCTATCCACCAGCTGATGGTAAACAAACCGCCAGAGTAGATAAGCAAGCAGGTCTTTCGTTAAGTGCTGTTTCCCCTCAAGCGAGCTGGTTTCATGCGTATAACTTTTTCTGTTAAAGTTACCGGCGCTTATTTCATATCTATGTTATTGTTAGTCTATGATTAAAAGCAACATGCATAGCTTTAAAGCCTTCGTGAGTCTGCCTCATAAATTGCGAAGATTCTTTCACCGCCTCTTTGCAAGACCCACAATACCATTTAAGGCCTGTGTCAGCAAGCAGACATTCCCTGGTTTTGGCTGTAAAGCCAACACATTTCATGTGGATAATGTTGTCCACACAAAATAAAATCTTGGTTGGTTGAACCAACCAATTTGCAATTTTCACTGCAACAGACAAGCATCATGCAAGTAATATGCTTTAGCAAAAAAAGGTAGGGTGCAGATATGTTTAAGTTAAAACGTATCAATACAAAGAGCACGATAAATCGGTAAAGGTCAAAAGAGCGCTTAGGCGAGATTGCGTGAGCGCGTAAGCAGTTATAACTGCAAGAACGACTGATAAGAGCGGACGAGAGCGGGGAGGAGGAGAGCGAGAGCAAGAAAATAGACAAAGTGCTTGGCGTTAGCAGGCGAAATCACAGAATATACGAAAGCAAATATAAGTATGTATGGATGTACGTGAATTTTCTGTAATTTTAAGCAATGCAGCGGCGGTTCGACTACAAATTAAAATCAATATTAAGCCGGCAAATCAATATTTCACACGTAAATACATACAGCGTACACTTGCGATCACTTTACTAAATGTTTACAAATGTTACCAATCAAAACACCGTTCACAATCACAAGAAAACAGATAATTTACTGGGAGCACGCAAAAACACAACCGTCACCAACGAAAGTTGAAAGTTAAGCGCCAACTTTAATTTATTTTGACTAGTATGGTTAATGAGGTAAGTCAAATTTAAGTCAAATAATTTATTAGCATGGCTGATTATATGTTCGTTTCTTTTTATATTAAATACATAGCTAACAATGTTATTAAGCGCCAAATTTAATTTATTTTGACTAGCTGAACTGCCTTTGCCAAAAATCTCAATACCATACATTCGTATGGGTACAACCATTACTCTTGCAATGCACAGTGGGCGCGCTTGTATGGGGACTGCTGCCATAATTCTAAAAAAATAATAAAATTGGCGAATTCGTAAGACAATAGCATATAGCTGCCACAGGATCGATCGGTCCAAAAATCAGTTATTACGAGAAAAACTTTGCTGTTGCAAGTGAAAGAGTTTGCAAACTTGTTAATTATTTGTTTTATTTATATTTATATCAAGATTGATCAAAATTGGATTCTATATGCACAGTTAAGCAATAGAAGAAAGATGCGCATGTGTAGCGAGGTGGACAAAAAAAGGGAAAGTACCTTAGAACCATTGCGTTAATTATGTTTAACTAGTATCTTCTAATAATTCATTTGTAGTTGCCAGATGTTTTGATTTTTCCCTTATTGATAATATCCTTTGGCCTGATAAAAATGGGTCTGATCTCAAAAGAAGATGTCTTATTAAGTCTGTATTCGTTAAAATACGAGACATTTTTCTGGTATGTTGTAGTCGGCGTTTTTTTATCTCTTTATTGTTTGACTCTGCAGCTTCTTCTGAGAGCTCCCCAATCGACAACAACGCATGCTCTATGACCTTTGGACCATGAATTAAAATTTTATGGACTGTTGCTGGAATATGGTACCATGGGTATATTTTAACTAATTGTTTGGCCGTGTCCAATGCATATCGTTCAAATTTTTTAACATCTATGGTATAACCTGATGCCAAGGCTAGCAATATCGTAGCGCATCTAACTATTAAATCTTCGGCGATTCCATTAATTTCCGATGCCAAGCTCGGGTTACTGAAAAATTTCCTGGCTGTATTGCCATCGTTGGATGTTCCTCTGCCACCATCCCTTGGCTTATCAACAATTAAGCCCATTTTATCCCAAAATTCTGCTTGCACTGTTTCCTTTCTTTTCAACGCTTAAGGCTTGAATTCTGCTGATCTTACTTGCCAGACCTTGACTTCCAATTTATATGAAAGGTGCAAAAAGTACTCAAAGAAGCGAATGTACGAATGCAGTGGAGATAAACCGAACTCAAAATACTTTTCCTGCACTTCTCTTGTAAGACAGTTTTCAATATTGTTCATCTCCGTGGGTTTCGCACCACATATAAAGCAATTCATAGAGGGTGTGTTGCTTAGCGAGTTGCACACTTTACCATCTACCATAGTAAGTTGAAGGGCATGCCTTATAAATAATTTTTTATCGGCAATTTTAACCTCGGTTGGCTTTAAGTCGCTTATTTTCTTCTTGAAGTACGGTTCTTCTTCAACGGATAGTGTGACGGTCTCTTTTTTAAATTGAAGTCTGATTGGCCTACAATATCGTGTGGGTGATGGCCTGGGATTTTTCCATATTATTTTAGAGTCAGTTTCAGTTACAAGCTTAGACTTTTATCATCGTCGTTACAGTTGGTAAACTTTTGCTTGTATTCACTGTGACCCATTTTCCAATCAATTTTAAGTTTTTTTCCGTTTCATCAATACAATTTTCAAGCAAACTTTTTTGAAGTTGGATGATACTTAGAGCTGTGTTATCCAGAAGACTTTGCAGTTCGACCTCTGCATATGTTTCTTCCACTTTAATGTTCCTTGGAAACCTTAATGTTTTGTGCTTAAGAATTTTCTCATAGCTTGGCAGAAATCGAAGGAAGCTTCAGTATTTATGAAGGAACGTATAAGCAAATATTGGTGTTTCGATAACCCAGTTTCTATTAAAAGCGACAATACCTTTTCAACATTTGCTTCCCGACACTCAAGATTCGGTTGGAAATCGGATGAGCACAAAACAGAAGCTGCAGACTCGTCATGACTTCGCAACGCAGCTACCCGGCGACTTTTCGTCCTTTTTGAAGACTCAGCAAAATCGATCTTGGGGCTTCCACGATTATCAGTCCGGTTCTTTTGTGGAGGATCACAAGTACGCTTTAAGATAATTGCATCCTTTATGTTCAACCGTTTGGATTGATATTTCACAAGCAAGCTTTTAATCCGTTTGTACTGAACCTAATAAGCAATGATTTTTTTGCAAATGTTATTAATGCATTTCTTAACTTTGCTTAACTCGACTTTGAATCCCTTGTTTGTAATGCTTTTTTGTATAAAATTGATTACATTTGTAGTTTTTTCAGCATTTGTACAATTTTCTCTGCACCAAAGATCTAATATATACATGCGTGAAAGCACACAACTATTAGAAGAGCCTGTAAAAACAAAATTAAATGCGACATGGCGAAAAAAAATTTAAATTACAATAATAAAACATATGCCACATTGTATACAAACACACATGACGAAAACAAAAGCAAAAGAAACAGCAGCCCATTTCGGAGCAAGATAACCTTGAAAAGGAGTCAGACGGCTTTAGTTTATTATTGAGTAAACACAAATTAGCAACTATTAGCAGCCAAATTTTTGATTAATATTACCTTAAGACATTGATAAATACTGTAATAATGCTCACAATGGGGGGAACCAGGGGTAACACAACTAAAACCATAGGTAAAGACATGGAAAAGACGTCACAAAACACGCAAAAAAAAGTTTAATCAATCAAAACTCCCAAAAAAGAATTTCATTGATCAAATAAATTTTACAATAACTATATATTAAAGTAAATACCTTTAGCTTTAAAATCCATTCTAAATTATAAAAATCGGAGCACTCTGTGGAAATTTTGATTTCTTAGAAGTACGCTATTGCTTTACAATAATCACAATAAGCTGCTGCAGCTTTGCATATATGAAGACATGTTCACAACTGTAATTCTATTTTAGGAAAGTCTCGTGAGATTTCCAGAAAAATCTGGTTTGCCATGATTACATTTCGTCAACATATTGTAAAACCGGTTTTTTTATTTTTGGCCTATGGACGCAACCACTGTGCAATGGTAGTCTTAATTGCTGATGATGTTCAATTGTATGTCAGTAGTCCCATTATACCCCGATTCCATTAGGCTGCATCTTTCATTAACAGCGAGTGAAAGATGTAGGTGATTCCACTATAAATCCAATTGCATAGTTGCATCTTGATTTAACAGGGTCTGTAAAAAGACAGCAGACAGCTGTTTGTGTATGATACGTTTATATTTAATTGGAAGCAAATATGAGTTCGAACACAAATAAAATTAGTGAAGCTAAAAAAGTAAAAATTATTGCTTTAATTTTTGCGCAAAGTGCAAACATGGTTTAACGAATATCCCAGTTTGTTTTGACATGCACTTGATGACAAGCTGTTTTACTCAAATTGTCACTGTTAAAACCAAGTATCGATTACAAATTTCATACTATCGGCTATGTTAAAGCTCTGTTCAGTGCTCTGTAATGTTAACTTCTAACATTCCCAGTTGGTCGGTTTCGAACCAACTGGGAATGCAGCCGACCAAGGGGGAACATTTGAATAAGATTCCCATTGTACAAATGGGATTCTAATACAAAAAGATGCGGCATCTTCGAATACCAATTACATACTTGCATCTTGCTCTAGTGGAATCGGGGTATTAGTCAAACTAATCAGTGTATTGAATGGTTCAATAATGATCTGTTACGTGTTAGTATGTGGGCTAAATATAATGGTTTGTGCATAAATCCGTCAAAATGTGTCTAGTTATAAATAAAAAGTACATAAATACTAACGATCTTACTAACCTAATAGTAGACAGTAAATCTATAGATTTTGTTGACAAGGCCGTAAATCTTGGGATAACTTTTAATAGAACCTTGGATTGGAATGACCAGGTAAATAAAGCTGTGGGAAAACGTATGGCGTTCTTCGACAACTTTCCCTGACCCAGCAATTTTTACCAGTTAAAATAAGGACAATGATTGTAAAAACTTTAGTAATGCCAATCCTGTTTTACGGAGTAGAAATTTTTGCCAAATGCGATGCTGCGAGCCAATGTAAACTTAAAGTCGCATTTAATAACATTGCTCGCTACGTATATGGGGTGCAAAGAACTGACCACAAAATAATCTTTTCTAAAAAACCTGACTATTTGTATGATATCTTAAGTTTTATTACATCGGATAGAGTAAATAACCTTATTAGTTTTCGTACCAAACTGGCATGCTCGAGCAGGCAATTATACGTCTCTGCTGTTCGACTCTGGAACCAATTACCAACAGATTTAAAAAGTACCAAGAGCACACCTCTGTTTAAAATTAAGTTGAAAGCACACCTAAGCACATAAAACAAACAAAACTTCTAGATTTTTAAGACGCAATAATTGTTTAACAATAAAAATAAAAAATTTAAATTATGTAATACCATAAATATTTAATTGAAAATTTAAAAAAAAAAAATACTCTTAGACATATTACGTATTGTGAAAAGAAAATTGATATTGAAGAATTAAATATAAGATAGGTTATAACATATGATATAAAGATAATGATAGAAACAATGTGACTAGTGCCCTAAAATATAAGTAATAACACTTGTAGCACTAGGAAAATAAAAACAAGTACGAAGGCTCTAGTCGGGAGAGCCTGACTAGAAGATACCCTGAGCCCAGTTGCAATAAATAAATTAAATTTATGTAAGACTTTGGTATACTGACTTAGCTTCAATCGATTAAGTTCAATATCTCCGGTGTTTCTTAACCGATTTGGATGAAATTTTCAGAAAAGTTCTATCATTACCCATTACGTCAACCCTCATTTTTAGATCTTCCAAGTTCGATATTTTTGTTATCGATATTATGTGTATATCGGAAACCAGAATAGTTATCGATAATTTGAAGCAAACTTGTTCTGCTCATGGTATAGGAGAACATATATCCAAAATCTGAAGTCTCTAGCTCTTGTAGTCTCTGAGATCCACGCGATCATACAGACGGACAGACAGACGGACAGACGGACAGACGGACATGGCTATATCGTCTCGGCTGTTGATGCTGATCAAGAATATATATACTTTATGAGGTCGGTGATGCTTCCTTCTGCCTGTTACATACTTTTTCAGAAAACCATTATACCCTTATTTACCCATTTTATGGGTTAAGGGTATAAAAATGCTGACTGGCAAGAAACGTTGAGTTAAGGAAAGTTGCCTTAGGGCACCATAAACTTTTCCAACAGTTTTATTGACATGTTCTGTAAAAGAAAGTCTTTTGTTTTTTTTTTCCTCCAAACTCACTTTCCACTTTGTAGAACCATAACCAACACTGACAGCTGTTACAAAACAGGAGACCGGACTAGAGCCTGGCTGCAGCCATTGTAACAGAGCAAAGGATTAGATGGGCCATTGGAACGCTCATTCCCTACAAGGCCCCAACTACGGACGGAATCCCGTCCATCTTCAGAAGGGGATGGAAGAGCTAATGGTGTTCCTCATTCGTATTTTCCCGGGAAGCCTAGCTATGGGCTACATTCCAACGGCATGGAGGACGGCCAGGGTGATTTTTATTCCGAAGGTGGGAAAAAAGGACCCCTTTCACCCCAAATCCTTCAGGCCGATCAGCCTGACATCCTTCCTGCTAAAAAGCCTCGAAAAGATAGTTGACAATCACATTAGGACCTCGTACCTAGTGTCCAGTCCCTTGCATGATCTACAGCATGCCTATAGAGAAGGAAAGTCGACAGAATCGGCTCTCCTAGACCTAGTAAACAGCCTCCAATGCTCAGTGAAGGCCAAAGATGTTGCTCTTTGTGCCTTCATGGACATAGAGGGTGCTTTCGATAACACAGCACAAACCACCAGAGGATGTCCACAGGGGGGTGTCCTATCACCTCTCCTCTGGAGTTTCGTAGTGGACGAGCTACTACAATTACAGATAATGGATTTGAGTGCGAAGGCTACGCCGATGACATTACCATTGTCTGTAAAGGCAACTTCGAGAACACGCTATGTGATAGGATTACACTGGGCCTTAGACTTTGCTTGGGCTGGTGCAGGGACATGGGGCTGAATATCAATCCAGCAAAAACCACAATTGTCGCTTTCACCAATCGGTACAAAATCTATAACACTTATACCTATTGGGGGTACGACAATCCCCCTCTCTACGGAAATAAAGTATCTGGGGATAATCTTGGACAAGAGGCTACTATGGAAACAGCTTGTCGAGCATGCGGTACGCAATGCCACAGTGGCCCTAATGAGTTGCAGATCTCTCGCAGGGAAAAATTGTGGGGTGTCCCAAAAAATCCTTCTGTGGATGTACACAGCAATTGTGAGGCCCATAGTCAGCTACGGCGCTGTGGTCTGGGCAAGACGTGTGGACCTTGATGTCACTAAACGGCAACTGGGCAAACTCCAGAGACTTGCCTGCACGTGCATCTCGGGCGGAATGCGTACTTGCCCGTCCTCAGCACTGGACATACTGCTAGGACTTCCACCTTTGCATTTTTACATCAAACACAGTGCGAAAAAGTCAATTATGAGAATGGCAGGAGCGAACGCAATCGCTTCTGTCACTAGTGCAACTGGCACACTGTTGGCCTTTCCGAAAGATGCGCAGATGGCGCTTTTTAGTTTCGAGAAGCTCTTAAAAACGGAGCTCAGTAATAAAACAGAGTGGACTAGTCT
Source organism: Scaptomyza flava (assembly GCA_030179655.1). Classification (NCBI taxonomy): domain Eukaryota; kingdom Metazoa; phylum Arthropoda; class Insecta; order Diptera; family Drosophilidae; genus Scaptomyza; species Scaptomyza flava. The sequence continues at coordinate 28,935 of JARNME010000320.1, forward strand.
GTCGACCACCTATTATGTGAAACCATATGCTTTTAGATGGTATACGGACGGATCACTAACAGATGAGGGTGCTGGAGATGGAGTCTGCGGACCCCGGCTCAAATATCATGAACCCCTTGGTAAATTCGCCTGCATATTCCAAGCGGAAGTGCATGCGATTGAAAGATGTGCCTCCCTTAACATCGAGAGGGGATACGTTAATAGAGACATAGTCATTTTCTGCGACAGCCTGGCCACGATCAAAGCACTCAGTGCTTACAAGATCGTCTCAAAGCTGGTTTGGCAATGTATAGAAGCACTCAACAGGTTGGGCAGTAACAACACAGTCACCATCTATTGGGTACCAGGACATGCGGGTATTCCCGGCAATGAGGTTGCCGATAATATGGCCAGGAGAGGAGCTAGGACCAGGGATTATCAGTCAGAGCAGTCGCATCGATCTGCTTAATGCATGCGAGGACGCTTGGCGGTCTTCAAATGGGGCAAGACAGAGCACGCGACTGCTAGATAGTTACAACAAGAAGAGAACTGAGGACTGTCTGAAGCTGAGTATAGGATCTCTTCGGATAGTCACGGGTTTCTTGACCGGGCACTGCAGACTGCGCAAGCATCTGCATAATCTCAAGTAAGGGGAAGACAGATTGTGTCTGAAGGGGGTTGAGACTCCAGACCATGCCACATCGTCGCGTTCCTTCGATCGATTGGGCTGTTCGAGGAGCTGTAACTCACACAACAGTAAGAGGGCACAATAGATCCTAGTGGTCTCAGTACACGATTTTCATCCCAATGATATTAATAATAAGTTCACGTTAAGCTTAAGTTACGTTCATGTTCCAGTTCAAACAGCTGATTGATGAGCAGCTAAAATGGATGAGCTTAGGCCAATTTGTATTTATTTTTATTTTACTGTTATTTTTTATATAAATTATTTATTTTTTGTTTTATAAAACCCGCTCGAATCTGATAATATCGAAACAATGACATACAGCTGTTCGATAAGTTCATGCGCACGGTCGCATTCACGTTCACGTTCAGGTTCAAGTTAAGTTTACGTTTTGTTAAGTTCGGGTACTTGCAAGAATTTCACGTTCATGTTAGAGTTCAAGTCAAGTTAAGTTCACGTCAAGTTAAGTTCGGGTAACTGAGCCTTTATACAGTTAAGCAGCTCGGCGGCAACTGGTATTTATGACAACATTTGTTGTGGCGGTGCAATCCGTATCTAAAATTTGAAATATACATGTTTCTGTTAAGAACATGTTAATTAAAAAAAAACACCTTACGGTCAAAATTGAATTTAATGTGTCAACTTTCATCCTATTCCTGATTTTAGTTTTTATAATATTGACTTGGATAAAAAACCCGCTCCACTTTGGCGTTGGTCCAAGGCAACGAAAGAAATTGAAGCGCAACTGAATCTAATTCGAAAAAGCGGCAGTTCCCACCAGAATCTCAGAACTTCAGCACTTCACTCCAAAACTTAACTGTTTCCTCAACATTTTCCCATTGTACAAGGTGAAACAAATGCCAAAATACTCTAGGATTTTATTTTTTTGCGCGTAGCCTTCACTGCACTAGTGTGCTTTTTGATGGCCACATGTGCACGCAAATCGCTTAATTTTGCAGTTATGCTGCTTTTGCAGTAACTGCAAAACACCCGTGTGGGATTTGTCAAACCCTTCCGCACTCCGAAAATGTCGAGCTCTGTAACCAGGCATCTCGGACTTTTTGATTGTAAATCTCTTTAGGAATTTTAATTTTTTGTTTATTTTCCCCGATAGTAGATGGAAGTAATTCACGAATTAGAAGTGGGAGATTAAGCGATAGGAGTGAAAACCGATTCCTAATCGATATAATGCGTAAGTTAGAAGTGGGAGATTATACGATAGGAGTGAAAACCGATTCCTTATCGATGTTAGTGAAATATCGTTATGTTAATGCCTGAATAAGAACTTTCACTGTAGAACTCATATAAATAGAGAAAAACAAGCGGTAAGCATTCTTTTAAAAAAGCCTGAATTCCCGCTGCCCGCTGTTATAAAATTTTTCCCGCAATCGCGTTGTCAATAAAGCCTGATCTGACGGGAAAAAAAAAACGAAAGTGGCAACAGTGATGGTAGGTCGTACCAAATAAAAAAAGTACCAAATAAAATAAGAATACACGCAAAATTGAAATTCTCTCATATTGCTCTCAGAGAACCCGAGCAGCGTTGTGAGTTGAGAGAGGACAGCCGAACGATCTTATGCATACATACCTACACGCATATATATGTATATCAGCATCTGTTTTCATATTTGTCGGGCTCAGGCTTCGATGTGCAGCACATTTAAATGTATGCGTAGCAATTGCCTTGGCTATTCTTGACCTTCCTCAATTTTTACGATTTTCAGCAACTTTATAACAACTTAAAGATAGCTATAAAATTAATGTTATTTATTGATATTTTTTATTATACTAGTAAGTGGCCCGCTTACTTCACTGCGCGGATAGTTTATATAAATTTTAGCAATAGAAGATAGATACAAAATAAATAAATTAGAAAATATTTCACAAAATATTAAAGCAAAGTATTTAATATTCTCTTTTCCACGCCACCATTGAGGTAGAGAAAACATTTTATAAACGACATTGGTTGTTTTTCCGTCAGGTGCTAATACAAATAAGCTTTTTGGTGAACTGACTCTTGAGCAGGCTACATAAAATTGGCCATGAGAAAAACAATTGTGTCTTAAGTCTAGTCCGGCTAATTTAAGAGTTTGTCCCTGTAATTTATTAATTGTTAAGGCAAAGCAAACTTTTAAAGGAAATTGCAATCTTTTAAATTGAATTGGCAATTCAGAATCAGAAGGTATTAATGGTTGATGGTAAAGTTATTTTGCCGTCATGGGTTGGAAATAATCCATTTCCTATTTGAAGAAGCATTTCTGCAAATTCACCAGCCTTGCTATCACCTTTTAAGTGCACTCGCATATTGTTCGTTAATGCAATTTTTTGTATTTTGGGCCACAAAATTGAAGACTTTATGCACGCATTTATTTCATCTGCTCTTGTTCCTCTGGGGATCACTGGAAGAGTTGGTCGAAAATCACCAGCTAAGAGAACAGTTATGTCACCCATTAGGTATTCACTATTTCGAATGTCTTTCAAAGATCGATCTACAGCTTCAAAAGCACCTTTATGGGCCATAGTACACTCATCCCAAGCATATTAAAGCATATTAGATTGCTTTGAAATTCAGCAATGTGGTGTTTCTAAATGAATCAAATTAAATGGAATCGTAAGTGTAGAATGCGCTGTGCGACCACCATTAAGTAAAGTGGCTGCGATACCGGAAGAAGCAACGGCCAATGCAATTTTTTTACTTTTCCGTACCTTTGTCAATAATAAATTTAAAAGATACGTTTTACCTGTTCCACCTGGTGCATCTAAAAAATAGATTTCTCCCTTTTCTGCTTCAACGCTATGAAGTATCTTTTCGTATACTTGTTTTTGCTCAGCAGTAAGGAGTAGCTCATTATTAACATCAAAATTATCGCAGTTTTATATACAATATATTCAATGTAAATAAGACATTTATTTCATACATTATTCACAATACATTCATCAATATTTCTGTCTTGGTAAAACTGAAAGGCTCTTAAAATATTTTCTGAGAAACTCTCTTTATAAGTATTCCAAAAACTAAGAGCATCTGAAATTTGACAAAATACTAACATTATTGCAAAAAGTTCTCTCAGTTTTGTAGGATTTTGACATATGACAGCTTTGGCTATAGTTGAATCCCAGTGCTTATCATCTTCTAGAAATTCTAGAGCTTTACACGCCAATTGAAATTATGCGTATGCTTTACCATTAACGGTTTTTAAATTTAAAAATGAAGTTTGGCCCCTTACAAAATGTAGTAAAAGTCTTAAATAAAAACATTCTGTATTATTGGGATGAATAGTGTAAACTCTTCCCAAAGCTGATTCTCTTTTAACTCCAGGAAAATTTGGCACATCATGCCCTCGTTTTCTTCTTTGAAATTCTTTATTGTTCCATGTAAAATACGATGAAACTTCACAATATGGAACGCGTTCTTGCAAACTCATCACGTGTGCATAGCTCAAAGAAGACTAGCAAAGTGGTATTGGGTGTAGTGCTTAATCTGTCAAGTAATTGTTGCGGATTATTTGGGTTAAATTGTATCCGTTGACCATTTTCTAAATGACCAGCTAAGTGTGTAAATACCGCTTCTGAGCTACTTATATAACGGCCACTTTCGTACATATCAATTTTATTACGTTGATCTTCAAGAGTAAATGATGCTTGATCACTGCCCTTGTTAACATATTTACAAATGTATTTAATAGATTTTACAGAACTACAATACTCAACATTTATGTAAGCTTCAAATGTTTTCAATAGTACACAGTTGTAAGGCACAACCCAACGATTATCTATGCAATTACCATTTATATTAATTGCATTACCACCATCTTTTCTCGCTCTTCTACGATATAGAGGGTAACTATCTTTTCCAGTCACAGTTTCTTTAAGTATTGTCGAGGAAACCTTTTGGTACATTCTCCATTTTTCATGCATGGCGATTTATTATTAAATGCACCGCAGGGACCATGAATCATATTTGACTTAACAATGTTAAAAAACAAAGGATTCTCATCTGCGTTTGGTATTTCCGCACAGATAATCTGGTATTTTATTGAGAGCCATTTTTAGATCTTTAACATAACGATTATGCTGATGAAACATACATTGAAGATCCTTTACTACGCTACAATCAACACTTGAAATATTTTTGCAACGTAGTTGAGCTTCCTTTTCATCATCACCAACAAAATAAATTTGAAGAACCTGCATTTCTTCATTTGGCAAAGGTCGGACACTACCAATTAAGTGAAAACAGCTGTTATACTTTCTTATACGATCAATGAAATGATCATGTTTGGGATGTCCACCAATTATTAAGCTTTTAAGTGGATCGGGCAAATTTTAATTTTGGGAAAGTTTAACTTTTCCTGCCTTGCAACAGATACCCAAAGGCTAATTTTTCTATTTTAAAGCATTAAAATGTTTGCATATCAAATTCATACTACCAAGTTGAGTAATTTTATCTGACTTGTAAGCTATTTCAAAATGATAGTTTAAGCCAGACATGGCTTTAACACTCCATGCACGCAAACGCCTTTCTTGACGTGCATCAGGATTATTAGCCTATTGTCTTCTCACTGCAACTCTATGAGCTTCAGGATTATTAGCCTGATCTCTTCTCACTGCAACTCTTAATAACATCAGGATTATTAACACGATATCTTTTTGATGCTTCTATGCGCTTACCCCTATTGATATCACTATTTTTTCAAATGAACGTTTTTTTACCTGTTTTTCTGTTTTGCCGGTGAATTGACTACGTCTTTTAACAGGATTTTTAACATTTTCAGTTATACATTCACTTGACGTATCAGAATCTTAAGTTTATACTTCCTCTAAAGGAATATAAACATCAAAATGTCCATTCATTAATGGACCGGTAAAACGCAATCTTTTTACAGGATGCATATTATTTCCGAATGCTTGTAATAAATTTCCATTTTGAAAAACTGGAAAATATACAGCATAAATTTCTGCTACTGCTTGAAGCTCACGGGCAGTACCATAAGCATTTGAATTTGACATATCGCACTCATATTGTTCAAAAGAGCTATAACACTCTCCATTTAAGTTTATGCTGAAGCAAGCAAAAGTGTCCCAGTTGGTTACAACAGTTGGTCCCAAATTCAAAGAGGCAGCTTAAACTTGAACACTCTTCATGTTCGACGCTGGATGACAAATTATTTTTAAGCCTCGCTCCGATCATGCGCCTTCGTTGTTGCCTGTTTCGGCTCAAGAACGATGAAACTCAGATTGTGCAGTCAGCGGTGTACCTTCTGCGCAGATGACGTCACATGTGACCGGTTGGGTATGATTTTCATATTGCATCATACATTGTAGTGGATTTGAATAAGTTACGACTGTTAAAGGTGAATTTATTGATTGAAAATGCGCTGTGCAGTTTTTAGATGAAACAATAATAACAAATTGTTCTTAAGTTATATTAGAAGCAAGTAGGCAAATCCACCCCCATAACATATAATGGTGTGAAAAATTTTTCTACACGGACCAAGTTTTGTTTGTTGTTGTTGTTTTTTTTAAATCAATGATACCAACCAAAAGTAGCAGTGCGGGCCCAACAACAACACTGACAACAACAACAAACGCTACTTGGGTCATAAATCAATTGTCAAAGGCACACAAATTTGAATTTGTGCGAAGTGATACATGTACATCACTTAATTGTGTATGCCCTTATTCATTAAGAAGCGGAAATCCGTTTATTTTTTGCAAGTGTACGAATCTTTTGTTTTCTTTTTGTATTCTCGCTCGCGATCAAATCCTCAGCTTGTGCGACAATCAGGCGGCAGATGTGGAATGGGTAATGTGTTTTGTTTTTGGAATGGGTCAAAGTTCTCCAAAATGTATGGGAGGTACTCGAAAGAGTTGTCCAAAATAAAATTCCTTTCTTAGTGCTCACTTACTACCTGCATGGAAAATTGTGTGAAAATTTCAGCCTTCTAGCTCTTTTCGTTTAGGCTGTGGCTCTTCCATTCTAGTCAGGACAAACTCTTTTATATATATAGATTTTGAACGACATCTTAATCATTATGAAGCATAGTGCATAGTTTTCAATGTGACTAATAATAATTTATATATTTTAATCTACATATAATTATTATACATATAATTATGTACTCTTGACCCCTAACAAAAATAATTAAAAACATATTGAATGCCGACAGCCAATATTTTTGAAGTTATACTTCTTTATTGAGAGTTTTGTATGGGGGTTAAAATTTACAGAACGACAAACCAAAGAAACGTGACGCTAAGCGTCACGCATGCTTTAGTGTAAACGAAAGCACAAAGCATAAACACAAATACAACGCGCGGGTAGCGTAAAAGCACAAAACTCAATTCGCTGCGTAATTTCGCTGCTGTAATATTCGCTGCGTTGTTACTGCGTTGTTGCTGCGTGGTTTCGCCGAGTAGCTCACACCGATAGGCAGTCAAAAATTGAAATAGTGCGTGGTTGTTGTACAACAATTGTCTCTGCTTGTAAACGAATATGATAGTATTGGTGTTGCGGCAGAGAAAAGTGGTCGTAAAAAATGAAGTCTCGCTCGTGAATTAACTAACGCTGTGTATTGCTTTCAATTCGCTTTGTTTTGTCTGTGCTTAGTCATGATACAAATAATTAGGCAGTGTCGTCCGAGAGAACCAGTACTTACTGATTTGAATATGTGAGTGCGAGGGAGACAGCCATGTTGCTCTCTTTAATTTTCTCTCTTGACTCTGCTAAAGGGTTGTTTTGTTACCGCGACAGAGCTAGGTATAAAAAGTGTTTTGGTTGTATGCAGCCTTTACAATTTTGTAGTTTCGTAAAAATATTTAGCTTAATAAATTTTTGAGTGAAACGCTTTCGATTATATTAATTAAATAGTTTTTAATAGCAAAAATTAAAAGTTGGTACTGAAACAATGAGAGCGCTCTCTCCCATTACTCTACCGTATTAATTGTATCATGGTGCTTAGTTGCAGAAAGCAGCCGACTGAGACGGTCGAGTCACGCGGTTCTGCCGTTTATGTTATTTATTTATTTATTTATTTATTGTCAGCTAAGAGCAGCTGACAATAAAAGAAATCAAAATAAATTTAAATTAAAAAATAGTTTAAATAATTAAATTAAGTAAAATATAGAATAATATATAAATCTGAAAATATATTTAAAAGTTAACGTTAAAGCTCTGGGAAATTCAATAAAAAATTGAGTAGTCCAACATTTGTTGCGAGGATTGGGAAAAACCCAGAAAAACCTTATCAGACCAGCGTTAGATTAGTAATTAGTGGTTACGATTAGATAAAGCAAAAAGGATCGATCTTTTTAGTACTGGAGTTGAGGCTTCCAAGGTGACAAGAGAATAAAGTTTGTTATAGTCGGAACATATAACACGAAATGGTTCATGAATTAAATAGTTGCTGAAGCAACGATCAAGGCTAAGGGGTAAAAAGTTACGTGAAGATCTAATTGGGACATTAAATTTAATTCGACTCAAAAGAACTGATGAGTCGATTTCACCATTAAGTAGGTTAGTAATAAATAATACTCCATGCATAGTTGCTCGGTTTAACAGGGAGGGAAGATTTATCAAAAGGAGTCTACTTGAATACGGGGTAAGTCAACTCCAGGAACCCAGTTAAAACTTCTAAGGGCAAATAGAAGAAATTTCTTCTGCACAGATTCAATTCTATCCTGGTGAATCGAGTATTGTGGAGACCACACACAAGATCCATACTCCAGGATGGGACGAACTAGGGATGTATAAAGCGTTTTAGTGGTGTAGGGATCATTAAACTCTTTCGACCACCGCTTGATGAAGCCAAGGACATTAATGGCCTTATTGACCATGGACAAAATATGAGCGTCAAACTTTAATTTAGGATCAAGAATAATGCCTAAATCTTTAATTTCAAACACGCGGTCAAGTGGTGAAGCATCAAGCAAGTAGTGAGCAGTATGAGGGGTACTTCTACAAAAAGTCATGACTTTACATTTAGAACAATTTAAATTGAGTAAGTTAAAACGACACCAGGCCGACAATGCACCCAAATCCGACTGTAGTAAATTACACAGGGAAGCGTCATTATATGTGAAACATAGCTTCACATCATCAGCAAACATATATACATAAGAGTTAGTAATAACAGCTGGAAGATCGTTAATAAACAGATTAAATAGCAAAGGTCCAAGGTGACTACCCTGGGGAACACCAGAGGTAACAAAAATAGGTTTAGATACCGACGATTTAAAAACTACTTTTTGTGTTCGACCACACAAGTACTCCGAAAGCCACAGTACGAGTTTTGATGGAAATCCAATAATTTTTAATTTTTGAATCAACAGAGAATGACTAACAGAATCAAATGCCTTACTAAAATCGGTGTAAACAACGTCAGTTTGCATTTTTTTCCTGGAACCCTTTGATAACAAGCGAAGTGAATTCAAGAAGGTTAGTTGTAGTAGATCTACGCCTAACAAAACCGTGTTGATAAGGCGATATAACTGAACTACATGTGTGTTGCAGTTGAGAACATATAATTTTTTCAAAGACTTTAGGAATGGCGGACAACTTGGATATGCCCCTTTAATTTTTAACGATAGACTTAGAAGAATTTTTATGGAGTGGAATGATAAAAGATTCCTTCCATATAGCAGGAAACACTGTTGTGTCAACCGACAAGTTAAATAATTTATGTAATGGTTTACAAAGTGAATCCGCACAGTATCTAAGAATACATCCTGGCACTCCATCAGGACCAGGCAGATAGCCTGGTTTGATATAGTTAAGGTCACTTAGAAGCGTACACTCAGTTATAACTGGGATATATAGGCAATTAGACGATTGAACTTGAAAAGGATAGGAATTGCTAGTTCTATGTAAATTCGTTGAATATACTGATTGAAAATACTCAGCAAATAGATCGGCTACTGCCTGATCAGAACTTGCTTTTGTATTATCAAGGTATACTGAGGACGGCAAGCAAGAAGACTTACGTTTAGAGTTAACAAATTTATAAAAATGTTTAGGGTCACGTGAAAAGTTTAGCCTACAACGATTAAGATAATTATTATAACAAGATGTGTTAACAGAAAGAAAACTAGATTTTGCTATTAAATAAGAAGATAAATCTAAAGTGGTTCCCGATTTTTTAAATTTTTTATGAGATTTTGTCTTCGCGTTTTTCAATTTTGATAGTTCCCTCGTAAACCAAGGTGGCTTATTAACACTTAAAGAATAAGTGAGGGGAACGCACATATCCAAAAGCGAATTCAAAGTCCTATAAAATATGGCATTGGCAGTTTCTGTATAAATACAAGAATAAAGACGAGACCAATTAGTATGTTGAAGAAGATAATTTAATTTAGTAAAGTAAGTTTTACGAAAGCAACGGGTTTTTAAAGTATTTTTAGATACTTAAATAGGGTTAAAAATTTCGATGGATAGTTCTAAGGTTGGATGGTAGGTGTCTTCCGGAAGCACTAGAGGGGGTATTCTACAAGCATTACTGCAATCTGAGTCCGTAACAAATATCAAGACCAACATTCTACCACTACAGTTATGCACCCTGTTAACTTGCGATAGGCCTAACTCCAGTAGGCCATCGATAAAATCATCAGAAGTGACTGGTAATATCGCCGAAGATGTGTCATTCACAGACCATACAACATGTGGCAGATTAAAATCACCACCCAATATCAGATTATCCATATCTGTCAACAATGACGAAACAAGTTGCATGGCACTAAGATGGGATGAGTAAATGTTAGTATCAGAAAGAGGAGGAATATAAGAACAAGTAACATAAAGTGAACGGCCGTTTAGTAATATTTTAACACATAAAAACTCTATGTCCGGGAGATCATGAGAATGAATCTGTTCAGAGGAAAAACAAGAGTCAACAGCAATGAGAACACCACCCCCCTTGCAGGAGGTGCGATCGCATCTGTACAAGCTATATTTTGAAGGAAAAACGGAATAATCAGAAATATCGGGTTTTAACCAGGTTTCCGTGAGTGCTACTATATGTGAATCAAATGATAAGCTGTTAACATATGATTTAGAAAGTTTAGTGTTAAGGCCTCTAACGTTTTGATGGGCCAAACTAAGTTGTTTTGTTAGTTTTTTGCCACCGAGGTGGAGGCAACTGGGTGGCTAACAGGCTGTGCGCTACTAATCCTAATGCCCTTATTATTATTACTTCGCCTATTCACATACTCCTTTACAACAAGCTGCTGCGGCCAGAATTTTTCTAAACAAATTGTCGAAAAGAGTTCAGGCGGCACTCTCAACTTGAAAGAAGATATACTTCGGGCGTGTTTAAATTTAAACTTCTCAACAGTAATAATAGGAGAATCAATTTTACTTTTAGCATAAGCTGAAACATCATCCGATGAAGTATCGGATGCCAGCCTGGACACAAATATAAATTTGTTAAATGGCACAACAATAAGAGGCTTGGGAGCCCCAGTTGTACCTGCATTGGGATCAATAGGCGCACAGGCAGTTGAACCGATTTCATGCATAGGATCAGAAGAAAGGTTATTAGTAATGGTTCTTGCCGGCGAATTAAATAACATTAATGGGCTGGCCGTAGGTTGATTAATGCTGGGCACCAGAAGGGGCTTTGTGGGGATGATAGGTGGGACAATAGGCGGATTAGGACCCGAAGTCTTTTTACGCTTCGGAGATTCAGTCGTAACCTTGCCATTTTTGAAATTAGACTCTAGCTCTGTAAAGGAGTTTTGCAGTGCATTAAATGCAATATGCATAGCTTTGAAGCCTAAATGAGTCTGTCTCATGAATTTTGAAGACTCTTTAACCACCTCCCTACAGGGCTCACAATACCATTTAAGGCCTGTGTCTGAAATCAAGCAGTCCCTGGTTTTGGCAGTAAAGCCAACACATTTCATGTGGATCATGTTGTCGCACAATCCACACAGAATAAAATCTTGATTGGTTGTATCAACCAATTTGCAATTTTTGCTGCAGCAAACAAGCATTATGAAATATGTAAATAAATTTACTAAAGAAATCGATATGCTACAGCAAAACAAGGTAGAGTGCAAGTATGTAAGTAGAAACGTATCGAAGCAATGAGAACGATACAACGGTTAAAATCAAGAGAGCGGTTGAGTGAAAGAGCGTGAGCGCAAATGCAAATGAATACAACCGCTAGATAAGAGCGGACGAAGCGGGAGAGGTGCTGGAGAGCGAGATCAAGCAAAAAGACAAGATGTTTGTTGTAAGTAGAAGAAGAATATATAAAACACAAAGTATAAACCGCAAATATATGAGTGTATGTATGTACGTATGCTCGTTTACTTTTCAAGCACTGCAGCGTCAATTCGACTGCAAGTTAAATTAAATGAATGTTCAAAAAGAAAAATTCAACAATGCATGCGCAAATACACACAACGTACACTTGAGATCACTGTTAGAGACGTTTACCAAAATAAACCGAATAAAACACCGTACACAAACACAAGAAATTAATAAATTATTAAGAGCACTCAAAAACACATCCGTCACCAACGAAAGACGATTGACAATTATGCACACAAGCAACCACAAAATAAGATACTAGTACGTACAAGCCTTTTTATTTGTAGGTGCAGGGTTTCTGAGTTGGAAATTATTAACATATTTACTTATAATGGAGAATAATGGGATGGCAATAATTAAATTTGGCTATAATAAAAAATGTGAGTTTATGTGCATTCACAAAAGAAGCAAAACAGAAATACACTAGACGAATGATGAATGTTGGATACCCTTATAACATATAAGAGCTATTGTGGATATGTAGTTATAGAATATATTTGCAATAATTGCATATTTTGATTATTTTGATTAGCAAAGGTTGGCGATAGCACACAATTGAGAAATGACTAAAAACAGTTTAATAACATATCATCTTCCAACATTATAAGGGTATCCATCGTTTATCATTCGTCCAGTGCAATTTTTTATTGCTTCGTTTGTAAATACACACACACACACACTTACAGACTAACATAGCGGACTTCATTAATAAGAGAACGTACTGACGAATGATGAACCCAAATTCAAAAAGTAAACCCAAATTCAATAAAATATTATACGTGCTCATAGCAATAATAACGGTACAAACACACCAACAAACAGGTGTTAACACATAGCCCGTGAGCTCCAACACTCATTGATTTTTTTCTAATTCTATTTACATGGGAATGTTGAGAAAAGGCTGTCTTATACCAGACCATGTGATGTTTAAATATTTTAAAAATTTCTTCGCTTGGATTTACGAGGCGCAAATCTTGGTCATTATCTGTGTAGTTTTTAATTAAAATAAGTGATGTCGACTGATCAAGTGGATTTATTCCGTCATTTGTTGGAAGAGCTATGCAAGCTTCACAATTTAATTTGCATATAAATTTTCTATATATAGCATATCCCGCCACATATCGTTGTACCTGGACTTCAGTCAGTTGTTCGGTACTGAAATATTCATCAGGCACGTCAACGTTTAAATCCTCCAATGTGAAATGACTTGATTCGTGAGGTTTACCGCTAGCTACGGTATCCTCTTCTATGTCCGTTTGAATTGCATTGGCAAGATCTTTATCGGTAACGTCTCCCAAGGACAGCATTATATCTTCGTCGACGTCACAATTGCCGTACTTGTTGCTGTATTTGTGTCGCATAGTTCCTGTTGAAGTTAGTCGAGCAACAGTATAGTGCAATTCATTTGCAGTAGGATGGGTATTTGAGCCCAAGGAGGAGCGAATTTTAAAAAATAAATTTTCCAAGGCATCCTGGTTTAATTTTCCAAGCAAAATAAAATTAATGGCTGACATAGTTTTAAATATTTTTTCATTAAGCTGTAGGACTCCTTTTAACGTCAAACAATACCCCTAAATTCATTTTACTGAGTCTTTTGATGAAATGACTTCTAATTTTGACATATAATCCAACATTTGATCAAGCTTTTCAATTTTTTTAGGGTCTTTTCGGCCAAGGGGACGTTTTAAGGAGTTTTGATTAACCAAAAATTTGCGATCAAGTAAGTCGAACAAGTCATTTGCTAGTTTAATAAAATTATGCGTTGGCATTGCATCTTCACTCAGATGTCCCATTTTCATCATCATTGTCATACCAGCTGCGACTGAGTAACTTAGAACTTGAGATATCTGGCAGTACTTTGTATATGAATCCAGTAAATTATATCAAGCTATGAAGGAAGACTTTGACTTCCATTTACCGTTATTGTCAACGTTGTTGCGATCTCGACTTGTAAAAATTTGTGAAACCCGGTATTTACTCACGTGCTTGAGCAGCGTCTCAGCACTCACGTGCTATATAGCGTCAGCAACGCCAAACTGCGTGCTGCTATTAACTTCAAAATCAGGCCCTTTATGATCTTCAACTGCCTATATAATGTTCATAGCTATGGCATCCTCAATAACTTCTTTTAATCCATTTGGTTGATTTCTGAAAAACGAAGCACTCATTCGCAAATTTCTTTAAAACTGGCTGACTAATTATGTTGAAATTTATTTCATAAAATAGGTGAAATTCTAGGCTTGAAATGTACATACATATGTCATATTCGAAGTCATCTTCTTTGAGTTGAGATATTTAAGATATGCTGGAAATGCGATATTTTAATCGCATCTATTTTCCCACTTGAAATAATGAAATATGTCAAACCATGCATGAAAACAATAAATAATTCATTTTTTAACATTTCTGCATCAATTTTTATTTAGTTACATGCTGAAAAACGTATAAAAACACTAAAGTTCACTCGTGGTTCCGACTCATAAACGAAGTTGCGTTTTTTGTTGCTGGCGAACCGTTGCTAACCTGACGCACATACACTTTTGGTATAAAAGGCTGGGGTGTTATATCGTTTTAAAAAATGTTCTATGTAAGTTGTTGTTTCGGAACGTTTCAAGCTTGAAACATGAAACGATGAAACGAGCTGTTGAAAACCCCTAATGTTATAGAAAAGAGACCATATAATAAATTTCCGGAAGAATTCCCTGAATTACCTGCGACTACCCTCAAAAACCCAAGATTCATTATCATTGCCTCCAAAAACACTGACAAACCAATCTCAGAGTTCTCGTGCTTCGCAGTACACCGAGCCCTTAACAATATTAGTAAAGAAATTACCTCGATCTCCACTCTCCGCGACGGCAATTTGCTGATGTTGGTAAACTCAAAGCAAATCGGCGAAAAGTTCACAAAAATCACCCATTTGCCCAGGATCTGCGACGTTGAGTGTAAACTCCACGAAACACTGAACTTAACTAAGGGGACCATTTACGCTCCCCTTTGATTTAAACAGTTTACCAAGCAAGTTGGATATTTGCTGGCACACTGTCAAGGTAAGGGAATATATTCCTAATCCAATGAGGTGTAAGAAATGCCAGTTACTTGGACACACAGAAAAACACTGCAAAAACCCAGCCACATACACTGCGTGTAATCTTCCTACCCATCTCCCCGAGCCCTGCACACGTACACTCTGCGCAAACTGTAACGGCGAACACCCTGCCTCCTCTTCATCATGCCCTAAATATCAGCAGCAAAGAGAACTGCTAAAAATAAAAACCTCGAAAAAGTGCAGCTTGCGAGAAGCACGAATCATTCTAAAGCAACAACAACCAAACACTACAATCAACTCATCAACCACTTATGTTGCTGGTACAGCTAATCACAAAACACCGCCCCCGTTGACCAACAAACCAAACAACAAAACCACACCTAACAACGATAAGCCAACTGAGATATGCTATGCAGACTCTCCGATCTCTTCCCAAAGCTCACCCTCTTACAGAAACATAAAAAGCTCGACTGCTAACCAACCTGTAAAAGCTCGTTCTCTTATATTAGCAGCACGAGACAATAATAAACAAAAACAAAAAGCGCACTCCCTTGAATCTGGCGAACTAATCGACCACTACGATCTTATTTCTCCTATAAAAATAATCTGAAGGATTCTGATACATCATTGGCGGACCTTGACTTATAGGCAGGTTTTTGCCAATCGGTAGATCAAAATTTTGTAAACATTCAACATCTTCCTTTTTTTTTTTTTTTTGAAATGTCAATCAAAATTTTACAATGGAACATAAATGGTATTTTTAACAACTACAATGAACTTACTCTACTTATACAAGACCAATCACCAGATGTTTTATGTTTACAAGAAACACATTAACCACACAACTTTAAAAACTTTATCTGCTTAAGGCAATTACCTAGCTACTTCCACAATTTTCCACAAAACACATCGGTCAAACAAGGTGTCGGTCTACTTATTTAAAGACATATCCCCCTCACGCATACCCTTATCAATTCCAATATCCTCTGCTCCGTCCTACAATTGAACCTTGAAAGCACTATAATAAATATATATACATATACCGCCTTTCCAAGGTTTTAAAACCAGCGACATCACAGATATATTTAGCCAAATCACTGGTCCAATCATATTATTAGGAGATTTTAATTTCATGGAGTCCCCTATGGGGCTCCCCGAATTTAAACGCTCGTGGCAAAAGCATTGAACGTGCAATTGCTGAACAAAATTTTATTGTGCTCAACGACAGCTCACCCACTTATCTATCTACCCACAGTTTGAAATCTGCAAAACAAAATTCTTTTGATATATTTTCAGCAAAAAACGTTTAACAAACACACAAAACAATACATTTCAAACCTGGATGCAAACTGGTCATCGGATGGCAATAGCGCTTCCAGCTATTGCTTCCCAACCGGCGACATCCTTCCTGGTCCATATCGTCGTTGCTGGAACTCCATCGGTCAACTCCAGCGGCGTCCACAGCATCTTTTGGTCATTTCCCTCGTCGTGGTCCAGCGTGGTTTTGTACTAACCTGGCATCGGCGTCGTGCAGTCCAAATTGCATGCAGCAATTCCTTCAGCGTCAGCGGCAGAGTCATTCCAGTCATCCCAGCACCTGAAAAGAAAAAATGATTAATATATGTAAGTGTAAACTGTTCAATTAGTTTCAAATTTGCTTAATATTTACTAATTATTAGAGTTGTGTCGTTTCGTTCAGAATAAGTTCATATGAACGGGTCATCGAAATGAACGAATGAACTTATTCAGTAATTCGTGAACGATATCGTTTATTTATTTTGGCGGAAATCTGAAATTGGTTAAACATGATTATTGTTGAATTTTCCCAAAATAAAATGTCTAAGGCCGGCCGCACACCGGAGCCAACAAAACGTCTTTAAGCGTTTTTTTTTTTTTGTCGAACCGAACATGAATCCATTGCTTCTTATGGCCGGCCGCACACCAAGACCGACAAACAAAAAACCATAGCATTTGTTGGGAGCGAACATTGTCGAAAGCCGTTTTTCTATAGAGTTTCATGGGGGCTGCGCACACCGAACCCAACCAACATCTTTATACAAGTGTTCGTGACGAACATTACACGGTTGCTTATGGAGCTGCGCACACTGAATCCAACAAGCAAAACAGCATACGGCAAAGCCCAACAAACGTTTTTATTTTGTCGAATGCTGTTGGGTGGAATTATGTTGGGCTTCGACAAAAATATATTTCCTCTGGTTTAAAAGTGATGGTGAGAACACAGTGTGGTTTGGACATACATCTTGAACATCCAAAACCTTATAATATTTATATTATATATTTTATTAGCAAACGGTACAAAAAAATTCAAACCTCTATTTTAAGGAATCAGATGACATTTTGAACAAGACTAAAAATTATGTTTGATTGTATCGTACACCGAAGCCAACAAAAAGTCGAAAACAAAATGCTTGTCGAAAGGCGTTGGTTTTGGTGTGCGATATCAAAAAAAATGTTTTTTTGTCGGACCAACAAAGACCAACATAAAACGTTTTGTTGGCTCCGGTGTGCGGCCGGCCTAAGAGGAAACGTAGTGAGGTATGGAACCATATTATTGGGATGGAGGGTGGAAAGACCGGTAAGACCAGCAAATGTATTTATCGCAAATCCGTGCTGAGCATAGCTGGCGCGTCTCAAAGCAATTTGACGCACCACTTAAAGCTGAAGCATCCAACAGTTACTGTGGGCACCGAACGTCAAATTCAGAAAACCTCTGAAGCTGATCCACCACCAGCAATTGAGGCTGAGGCAAGTCCCTTGATTTCGGTTGCTGGTCAACAAGTGATTACAAATTTTATCAGGCGACACCCA
Source organism: Scaptomyza flava (assembly GCA_030179655.1). Classification (NCBI taxonomy): domain Eukaryota; kingdom Metazoa; phylum Arthropoda; class Insecta; order Diptera; family Drosophilidae; genus Scaptomyza; species Scaptomyza flava. The sequence continues at coordinate 46,788 of JARNME010000320.1, forward strand.
ACTGGCAGATAAGTTAAAAATTTGTTATCAGTCTAATTAAAATTTGAAAATGTATTTGATAGGCTCAAAAGTTAAATAAGGAATTTATTGCATTCAAAAATGAAACAATGTTCATTCAAACCAACTGAATAATATGACCTGTTCATATTCTGTCGTTCATCGTTCAGAACAGCTGAGCAACTGAATAATATGACCTGTTCATATTCTATCGTTCATCGTTCAGAACAACTGACAAAAATTACCTGCTCATATTCTATCGTTCATCGTTCAGAACAACTGAACAGAGTCAACGAGTATATACCTAACAGAGAGGAAAACAGAGCCCGCCACATTAACAGAAAACGTTCAGACCTATACTCATTTGAGCATACAAAAAATTTTGCTCTATGCCTTGCCAACTTATTCTGCCAGCAATTTGAAAATCAGCTGGTACATAGGGAAATAGCGAAGAATCAGGGTCGGCCATCATTGTTTAGACTTTTGTTTTGATCGCAAAGTGTGCGATGCGATTGCCGAAAATAATATGTTGCCGTACTTCGTTTCTCTTGACTTGCTAAAGAACTTGAGTATGGCAATTTAAGACTTTTGCTTGAATCTACTTGCTGCTGCCCAACATGGAAGGGTAGTATAGACTTAATATGAACTTTGCGCAATTGTGATGCTAAACGTGAGATACTTTAGCTCAATCTCTATTTTATATGTTTATTTATACTTTGGCAATTAGGTAGGGCATTCACAACTAATTATTATTATTATATTGGGGGGTAAATACACTGCGACCAAATAGATCTATTGTGCCCCCTTCTTGGCCTATAGCTCTTCCATCAGGCCCAGGTGTTGCATAAAAGCAAGTACCTTTGTTGGGTCGATGGTTTCTAAATCGCTAAATTCTACAATATGTTTTCCTAGAAAACTACTTCTTTTCCTTGCTAAGGCTACGCATTTTGCTATAATGTGCAAGGAGGATTCTCCTTCCATTTCGCAGAATCTGCAAATCTCGCTGCTGAGTATACCTAGCTTTGCCAAGTGACCTCGTAGTCTACAATGTCCTGTCAAGAGACCGGTGAGTATCCTGAGTCTATTTTAACCCATTGATATTACTTGCTTAAACCGTTTAAGGTTATAGCTACCCAAGAGAATCTTTGCTTGTCTGAGTCCTGGTGTCCTTGCCCAGCACGTTCTTCGCAGAAGTCTCTCTTCATTCCTAAGTTCTTGCCGTATTGTGCTTCTTCCTATACCACAGTACGGCTCGGGTCCTATTAGGGGTGTCGCTTCCCCCAGTCTTGCTTGCTTGTCTGCCTCTTCGTTCCCCGCTATTTCGACATGTCCCGGGACCCATCTTAGGGCAAGCCTATTTTGTGATCCCAGAGTGTCTAGCTTGGTTCGTACCTCACGAACTACCTTTGACTTGATTTCGGTCTTACTAAGTGCCATTATTGCTGCTTGACTATCGGATAGAATGGCTATATCCCTATTCCGAAAGTAACGCTTTAGATTAAAGTCCAAACACCTCCTGATTGCACATACCTCAGCTTGGAATATGCTGGTGTGCATACCTAGGGGCTCATGGTACATTAGCCGAGGGCCTACCACACCAAGACCGGAGCCTTGTTGCGTTAGGGATCCATCGGTGTACCATTTTGTGGTGTGTGGCTTCATGTTGTGGACCTCTTCCAGAGATGTCCACTCCTTTTTATTACAGAGGTGAACTTGAAACTTTTGGCCGAACATGTGTTCGACTTTCATTTCGTCCCTTGGCTGTGCCAGTAGGGGAAGTTCACCCGATAGCATATCTGCCTCTACTCGACTAAGAATGTGTCCTCTCCCAACTCCTTCAACGGACATTCTTAAGAGGGTTGCCTTTTGTTTCAGCCTAATTGTGTGATGGAGTGGCGTTATCTCCAATAGAACCTCAAGCGCTGATGTGGGACAGGTTGTAACGAACCTAATCGTTACGCGGTTTTTAGCTGGGCTAACTCTCGCGGTGCTGAGGGTACGTGCCAACAAATTTATATTTGTGGCGGCTGCGGCAATAAGAACACAGTTTGGTTTTATTTTCAATACATATATTTTAAAACTGCACTCTCTGCTAGTTTTCACGTTTGGGTTTTACAATTGTTTTGCACTTAATAATATTTCTTATTTGAGTTTAGGGAACCGCACGGCTCTTGTGTCGTAGTTTTATTTGCAATGCTGGCGCTCTCGTTGCACCAAATATTCAGAGTCAATGTTACGCCTACTAAACGAGGTTTTAGCTAGCAACGCCGAATTCGCCAGGCTCTATTATGGCCTCCTTGTTACCACAAGGATTTCGCCAATAATGCCGCCTACTCTCCGGCTCTGGCTTTAGCTTCACCTGTCCTTCGCCAGGCTCACTTGTCTGACACTTGGTTTTAATTTGAGGTTGCTTTGCAAATGCAACGCGCCACAAGAACTTGTTAAATTTCGCGTCTCGATTCCTCACTAAATTGTTTGTTAGTCGCGAAGGACACGATCAGCTTTGTCCTTATTGCGATATGGATCCTTTAAATTCTTAACTAATCCTTTCGCGTAGGATTTCTTTATGTCTCGCACTGATTTTCACTTATTTCTTATTGACTCCGTACTTCGCACTCTTGCACTCAACTAACTCGTACTCGATCAACTTGTACTCGATTAACTCGCCGCTCTGTCCAAGGCGGCTCCTTTTATACTCTTCTGCTGTCTCGCTGGACCGGGGCCTGTCAACGCTGCCAATTTCGCGCCAAGGGCAAAGGTGGCGTGATCGTTCCAGTGAGATTTGCCTAGCAACAACGGTTCCTCGTTGCTGATCACGCCTGTCGTTGGTGTGACGGTGATCACTATATTTCGTGGATGCACCGCTCGCACACCAACGGCACTTTGCCACGACTTTTGCGGTACGTGTTTTGTGGCTCCCATGTGCCAAACACGTACCTTAGCGCTGACATCCTGTGTCAGAGCGAGACAGCATGCAAATTCGCCGCAGCTCAGGTCCGGCTGCGGCTATAAATGCAATCGCTTTTTGTGAGGCGCTATAAGTGAATATGGCTCCTCACACTCCCCTCTTTCTCCGGAAGTGGAAGTCTTCCACTTAATTTTGTGTCTTTCAAATCGCGCGCCTACGTTTTGAATTTTTGGCGTCCGTTAGAGGTGAATTTTTCGTCTTTCAAATCGCGCGCCTACGTTTTGAATTTTTGGCGTCCGTTAGAGGTGAATTTTTCGTCTTTCAAATCGCGCGCCTCCGCTTTGAACTTTGGCGCCCGTTAGCAGTGACGCTGTAACGATCAGCTGGTGGTCGCGTAACGCCATCTAGCGACTTTGCATCGCCCGGCCAGATCGATATTTGCGATGTGGCCAGAACGATATTTGCGATGTGGCAAGATCGATATGGCCACCCGCAACTATCCAACACTAATCGGCCATGACACACAATTTGCAGTTTGCAATTGTTTTGTTGTTGCTGAAAAGAATCTAAAAAGCAAAAGTAAGTAACATATTTTTGCGCCTTGCGCCATTTCCACCATATCCTAAACCATGTTCTCTTTTTCCAGGCCATGCCGTTTTGCCGCTCGCGCTGGATCACACACACATTTTATGTGAGTATGCTTCCAGCAACTTTCACCCCCCCTCTTGCAGTTTAATCCACCTGTTTTTCTTTATATTTTTTTCAGGTTAAATGAATATGCAAGTTATATTTTTTTTCCCATTTTTTTTTATTGTGTTATTTTGTTTTTTTTTTGTCGTCCTCTGGCGTCGGTGGTGCCTCGGGATGGCACATGCGTACCCATTCCGGGTTCACCTCCACGAAGTCCCTTGGCGGCGGCGACTCCTCAATTTCGCCCACTGGACCAGCGCTGGAATCCACCTCCCAGTCGCTACTTTCGAAGTCGTCGCCGCACGCCCTGCGCACCCACTCGCGCTCTTCCTCCAGCTCCTGGCGGCGGCAACGCTCCCGTTCGGCTGCCTCCCGCTCCTCAGGCGACTCCAAAATAGGCGACGCCCGCAGCTCCAGCACATCTGGAGATGCCTCTCGCTGCGGCTCGACACGCGCATAGGGCTGTCCGGCCCAACGCCCTCTTCGCGCCACGTTTCTGCGCCCTCTGGCGCTGGCACCCATGGCCGCCGCGTCGACCACGCACACATCCCCCGCTGGTGTGCGAGAGTGCGCACGTGGGTCACGGCTCGACGCATGGACTGCCCTCCTTCCCTCGGTGTTGCTGTTGTCGTTCTCCATTCTTCCGGTACGTACTTTATTAAATTGTCAATTTTCGCAAAGTGACCGACTGCATGGTAGTCGGCACCTTTTATACCCCTACTCCGTACGCATGTGCAACAGTGTAGGTGCGCATGTTACGGTATCCTTCCCGCATGCGACCGCCATGTTTTGTCAGCGCTCTCTTTGCGATATCGCCAACCTTTTTCATTAACCGTTTTCCTAGCAGCGTTTGCTTCGCACACCTTTCGCCGCGTTCAGGTCCGGTTTTGTAATATCCTTGGTTGGGCCGTGGCTCTTATTACTATATTATTATTTTTTTTTTTTATATTTTTTTATTTTTTTTTTCCCACACATTCATTATTGTCTGTTATTTTTAATAAATATGTAATACCTTACATATTCATTTTTATTATTTATATATATGTAATAACTTACATTAATTTTTTTTGTTATTGTTTAATAAATATGTAATACCTTACATATTTATTATTATTATTTATATAAAATGTAATACCTTACATATTTAATTTTGTTATGGTTTAATAAATATGTGTTACCTTACATATTTATTTCTATTATTTATATAATATGTAATACCTTACATATTTAATTTTTTTATTGTTTAATAAATATGTAATACCTTACATATTTATTTTATTATTTATATGTTTGTTGAATGTGTTGAGTGGAGAAGATATTTAATATGTATTAATACATATTCACCCCTTTTTTTTCCCAAAAAAAAAACCAAATCAACTAATGATTTTTTTTTTTATTTATAGGAGGCAATGGAGATTCAGGTGAGTAAATGAGATACGTCCTGAAAAGGCCACTTATTAGCCGCCCTTTTCTTTTCCAGATATTCACCATCAAAAAAACAATTACTTTTTGTTCCAGGGTCTTAACGTAATTTGTGCACCAAAAAAAAATTTTTTTTGTTATCTCACCCGTTGTCCGTTCCACCTCCGTGGGGTTTTATGTCGCCTATGTGCGCGGTCCGTTCTTTTTCCCCAGTTTTCCCTTGTAATTTACAGATTACAGGTGATACAAAATTTATTATTGTATATGGTCCGGCAAATTTGGGAGCAAGCTTCGCAGCGAAGCCTTCCGCTGCATTTGACAGGTGGTGTTGTTTCACCCACACCTTGTCTCCTACGGATGGTTTCCACTGCCGTCTCCGTAGGTTGTAATGCCTTGCTTGGTCCTGAGCGGCCTTCTCTAAACTCCTGCGCACCACTTCAAAAACTTCTCTCAGTTTTTTCGCATTGTCGCTGGGTGTTTGTGGCGGTTGCCCTGTGCCGAGTGTCACGCTGTCGTACAGCGCATTTGGCAGCCTTGGTTCACGCCCTTGCGTGATAAACGCTGCACTGTAGCCCGTAGACGCCGATACGCTGGTGTTAACGGCTAGTGATAATTCTGGCAAAAATTCATCCCAGCACCGCTGGTTATCTTTTGTGAATTGTGCAATCATCGTTTTTACCGTGCGGTTCGCACGTTCTGTAGGATTCTCTTGCGGAGTGTATGGTGCCGTAAATTGGTGTCGCACTCCTAATTCTTCGAGAAAGCGTTTGAAGGCTTTACTCGTAGATTGTGTTCCGTTGTCCGTTATGAGAACTTTTGGTACCCCAAATCGTGCCAAAATTCTCTCTCTGAATCCCTTTTGCAAAGTGGCTGTGGTTGCGCTCCTTAGCGGAACTATCTCAGTCCACTTAGAGAAACGGTCAAACATCACCAATAGCATTGTGTTGCCGTGTTTTCATCTTGGCAGTGGGCCAACAAAATCAGCACACACGGTACTCCATGGCTCTTCCGGAATTTGTGTCAACATCTTTCCTGCTGCTGCCATTTGACTTAGCTTATATTGTTGACAAGTGTCGCAGTTGTGCACATATGTGCGCACGTCCCTGTACAAGCCTGGCCAGTAGTAGCGTGTCGCTACTCTTGCTATTGTTTTCCGGCTTCCCAAATGACCGGCTGTGGCTGCGTCGTGGTTCTCCAATAATACCTCCTTCCTTTTACCTTTGGGTACACAAAGCTTCCAAGCTTCCACATCTCCGCCTCCAGCGCGGTGTGGGATGTGTCTGTACAGGTTGCCATTTTCCTCCATGTAATCTGGATATTTCCTTGCATTTTGTGCGATTTCCATTTTTAATTTCTGAATCCAGTTGCAATTTGCGTTGTCTGCCTCCATCCCTTCTGTGGCGATTTTTCTTAGGCAGTATGTCTCCGGAAGTGGCTGTCTCGAAAGTGCATCGGCTACGACATTGAGGTTGCCTTTACGGTATTTGACTTCAAAGTCGTATTGTTGCAGTTCAAGCGCCCAACGCGCTATTCTGCCTGATGGACTCGCAATTGAGTTTAGCCACTTCAGCGCCATGTGGTCCGTTATGACCACAAAATGGTAGCCTTCCAGGTATGGCCTTAGCTTTCTGATTCCCCAGACTATGGCTAGACACTCTTTTTCAGTTGCCGAATAGTTCCTTTCGGCACCGTTTAGTGTCCTACTGGCGTACGATATTACCCTTTCACCTTGCTCCGAAGGTTGGGTCAATATCGCACCCAGGCCATAGTTACTTGCATCCGTCTGCAAGCAAAATGTTTTTGAGAAACCTGGGCATGCCAATACTGGGGACTGAGTCAGCTTCTCTTTGACCGTGTCAAAAGCTACTTGCCGCTCCTCAGTCCACTCCCATTTTGCGCCTTTTTTCATCAATGCGTTCAGAGGTGCTACTTTCGTAGCGAAATCTGGTACGAAGCGCCTGTACCATGATGCTACGCCCAGGTATTGTCGTAACTCTTTTACGTTGCTTGGCGGCTTCAATTCTGCGATTGCAGCAACTTTATCTGAATCTGTGCGAATTCCTTCTTCTGTGACTCTGTGGCCCAAATATTTCAATTCCTTTTTAAAGAAATCGCATTTGTCCACGTTTATGCGCAGATTTGCTTCCCGCAGCCGCCGAAATACCTCTTTGAGATTTTCCATATGCTGTTCGCGCGTTCTTCCGATGACTATAATGTCATCTTAATATGCAAACGCGTGTGGCATCATTTCGGGTCCAATAACACGAGCCAAAGCCCTCTGAAAAGTTGCCGGTGCCGAGTGTAACCCAAATGGCATTACTTTCCACTGGTATAATCCTTTGCCTGGGACTGTAAAAGCTGTCAGTGGTCGGCTCGCTTTCTCCATCGGGATCTGCCAGTACCCATCTTTCAGATCCAAGCTAGTGATGAAGTGGGCTTCACGTAGCTGGTCTAAAATGTGGTGCACTCTTGGCAATGGATACGCGTCCTTAACGGATCGGCTATTAAGTTGCCTAAAATCCACACATAACCGCCATTTGCCATTCTTCTTTTTCACCATCACGATTGGTGCGCTGTGTGGGCTGTTGGATGGCTCTATGCAACCTTTCGCAAGTAGTTCCTCTACTTGCTGGTTAATTTCCGCTTGCATTTTTGGATTCTTTGGAAAATAACGCTGTTTTTAGGCCTGTCGTCGCTCATCACAATATTGTGTTCCGTAATTTGTGATGTGCCCTTTGGGTGTTTGAAGGCTGCAACTTCCCGCAATAGAAATTCAATAATTTCTTGCTCCTCGTGTAGATTTTTGCTTTCAATAGTTGGGTTTCTGACATCATGTTATGCTTCGTCTTGTTCGGTTGTATTCTGGACAACTGCCACCGACAGTCTCTCTTCCAGCTTTCCAACCTTATGCCGTCGTGCTGGGATGGTGACCACCAATCCCGCACACTGCAAGACTGTGCCCATGCCAGTCAGAAAATCCCAGCCCAGCACCAAATCGTCTATCACACCAGGCATAATTAGCAACGCTATTTTCAAACTGCGATGCCCGAGTCTTATTTCGACCGTTATTTGTTCTGTTGTCCTGCTGTTATGTCCGTCTGCTAACTTCACCTGTCTGCTTGCGACGCTTCTCCGGCCTACGGTGCTCAGTCTACAAGCTAGCTCCTCGCTAACAAAGCTGCTTGTAGCCCCTGTATCAACTGTAGCCTTATACTGACACTCACCGATCCATACGGTGGCAGTCAACTGCGTCCCTTCGTCCTTCAGGTGACCGACTAGCGTCTCGGGGCGGACCTTGGCGGCTCCCACTCGCCCCTCGATGGCGGACGCCGCTGGCCGTTTCCCGACTGACAACATAGTGCAGTCCGCTGACCGATTCTGCCACAGACCCAGCAGAACTCCAGCATTGGATTTCGGCACTCTATCGCCCAGTGTCCCTCCTGTCCACACACGTGACATGCCCTTCCTGGGTTGTTTATGTGTGTCCTGGCAGGATTTTGCTGGGTTCTAGGTGTTGGGGTTGGCCGTTCGTCCATTCCTCCAGTGTGCTGGTTCTGCTCCTCCATGGCCATAAATCGTGTACGATTTGCACGATTCTGATGGTGATCGCGTCCATTTTGCTGTGTATCTCGGTGTTGTTGAGGCTGTTGTTGTTGATGTTGGCTGTATTGTTGTTGATGTTGGCTGTATTGTTGTTGGGCTGTAGCACTTTGTAGCCTCAGTTTCAGCCTATCCTTTTCTAGTTCTTCGAATTCTTCTGCCAGTTGCATAAGCTGGGTCAAATTCGAGAACTGGTTTGGCCGTGCATATCCGCGCAAGTCAGGAAGGCTGTTGGTGTAAATGGTGCGCACTTCCTTCTCTGTTGAGAGTCGTAGGGGTCTCATCAGAGTCTGCATCTCCACCATATATACTTTAAAGGGCTCATCCAGAGCTTGTCGCCGTCTGCGTACTTCGTCGTACAAATTTTCAAAATAATCTCGTGGTAAAAAGTATTCTTGAAAACTGTCGACAAAATCCACCCATGTTGTCCAATGCCTGTTGTTAGCTATGTACCACTTAAGTGCCATTCCTTTCAGCAACTCCGGCATCGCTCTTGGAATTAAATTTAGGTTTAATCCATATGTGTCTGCCGACCATTCCACTTGCTCCAAGAATTCGAGAGGCTTCGATAGTCCATCGAATCGAAAGCTCCACTCTCGAACTTGTTTGGCTACTTTTTGGTATTCACTTGCCCTTGCATTGGTCTGATCATGTGTGTGGGTGTGGCTACGCTCTCCTGGCTGTTGGGTTGTATTCCAGGGCGATCGGCGAGATTCCTGTAAATCTCGCGCCCTAGCTGCCGCGCTGGTGCATGGGACGCTCAGCCTTGCTACGTCTATGCCGGCAAACTCCTTTTCCTCTTCGTATTCCCCTTCCTCGCGCATGAATTCGGGTTCTTTATTCGGCGACTGTCGGCTGTATGTTTTTGCCAGTTCGCTAATGCGAACGCTGTGTGGAAGAGTATTTTCATTTTGACTTACCCAGTCTCCGAATTGTCTTCTCATATTTTCGACAGTGCCTTCAAGCTCCAGACCGAATTCCACTCCGCATTTCACTAGTGCATCCTTTTTTAGATTGTACACCCACGAACGAACCATATTGTCAATTATTTATATGTATTTTATTAAAACAAACTATGTGATATTGGCCGTAGATCCACAGTTTGGGCGCCAGTTGTAACGAACCTAAAAGTTACGCGGTTTTTAGCTGGGCTAACTCTCGCGGTGCTGAGGGTACGTGCCAACAAACTTATATATGTGGCGGCTGCGGCAATAAGAACACAGTTTGGTTTTATTTTCAATACATATATTTTAAAACTGCACTCTCTGCTAGTTTTCACGTTTGGGTTTTACAATTGCTTTGCACTTAATAATATTTCTTATTTGAGTTTAGGGAATCGCACGGCTCTTGTGTCGTAGTTTTATTTGCAATGCTGGCGCTCTCGTTGCACCAAATATTCAGAGTCAATGTTACGCCTACTAAACGAGGTTTTAGCTAGCAACGCCGAATTCGACAGGCTCTATTATGGCCTCCTTGTTACCACAAGGATTTCGCCAATAATGCCGCCTACTCTCCGGCTCTGGCTTTAGCTTCACCTGTCCTTCGCCAGGCTCACTTGTCTGACACTTGGTTTTAATTTGAGGTTGCTTTGCAAATGCAACGCGCCACAAGAACTTGTTAAATTTCGCGTCTCGATTCCTCAGTAAATTGTTTGTTAGTCGCGAAGGACACGATCAGCTTTGTCCTTATTGCGATATGGATCCTTTAAATTCTTAACTAATCCTTTTGCGTAGGATTTCTTTATGTCTCGCACTGATTTTCACTTATTTCTTATTGACTCCGTACTTCGCACTCTTGCACTCAACTAACTCGTACTCGATTAACTTGTACTCGATTAACTCGCCGCTCTGTCCAAGGCGGCTCCTTTTATACTCTTCTGCTGTCTCGCTGGACCGGGGCCTGTCAACGCTGCCAATTTCGCGCCAAGGGCAAAGGTGGCGTGATCGTTCCAGTGAGATTTGCCTAGCAACAACGGTTCCTCGTTGCTGATCACGCCTGTCGTTGGTGTGACGGTGATCACTATATTTCGTGGATGCACCGCTCGCACACCAACGGCACTTTGCCACGACTTTTGCGGTACGTGTTTTGTGGCTCCCATGTGCCAAACACGTACCTTAGCGCTGACATCCTGTGTCAGAGCGAGACAGCATGCGAATTCGCCGCAGCTCAGGTCCGGCTGCGGCTATAAATGCAATCGCTTTTTGTGAGGCGCTATAAGTGAATATGGCTCCTCACAAGGTCCTCATCGCTCCCGTGATTCCTACACATGCCATTCTTTGTAGCTTTTGAAGCTGCTTCTGCACAGTGATTTGCTGTGCCTTATATCCCCATGCAATCACTCCATACGTGAGCATGGGCCTTACTACCATAAGGTATAGCCATCTTATTATCTTTGGTGATGTTCCCCATGACTTCCCGGCTATGCTACGACACGTATACAGCGCTCTGCAGCACTTTGCGATCGTATTCTGAACATGGGTGCCAAAGTTTAATTTACTGTCAAAAGTGACCCCAAGGTACTTAACTTCCTTGCTTGTTTCTATTGGACTCCCCGCGAGCCTAATCTCCCTCATCCTTTGTAGCTTGTATCTTCTGGTGAAAGGAACGATGATTGTCTTAGTAGGGTTTAAGTTGAGACCAACCTCCCTACACTAATTATGCGTAATCCTAAGTCCCAGTTGAACATTATCACAAAGAGTTTCTTCATACTTGCCCCGAGCTATTATCACAATGTCATCTGCATAGCCTTGACATTGAATACCCCTGTTCGCAAGTCTACTTAACAGTTCTTCTACTAGTATACTCCATAAGAGGGGTGATAAAACCCCCCCTTGAGGACAGCCC
>JARNME010000321.1:0-52237 GCA_030179655.1 Scaptomyza flava
ATCTGTTTTTACTGCCAATAAATATGTGTGAACAATTGTGAACAATTGTTATAAAAAAAAAAAACTCTCCAGCGTCGCCATACACCTGAAAAGAGAAGAATGTTAATATTGTTATTTAAACAAATTTTTTGAATACAATAAATAAATCAAAAATACATACATTAATTCACATCTGGATCCTATGCGAAGATGACCAACAGCAGCGTGGCAGGCTGCTTTGGATACACATCACACATGCACAGCAGATCGTATAGCCAATTCGTCGTTGGACCTTCCCTGGATATTCACCAATGGCACACAAACGCGCGTCCACAACACCTTCAGAGTCGCCATACACCTGAAAAGAGAAGAATGATAATTTTGTTATTAAAATACACTTTTTTAATGCAATAAATAAATCAAAAATACATACATGCCAACTCACGTCTGGATTCAACACGAAGATGACCAACAGCAGCGTGGCAGGCTGCTTTGGACATACATCTGACAATCATCACAGATCGTATTGCCAACTCATCGTTGGACCACCCCTGGATCCTCACTATTGGCACTCAAACGGACATACTGCTGGTCCCCTTTGTCGCCTCGGCGGCATCGTGTGGGCCAGACAGCATGCTCCCACAACTACAGCATTGGCAAGCTGACGTATCAACAACAACAATATTACCTGAAAAAAAAGGGAAAAATAATGTATTAACTAAATATACTTACCTTGAAGAACGCGTCCAAAACATCTACAGCGTTGCCATACACCTGAAAAGAGAAGAATGATAATATTGCTATTTAAATACATTTTTTGAATACAATAAATAAATCAAAATACATACATGCCAATTCACATCTGGATCCTATGCGAAGATGACCAACAGCAGCGTGGCAGGCTGCTTTGGATACACATCACACACGCACAGCAGATCGTATAGCCAATTCGTCGTTGGACCTTCCCTGGATCGTCACCAATGCCAAACAAATGGTTAACACTTCTGGTTTCCTTTGTCGCCTCGGCGGCATCGTGTGGGCCAGACAGGCATGCTCCCACAACTACAGCATTGGCAAACTAATGTATCAACAGCAATAATAACGCATCCACAACACCTCCAGCGTCGCCATACACCTGTAAAGAGAAGAATGATAATATTGTTATTAAAATACACTTTTTAATGCAATAAATAAATCAAAAATACATACATGCCAATTCACATCTGGATCCCATGCGAAGATGACTAACAGCAGCGTGGCAGGCTGCTTAGGACAAACATCACACATGCACAGCAGATCGTATAGCCCATTCGTCGTTGGACCATCCCTGGATCGTCAACAATGGCAAACAAATGGTACATACTTCTGGTTCCCTTTGTCGCCTCGGCGGCATCGTGTGGGCCAGACAGGCATGCTCCCACAATAACAGCATTGGCAAACTGATTTATCAACAACAACAATGTAACCTGAAAAAAGGAAAAAGAGTGTATTAACTAAATATACTTACCTTGAAGAACGCATCCACAACACCTCCAGCGTCGCCATACACCTGAAAAGAGAATAATGATAATATTGTTATTAAAATACACTTTTTAATGCAATAAATAAATCAAAAATACATACATGCCAATTCACATCTGGATCCCATGCGAAGATGACCAACAGCAGCGTGGCAGGCTGCTTAGGAAATACATCTGACAATCATCACAGATCGTATTGCCAATTCATCGTTGGACCATCCCTGGATACCTCACTTTGGCACTCACACAGACATACTGCTGGTTCCCCTTGTCGCCTAGGCGGCATCGTGTGGGCCAGACAGGCATGCTCCCACAACTTCAGCATTGGCAAACTGATGTATCAAAAACAATGTTACCTGAAAAGGAAAAAAGAGTGTATTAACTAAATATACTTACCTTGAAGAACGCGTCCAAAACATCTCCAGCGTCGCCATACACCTGAAAAGAGAAGAATGTTAATATTGTTATTTAAACAAATTTTTTGAATACAATAAATAAATCAAAAATACATACATTAATTCACATCTGGATCCTATGCGAAGATGACCAACAGCAGCGTGGCAGGCTGCTTTGGATACACATCACACATGCACAGCAGATCGTATAGCCAATTCGTCGTTGGACCTTCCCTGGATATTCACCAATGGCACACAAACGCGCGTCCACAACACCTTCAGAGTCGCCATACACCTGAAAAGAGAAGAATGATAATTTTGTTATTAAAATACACTTTTTTAATGCAATAAATAAATCAAAAATACATACATGCCAACTCACGTCTGGATTCAACACGAAGATGACCAACAGCAGCGTGGCAGGCTGCTTTGGACATACATCTGACAATCATCACAGATCGTATTGCCAACTCATCGTTGGACCACCCCTGGATCCTCACTATTGGCACTCAAACGGACATACTGCTGGTCCCCTTTGTCGCCTCGGCGGCATCGTGTGGGCCAGACAAGCATGCTCCCACAACTACAGCATTGGCAAGCTGACGTATCAACAACAACAATGTTACCTGAAAAAGAAAAAAGAATGTATTAACTCAATATATTTACCTTGAAGAACGCGTCCAAAAAATCTACAGCGTCGCCATACACCTGAAAAGAGAAGAAAGATATTATTGCTATTTAAATACATTTTTTGAATACAATAAATAAATCAAAATACATACATGCCAATTCACATCTGGACCCCATGCGAAGATGACCAACAGCAGCGTGGCAGGCTGCTTTGGATACACATCACACACGCACAGCAGATCGTATAGCCAATTCGTCGTTGGACCATCCCTGGATCGTCACCAATGCCAAACAAATGGTTAACACTTCTGGTTTCCTTTGTCGCCTCGGCGGCATCGTGTGGGCCAGACAGGCATGCTCCCACAACTACAGCATTGGCAAACTAATGTATCAACAACAATATTACCTGAAAAAAAAGGGAAAAATAATGTATTAACTAAATATACTTACCTTGAAGAACGCGTCCAAAACATCTACAGCGTTGCCATACACCTGAAAAGAGAAGAAAGATATTATTGCTATTTAAATACATTTTTTGAATACAATAAATAAATCAAAATACATACATGCCAATTCACATCTGGATCCTATGCGAAGATGACCAACAGCAGCGTGGCAGGCTGCTTTGGATACACATCACACACGCACAGCAGATCGTATAGCCAATTCGTCGTTGGACCTTCCCTGGATCGTCACCAATGCCAAACAAATGGTACACACTTCTGGTTTCCTTTGTCGCCTCGGCGGCATCGTGTGGGCCAGACAGGCATGCTCCCACAACTACAGCATTGGCAAACTAATGTATCAACAGCAATAATAACGCATCCACAACACCTCCAGCGTCGCCATACACCTGTAAAGAGAATAATGATAATATTGTTATTAAAATACACTTTTTAATGCAATAAATATATCAAAAAAAACATACATGCCAATTCACATCTGGATCCCATGCGAAGATGACTAACAGCAGCGTGGCAGGCTGCTTAGGACAACATCACACATGCACAGCAGATCGTATAGCCCATTCGTCGTTGGACCATCCCTGGATCGTCAACAATGGCAAACAAATGGTACATACTTCTGGTTCCCTTTGTCGCCTCGGCGGCATCGTGTGGGCCAGACAGGCATGCTCCCACAATAACAGCATTGGCAAACTGATTTATCAACAACAACAATGTAACCTGAAAAAAGGAAAAAGAGTGTATTAACTAAATATACTTACCTTGAAGAACGCGTCCACAACACCTCCAGCGTCGCCATACACCTGAAAAGAAAAGAATGATAATATTGTTATTAAAGTACACTTTTTAAAGCAACAAATAATGCAAAAATACATACATGCCAATTCACATCTGGATCCCATGCGAAGATGACCAACAGCAGCGTGGCAGGCTGCTTAGGAATACATCTGACAATCATCACAGATCGTATTGCCAATTCATCGTTGGACCATCCCTGGATACCCATCTTTGGCGTTCACACAGACATACTGCTGGTTCCCCTTGTCGCCTAGGCGGCATCGTGTGGGCCAGACAGGCATGCTCCCACAACTTCAGCATTGGCAAACTGATGTATTAAAAACAATGTTACCTGAAAAGGAAAAAAAGAGTGTATTAACTAAATATACTTACCTTGAAGAACGCGTCCAAAACATCTACAGCGTCGCCATACACCTGAAAAGAGAAGAAAGATATTATTGCTGTTTAAATACATTTTTTGAACACAATAAATAATTCAAAAAATACATACAAGCCAATACACATCTGGATCCTATGCGAAGATGACCAACAGCCGCGTGGCAGGCTGCTCTGGATACACATCACAGCATCACCCCAGATCGTATGGCCAATTCGCCGTTGGACAAACCCAGGATCTTCATCATCGGCACTCACACGGACACACTGCTGGTTCCCTTTGTCGCCTCGGCGGCATCGTGTGGGCCAGACAGGCATGCTCCCACAACTTCAGCATTGGCAAACTGATGTATCAACAACAATATTACCTGAAAAATAAAGGAAAAATTGTGTATTAACTAAATATACTTACCTTGAAGAACGCGTCCAAAACATCTCCAGCGTCGCCATACACCTGAAAAGAGAAGAATGATAATATTGTTATTAAAATACATATTTTTAATACAATAAATTATTCAAAAAATACATACAAGCCAATACACATCTGGATCCTATGCGAGGATGACCAACAGCAGCGTGGCAGGCTGCTCTGGATACACATCACAGCATCATCCCAGATTGTATCATCAGCGCTGACTACTCTCTGATCAGTTCCAAAGATGACATCATACGTCGCCCTCAGTGTCCAGCCCAAACCTGAAAAGATAATAGAGAGAGAGAAAAGGTACTTCATTAACAAAAATAATAATAAATTGTGGACGACGACTACAATTGTTATTATCACCTGGATTAAATGCTCCCGTCAAACAGCAATACACGCAATCCATCGTCAGCGATATGCGAGAAAATCAAAACTGCAAAAATGCAACAGTATTTGTTTATAACGAAAAAAAAAAAAAATAAGCAAAATAACTGAAAAAAAAAAAAAATATTCACATTAATTAAACGGAATTTACCTATTGCTAATACTTGATATTAGCAATATTGTGTGATATTTCATATCACGTTCGAACTTAAATCTACGGTATGAACACACATACATACCGATGTCATTATCTTATTATGGATGGCACATAAATAAGTAGCTCTCTCACGCTACAGAAAAAATCTGAGACTCTGCATCATTCAACCTGCTCTATGCGGGGAATGAACATGCACGCATAGCTCCACTTTGCTATAAAAAGAAAAAGTTATCAAATTAAAACTAATATTCCGTACTGAAATTAATAAACTTGTGAATGAGTTTTATACAAATTCACGCTCGTTTTGAATTATATGGCCAATATCATGACCACAAGCAATTTGACTCGCAATTAACAGCCAAAAGGATTGATGCTGCTCACAGGCGACACAACAACAACAACAACTTACATCTCTCCGAATGCTGGCAATGGACTGTTTTGGATTGTTTATTATAAACAATAGCAACCAAAACAGCGTCACTTATTTGGTCCCCGTTCGTCGTCCGTGTCCAGCTTTGAAAAACACATTTTTTTTTTTTTTAACTGGCCGGCGGCATCGTGATTGGCCAATGGACTTCAACAGCGAACAAGTCCAACGATGACATCGTTTGATGACTTCCGTCAAGATCGTTTTTTCGGCGGCGGCAGAGACGTGCGTGAGTCCTGAACCAGCACTGCAAATACGGACAGCGTGACTCAGCAGACTCAGCACCAGCGTCCAACACACACCTAAAACTCACACCAAATTTGCGGCCATCTTTTTGTCGCCTCGCAGAGGCAACCAGTTTTTTTTCTCACCACCACAGCTGAACGTCGGCAGCTACACAGCCCAGCCAATCACCTGCAAAAGAGAAAATACTCACAACACAATACTTACCTGGCATCCGGATTCATCCATGGGCCCAGCTTCAGCGGCGACGAAACCTGCAAAGAAGAGAAAATGGTAATATCAATTGACTTTTGGCACACTGCTGCGTTGACAAAACAACAATAACGCAACCAAACATACGCGGCATCGTGCGAGCCCGTATCACGCAGCAAAAAAAAAACACAGAGGATAAAACCAACAATCAACACTTACCTGGCATCCAGAGTCATCCATGGGTCCAGCTTCAGCGGCGACGAAACCTGCAAAGAAAGAGAACAATTGTTAATATATCAATTGACCTTTTTGGCACACTGCTGCGTTGGTTGATAAACAACAACGAACGCAACCAAACATACGCGGCATCGTGCGAGCCCGTATACACAGCAAAAGTCGGCAGAAATCCAGCCCAGTCAACTTACCTGCAAAAAAAAAAAAAGGATAACACAACAAACAACACTTACCTGGCATCCAGAGTCATCCATGGGTCCAGCTTCAGTGGCGACGAAACCTGCAACGAAGAAGAAAAATTGTTAATATATCAATCGATCTTTTTGGCAACTGCTGTGTTGGTTGACAAACAACACAAACGCAACCAAACATACGCGGCATCGTGCGAGCCCGTATACACAGCAAAATGCGGCAGAAATCCAGCCCAGTCAATTACCTGCAAAAAAGGATAAAACCAACAAACAACACCTACCTGGCATCCGAGTCATCCATGGGTCCAGCTTCAGCGGCGACGAAACCTGCAAAGAAAAATAATAATGTTAATATTACAATAACTTCTTTGGAACACTGCTGTGTTGGTTGAAAAACAACAACAACTTCAACCAAACATACGCGGCATCGTGCGAGCCCGTATACACAGCAGAATATCGGCAGAAATCCAGCCCAGTCAATTCACCTGCAAAAAAAGGATAAAGTCAACAAAACAATCACACTTACCTGGCATCCAGAGTCATCCATGGGTCCAGCTTCGGCGGCGACGAAAACTGCAAAGAAGAAGAAAAATTGTTATTATATCAATCGTATCTCTCTGGCAACTGCTGTGTTGGTTGACAAAACAACACAAACGCAACCAAACATACGCGGCACCGTGCGCGCCCGTATACACAGCAAAATGTCGGCAGAAATCCAGCCCAGCCAATCACCTGCAATAAAGGATAAAACAAACAAAACAACACTTACCTGGCTTCCGGATTCATCCATGGGTCCAGCTTCAGCGGCGATTGATAACTGCAAAGAGAAAGAAAATTAAAAAATTTATATTTGATCTTCTTTTGGCAACTGCTGCGCAGTTGCAAACAACATACATCTGTAAAATACACGCGGTCTTCCCATATCTTGTCGCCCTGCTCATGCGCTGAGAATATTATGTCCAGCCTGGCATCGCGGCACCATGCGGACCCGTGGACACAGTGGAGAATTTGCACCAACTCAGCCCAGCCAAATCACCTGCAAGAAAAGGGAATAAATAACCAACAACACAACACTCACCTGGCATCCGGATTCATCCTTGGGTCCAGCTCCAACGTCGTCAGTCACCTGCAAAAGGAAAATGAAAATAATTAGTAATAATATATGTATTTTATTATGTTAAATGTTACAAAATAATTTTCGCCGGCCTCATATGCGTGTGCAATTGCACTCGCATCACAACAAGCTGATAGTGTTGTGTAACGCACTAGCTAGCAGTCAATTCAACAAGTTGCCATCCCCTTATCGGAATGGCAACGCCGCTAAAAAATTTGAATTTGAAAAATTTAAAAATGTAATATGTAATTAATTCGCAAAAGAAAATTTAATTTTAAATGTCATGTCATATTGTTTAGATAACGCTCTTACAATATTTTTACTTTGTTAATTTTTAATTTTACTTAATTCATAAGCTTACCCAGGTTCATGTATATTCATATTAAGTTGCTCGCCTAAGAGTAATAAGATGAGTATTTTTCTTAATAAAGCAAGGCGACTCAGTTCTCAGTCGACCGTGAATGTGCCAGCACGCAGCCTCTGCAAGACGAGCTCGTGTCGCGAACGCAAACAAACGTTCGCACAGGCACCACATCTGAAAAAAAAAAGTGAATAATTAGTTATTTGTTTTGTGGAAATGTTTTTTTTTATTAAATACTTTTTAAACAAATATTAAAACAAAAAACACTTAGTGAATACTAGACGCGCAAAAAAAAAACTCTAAGAAAAAATTGAATAAAAGATTTTTTTGCAAAAGAAAAAATAATTTTTTCAAAATGGACGACGGCAAAAAACCCAATAATGGGAAAAGTGACAAAGTGTGCCAACAGCGGACCACAGACGCGACTACGCTTGGTCGCATAGACAATGTGGTGCCGATCGAGAAGAGGATGAGTGGGGCTGAAGCGGACAAGTGCGAATATGTGTCGCTTATCTCAGATTCGGACATCTCTACCAGGCCCTATGCCTGCGGTAGTGCCAGTGGCAGCAGCAGCACCAGCAGCCCAACTCATACCAAAGGATTTGAGTCTTGGTTCGACTCGGAGGGCGAATCGCGGGATGGTCATGATCTAGGAGTCACCATAGTCGAGACCGGGCGCCGATCGGCCAAAATCGGCCGGTCATTGTGTGTGGAAAAAATATGGCCGGCGAGCGACAAAGCTACAAGTCAAAAAAGTGACAAGCCAATCGAGTCCCGTTATGGCAACACAAACGGCAAAGGGCAACAACCGCCACCACTGCCGCCAATCAATTCGCCGCAGCGGCAAACTGAGACGAACAAGAGCAAGAAAATCACGCAAGAGGAGAACGAAGCAACAAGTGAGAGTGTGAGTGAAAATGTGAGTGAAGTGCGAGTTAAGATCAAAAAACATGGCAAAGGCGAATACACTCTAACAAGAGAACTCTTAAACTTACACTCAATAAACACAAACCAGCAAGCAGTACAAAATTCCCAAATGCACAATAATATGAACAGCACCAATACCGACGATGACAACGATAAAGTTAAAATGAAAACTAACACCAAATCAAAACCAAACGACAATGTTGAACAAAAACAACAACAACAACTGAACCCAACAACAACAACAATGGCAACGATTACAAATAATTCTACAAATACTAGAAAATGTCTGCTCCCCTTGTTGCGTGAAACAAACGAAGATGATAATGCAACAACTGGAGCGCCAATGCGGAAGCCAGGCGATGAGATGGTATCCGAGTGGCTGACTGGGGTGCCACCACTGCTACCAAATGAACTCCAATCACTGCCCTCCACACCCATCAAAGCCGTCTGTGTGGCACGAGGAGATGCAACTGCTAAAAACGAATTCCTTAGTTCACCACTAAAGAGGCGAAGGCGCATCGACTCGGACGACTTCGATGACAATGAAGATGAGGAGGCACACGCATCTCATGTATCATCGAATATGCATGGAGTCGTTCAATCACTTGCATACAAAAGCAAACTGGTTATTAAACGAATGGAGGCGGCTAGGAGCAAAAAGGCTAAGGAGGATGACGCTAACAATAGCCCTACTGGAGACGCGGGCGCGACTACTCAGCCAATAGAAGGCGGCTGTGATAATAGCATCGAAATGGCCAACAATGATACAACACCATCACCATCGCCACAAATACGACAACAAACGCAGCATTTGCAGCAACAACAAACGCAGCATTTGCTACAACAACGTCAACAAATGCGTGATATCAACATTGGCAAGAAAATACCACTTCTATTCTTGCCAAAGGTTCCCGACATCATGCCGTTACTAGAAAAGCTGACGAGCAATCCAGCCGTCGGCAGATTCAGCACACGAACTACAGCGAAAAATGGTCTGCGTATAAAATGTACGGATATGGCAACGTATGATGCCATACACGCCATATTGACCAAGGACGGCATATCATTGCACACCCATCAAGCGAAGAAGAGCAAAGGTTTCAGGGTAGTTATCCGAAATCTCCACAATTCCACACCATGCTCGACCATCACGGAGGAACTCAAAACCTATGGTTTCAATACCAAATTCATTCGTGTGATAAAGCATCGGTTTACTGGAAAGCCAATGCATCTCTTCGAACTAGAGTTGGAGCCCTCACCAAATGGTGCCCATCTTGGAGTGCTCAAGATTGAGTCACTGGGTAACCAAGAGATCACGGTTGAGCGTATGGCAAAGCCATGCGATCCGGCACAATGCCATCGCTGCCAGGCATTTGGTCATACGCGTAATTATTGCCGTAGGCCATTTAAGTGTATGAAATGCGCGGGTGAGCATGCATCGACGGCATGCAAGAAGCCGAGACAGGAGGCAGCCAAGTGCATCAATTGCAATGGCAATCACGTAAGTTCGTATAAAGGCTGCGTGAAATACAAAAAGGCGCGTGACGAGATGCGTGCTAATAGAGTGATTGGTGGTAGGATTCATAAGCAACATCCACGGCTGCAGCAATACAAACATCAATTGCGCCAGCAGCAACGGCCACTACAACATTCCCAAAGCCACCACATTCTGGATATCAACACTGCCGGAAGTTCCACGACGACTAAAAGCTGGATTGCGTACAGCGGCAACGGAGTGATGAACAACAACAGCAGCAACCACATCAACAACAATGCTATGCAGCAACTACAGGAGCAACAGCAGCCACAAAATACATCTAGCTGGAAAAATCAAACGAAGCAGAGACGAACGACACCTGGGCGGAAGCAACAGCAGCAACAACAACAGCAGCGTACTTCAATGCCAGCCAACACGTTTATTGACAATGTCAATATTAACACTAATCATAAACAGGCATCGAATCGTCCTGCCAATACACTTGGACCGGCTGGCAAACATCTAGAGGAGTTGCAGAAAAAGCTAAAACACAAACAACAGCAACAGTTGGAACAGCAGCAACATCTTCATAGCAGTTCATCTACCTCAACGGCATCACCTGCAACAACAGCATTACCAAATCTACCAACACTTACCCAAGAGCAAATTGCTCAGCCACTTGCCTCATTTGAAGCTAAATTGGATAAGATGTTGAAAGCAATGGAATGTTTAATTAACATAATGGCAGGTAAAAATGCAACAAAGTCATGTGACAGTCCATCCTCATGTTCCAATAGCAAAGAGCCAGCTATGGAAACGGATGCATGCTACTATGCCTAGAAAGCAATCGACAACTTGATCATATCCATGTGTCTCCCCTTGTGTGTGGCCCAAGCGGATATGCATCAACAAGTCCTAGGGATGGGCAAAATCACTTAGCGGTACGAGTCAATAACACATCCTCAGCAAAAACACCGCATGGAAAGGAGAAAAAACGGATTAATACTGGTTACTCAAAATACTAAAATGATTCGACTACTTACCTCTGACGCAACTCCACCTCGGCTACCTGAAAAACAAAAAAAAGATTGTTATAAATTATATAGACTTACCTTGAAGAACGCGTCCAAAACATCTCCAGCGTCGCCATACACCTGAAAAGAGAAGAATGTTAATATTGTTATTTAAACAAATTTTTTGAATACAATAAATAAATCAAAAATACATACATTAATTCACATCTGGATCCTATGCGAAGAT
This sequence comes from Scaptomyza flava, assembly GCA_030179655.1. NCBI lineage: Eukaryota > Metazoa > Arthropoda > Insecta > Diptera > Drosophilidae > Scaptomyza > Scaptomyza flava. Next base: position 11,550 of record JARNME010000321.1, read on the forward strand.
GACCAACAGCAGCGTGGCAGGCTGCTTTGGATACACATCACACATGCACAGCAGATCGTATAGCCAATTCGTCGTTGGACCTTCCCTGGATATTCACCAATGGCACACAAACGCGCGTCCACAACACCTTCAGAGTCGCCATACACCTGAAAAGAGAAGAATGATAATTTTGTTATTAAAATACACTTTTTTAATGCAATAAATAAATCAAAAATACATACATGCCAACTCACGTCTGGATTCAACACGAAGATGACCAACAGCAGCGTGGCAGGCTGCTTTGGACATACATCTGACAATCATCACAGATCGTATTGCCAACTCATCGTTGGACCACCCCTGGATCCTCACTATTGGCACTCAAACGGACATACTGCTGGTCCCCTTTGTCGCCTCGGCGGCATCGTGTGGGCCAGACAAGCATGCTCCCTACGTCAAAACCACCAGTATTGGCAAACCTAGACGTATCAAACACCATCGATACACCTGAAAAAAAGAAAGGAAAAAGAGTGTATTAATCTACATAAGTATACTTACCTTGAAAGAACGCGTCCAACAACACCTCCAGCGTCAGCCATACACCTGAAAAGAGAAGAATGATAATATTGTTATTAAAGTACACTTTTTAAAGCAACAAATAATGCAAAAATACATACATGCCAATTCACATCTGGATCCCATGCGAAGATGACCAACAGCAGCGTGGCAGGCTGCTTTGGATACACATCACACATCACACAGATCGTATGCCATTCGTCGTCCATCCCTGGATCGTCACCAATGGCGAATAAATGGTACATACTTCTGGTTCCCTTTGTCGCCTCGGCGGCATCGTGTGGGCCAGACAGGCATGCTCCCACAATACAGCATTGGCAACTGATGTATCAAACAACAATGTACCTGAAAAAGGAAAAAGAGTGTATTAACTAATATACTTACCTTGAAGAACGCGTCCACAACACCCCAGCTTCGCCATACACCTGAAAAGAGAAGAATGATAATATTGTTATTAAAATACACTTTTTAATGCAATAAATAAAGCAAAAATACATACATGCCAATTCACATCTGGATCCCATGCGAAGATGACCAACAGCAGCGTGGCAGGCTGCTTTGGATACACATCTACACATGCACAGCAGATCGTATAGCCAATTCGTCGTTGGACCATCCCTGGATCGTCACCATTGGCAATCAAACGGACATACTGCTGGTTCCCTTGTCGCCTCGGCGGCATCGTGTGGGCCAGACAGGCATGCTCCCACAACTACAGCATTGGCAACTGAGTATAACAAAATGTTACCTGAAAAGAAAAAGATGTATAACTAATATACTACCTGAAGAACGCGTCCAAAACATCTACAGCGTCGCCATACACCTGAAAAGAGAAGAATGATATTATTGCTATTAAATACACTTTTTGAATACAATAAATAAATCAAAAATACATACATGCCAATTCACATCTGGATCCCATGCGAAGATGACTAACAGCAGCGTGGCAGGCTGCTTAGGACACACATCACACATGCACAGCAGATCGTATAGCCAATTCGTCGTTGGACCATCCCTGGATCGTCACCAATGGCAAACAAATGGTACATACTTCTGGTTCCCTTTGTCGCCTCGGCGGCATCGTGTGGGCCAGACAGGCATGCTCCCACAACTACAGCATTGGCAAACTGATGTATCAACAACAATATGTACCTGAAAAAAAGGAAAAAGAGTGTATTAACTCAATATACTTACCTTGAAGAACGCGTCCACAACACCCCCAGCTTCGCCATACACCTGAAAAGAGAAGAAAGATATTATTTTTATTTAAATTCATTTTTGAATAAAATAAATAAATCAAAAATACATACATGCCAATTCACATCTGGATCCTATGCGAAGATGACCAACAGCCGCGTGGCAGGCTGCTTAGGAACACATCACACACGCACAGCAGATCGTATTGCCAATTCGTCGTTGGACCATCCCTGGATCGTCACCAATGGCAATCACACGGTAATACTGCTGGTTCCCTTTGTCGCCTCGGCGGCATCGTGTGGGCCAGACAGGCATGCTCCCACAACTACAGCATTGGCAAACTGATGTATCAAAAACAATTTTACCTGAAAAGGAAAAAGAATGTATTAACTCAATATACTTACCTTGAAGAACGCGTCCACAACACCTCCAGCGTCGCCATACACCTGAAAAGAGAAGAATGATAATATTGTTATTTAAATACATTTTTTGAATACAATAAATAATTCAAAAAATACATACAAGCCAATACACATCTGGATCCTATGCGAAGATGACCAACAGCCGCGTGGCAGGCTGCTTTGGACATACATCTGACAATCATCACAGATCGTATTGCCAACTCATCGTTGGACCACCCCTGAATCCTCACTATTGGCACTCAAACGGACATACTGCTGGTCCCCTTTGTCGCCTCGGCGGCATCGTGTGGGCCAGACAGGTATGCTCCCACAACTTCAGCATTGGCAAACTGATGTATCAACAACAATATTACCTGAAAATAAAGGAAAAATAGTGTATTAACTAAATATACTTACCTAGAAGAACGCGTCCACAACACCCCCAGCGTCGCCATACACCTGAAAAGAGAAGAAAGATATTATTGCTATTTAAATACATTTTTTGAATACAATAAATAAATCAAAAATACTTACATATCAATTCACACCTGGATCCTATGCGAAGATGACCAACAGCAGCGTGGCAGGCTGCTTTGGATACACATCACACACGCACAGCAGATCGTATGGCCAATTCGCCGTTGGACAAACCCAGGATCTTCATCATCGGCACTCACACGGACACACTGCTGGTTCCCTTTGTCGCCTCGGCGGCATCGTGTGGGCCAGACAGGCATGCTCCCAAAACTTCAGCATTGGCAAACTGATGTGTCAACAACAATATTACCTGAAAAAAAAGGAAAAATAGTGTATTAACTAAATATACTTACCTTGTAGAACGCATCCACAGCACCTCCAGCGTCGCCATACACCTGAAAAGAGAATAATGATAATATTGTTATTAAAATGCATATTTTGAATACAATAAATAATTCAAAAAATACGTACAAGCCAATACACAGCTGGATCCTATGCGAAGATGACCAACAGCAGCGTGGCAGGCTGCTCTGGATACACATCACACACGCACATGCAGATCGTATAGCCAATTCGTCGTTGGACCATTCCTGGATCTTCACCAATGGCAAACAAATGGTACATACTCCTGGTTTCCTTTGTCGCCTCGGCCGCATCGTGTGGGCCAGACAGGCATGTACTCATAACTCCAGCATTGGCAAACTGACGTATCAACAACAATGGTACCTGAAAAAAAGGAAAAAGATTTTACTAACTGAATATACTTACCTTGAAGAACGCGTCCAAAACATTCCCAGCGTCGCCATACACCTGAAAAGAGAAGAATGATAATATTGTTATTAGAATACATATTTTTAATACAATAAATTATTCAAAAAATACATACAAGCCAATACACATCTGGATCCTATGCGAGGATGACCAACAGCAGCATGGCAGGCTGCTCTGGATACACATCACAGCATCATCCCAGATCGTATCATCAGCGCTGACTACTCTCTGATCAGTTCCAAAGATGACATCATACGTCGCCCTCAGTGTCCAGCCCAAACCTGAAAAGATAATAGAGAGAGAGAAAAGGTACTTCATTAACAAAAATAATAATAAATTGTGGACGACGACTACAATTGTTATTATCACCTGGATTAAATGCTCCCGTCAAACAGCAATACACGCAATCCATCGTCAGCGATATGCGAGAAAATCAAAATTGCAAAAATGCAACAGTATTTGTTTATAACGAAAAAAAAAAAAAATAAGCAAAATAACTGAAAAAAAAAAAAAAATATAAACACATTAATTAAACGGAATTTACCTATTGCTAATACTTGATATTAGCAATATTGTGTGATATTTCATATCACGTTCGAACTTAAATCTACGGTATGAACACACATACATACCGATGTCATTATCTTACTGTGGATGGCACATAAATAAGTAGCTCTCTCACGCTACAGAAAAAATCTGAGACTCTGCATCATTCAACCTGCTCTATGCGGGGAATGAACATGCACGCATAGCTCCACTTTGCTATAAAAAGAAAAAGTTATCAAATTAAAACTAATATTCCGTACTGAAATTAATAAACTTGTGAATGAGTTTTATACAAATTCACGCTCGTTTTGAATTATATGGTCAATATCATGACCACAAGCAATTTGACTCGCAATTAACAGCCAAAAGGATTGATGCTGCTCAACAACAATAACAACAACTTACATCTCTCCGACTGCTGGCAATGGACTGTTTTGGATTGTTTGTTATAAACAATAACAACCAAAACAGCGTCACTTATTTGGCCACCGTTCCGGTTTTTCTCACCACCACAGCTGAACGTCGGCAGCTACACAGCCCAGCCAATCACCTGCAAAAAAGGAAATAACTCATAACACAATACTTACCTGGCATCCAGAGTCATCATTGGGTCAAGTTCCAGCGGCGAAGAAACCTGCAAACAATTGCTGCGCAGTTGCAAAACAATAACAATTGCAAACAAAAATACGTGGCATCATGCAAAGCCCAGCCAATCACCTGCAAAAAAAAAAAAAAGAGGATAAAACCAACAAATCAACACTTACCTGGCATCCAGAGTCATCCATGGGTCCAGCTTCAGTGGCGACGAAACCTGCAAAGAAAGAGAAAAATTGTTAATATATCAATTGACCTTTTTGGCACACTGCTGCGTTGGTTGATAAACAACCACAAACGCAACCAAACATACGCGGCATCGTGCGAGCCCGTATACACAGCAAAATGTCGGCAGAAATCCAGCCCAGTCAACTTACCTGCAAAAAAAAAAAAAAGGATAAAACCAACAAATCAACACTTACCTGGCATCCAGAGTCATCCATGGGTCCAGCTTCAGTGGCGACGAAACCTGCAACGAAAAAGAAAAATTGTTAATATATAAATTGACTCTTTTTTGGCAACTGCTGTGTTGGTTGAAAAACAACAACAAACTTCAACCAAACATACGCGGCATCGTGCGAGCCCGTATACACAGCAAAATGTCGGCAAAAATCCAGCCCAGCCAATCACCTGCAAAAAAAAAGGATAAAACCAACAAAACAACACCTACCTGGCATCCGGACTCATCCATGGGTCCAGCTTCAGCGGCGACGAAACCTGCAAAGAAAAATAATAATGTTAATATATTACAATAACTTCTTTGGAACACTGCTGTGTTGGTTGAAAAACAACAACAACTTCAACCAAACATACGCGGCATCGTGCGAGCCCGTATACGCAGCAGAATACCGGCAGAAATCCAGCCCAGTCAATTCACCTGCAAAAAAAGGATAAAACCAGCAAATCAACACTTACCTGGCATCCGGATTCATCCATGGGTCCAGCTTCAGCGGCGATTGATAACTGCAAAGAGAAAGAAAATTAAAAAATTTATATTTGATCTTCTTTTGGCAACTGCTGCGCAGTTGCAAACAACATACATCTGTAAAATACACGCGGTCTTCCCATATCTTGTCGCCCTGCTCATGCGCTGAGAATATTATGTCCAGCCTGGCATCGCGGCATCATGCGGACCCGTGGACACATGTGAAAAATTTGCACCAACTCAGCCCAGCCAAGTCACCTGCAAAAAAAGGGAATAAATAATCCAACAATACAACACTCACCTGGCATCCGGATTCATCCTTGGGTCCAGCTCCAACGTCGTCAGTCACCTGCAAAAGGAAAAATATAATAATTAGTAATTAATATATGTATTTTATTATGTTAAATGTTACAAAATAATTTTCGCCGGCCTCATATGCGTGTGCAATTGCACTCGCATCACAACAAGCTGATAGTGCTGTGTAACGCACTAGCTAGCAGTCAATTCAACAAGTTGCCATCCCCTTATCGGAATGGCAACGCCGCTAAAAAATTTGAATTTGAAAAATTTAAAAATGTAATATGTAATTAATTCTCAAAAGAAAATTTAATTTTAAATGTCATGTCATATTGTTTAGATAACGCTCTTACAATATTTTTACTTTGTTAATTTTTAATTTTACTTAATTCATAAGATTACTCAGGTTCATGTATATTCATATTAAGTTGCTCGCCTAAGAGTAATAAGATGAGTATTTTTCTTAATAAAGCAAGGCGACTCAGTTCTCAGTCGACCGTGAATGTGCCAGCACGCAGCCTCTGCAAGACGAGCTCGTGTCGCGAACGCAAACAAACGTTCGCACAGGCACCACATCTGAAAAAAACCTGAAAAGAAAAAGAAAAGAAATTTAATCAAAATTGATTTCTTAAAATTATTTGGAGCTGCAACAACACTAGCAGCCCAACACTGATGTTTTGGCAATATATGCATATGCAAAATTGCCTATTTGCAATATGCTTATGCTTGCCCACGCGCATCGGCAATTCACCAACAATTGGAACATAATCTACCTGGCATCCTGTGGCACACGTGCATCCAGTCCAGTCCAGTCAGAGGCCATCACCTGCAAAGAAAAATAAAAGAAATTAAATCAATTGATTTCAAAAAATTATTTGCAACAACACCCGCAGCCCGTCACTGGTGCTTGGCAAAATATGTATATTTGCTAATTTACAATATGCATATGCTTGCCGTAGCGCACCGTCAATTCACCAAAAATTGGAATAATACTTACCTGGAATCCTGCAGCATCCGTGCATCCTGCGCGTCCAGACCAGAAAACAACACCTGCAAAGAAGAAGAAGAACTAATTAATATTGGTTCTAAATCACATCCGGAGCTACAACAACACCTGCAGCCCACCAACAAACGCCTGGCAATATTTCGCAAAATTGCAATAATTTTGCAAATCATTTCATTGCTTGCCGGCGCACATCACCAGCCATACAACGTGGTCCACTATGTCGCTTGCCCTGCGCCGAGAATATTATGTCCGGTCGGGCGGCGGCATAGCATTCTGGGCCAAAACATAACCTGCCATTCCATGCGTTTTTGGCAAAAATCGCATTCATACCAGCTAACCTGCAAAAGGAAACACACTTACCTGGAGGCGAAGAACAACACACCATCTCAGCACCGGTCCCAGAGTCATCATCACCTGCAAAGGAAGAAAAAATAGAATTATAATTAGTTTTATATGTTTTAATATGTATAATTGTGAAAATTCTTGGTCATTACGTCTTGTTTACATTTTACATTTTGTCTTCAATGTTAAAAAACGCCAATACAGCTGATAGGTTGCATTTTGCAACACTATGCAGATCATTTTACATAGCGCTGCCAGACTGTTAACTGGCAGCGGTTACAATAGCGCACTTGCAAATTACTCTGATAAATTTAAATTTAAATTTAATAACCGCAAAAAGAGACTGACCTTTTTAAAATTAACTAACATATCTATTGTTAAAAACTATTTTAAAAGCAAATAACGCGGAGACTAGCTCCTGCGTAGTAATTAATTATTTGTTTAATGTTGACTGTTAAACTTTTAAGTCGAGGTTCAGTCCAGTTCATGTAATTTGCTCACCTTAGAGTAAGAAAATGAATTTACACAAATAAAATAGGCCGGCACAGTTGCTGTTCGGTCGCCAATGTGTGAGCACGCGTCGTTGCGCAGAGCCTAGCACATCAAAGCAAAGCGAAGCAAAGCGAAACACCGCGACACTCACACACATACCACTGAAAAAAATAAGCGAAGCGCACAACTCAAATCAAAACGGCCCGAACAAAAACAGCCGCAAAACCATCAACAAAAACAACAACAACAACACCAGCAACAAGCAGTTGCTAACAAACAAGCTGATGCACAATCTGTGGATGGCAAAACATTCAAGCCACCACAGATTTGTATTCACCTTAATCAAAACGGCGAAATGCCCTCTCAATTGAATCTTGAAAGCTTAAGCATTGACTTCTTGATTGCCATGCTTAAGATAACACACCTCCGGTCAATGACTTCACCATAAAACTGAGTGGACCCGGCGTAGCTAGGATCCACGCCAGAACATCAAGTGCATACCGCATAATCATCCACATCCTACAGGACACTAAAATCCAATACAACACGTACCAGATGCGTGAGGATCGTCCACTAAGGGTGGTATTCCGTGGAATACATTCCTCAACCAACACCTCCAACATCAAAAGAGAGCTACAAAATATGGGCTATACTGTAAAATCGGTATACAACCCGATCTTCAACAAGCCACGTGGCGCTGGTACGTATCGTCCAAATCTATTCCACGTCGAACTGGCTCAAACTGGGCCTGAGAACGCGACGAACACCATCTTCAAAATAAAAACATTATGCCATTTTGTTGTCAAAGTTGAATGGCCAAAACGCAACCAAAGCATAATACCACAATGTCATCGCTGCCAAAGGCATAATCACACTGCCAAATACTGCCAACATGTGCCTCGCTGCGTAAAGTGTGGCAGCGAACATGCAACAACCACATGCACCAAATCCGCCAATACTGCAGCGAAGTGCGCAAACTGCAAGGAGCCACATACGGCCAACTACAAGGGATGCTCTTTCCGCACCAGGCTAGTGGCTGCAAAGACGCCCGGCGCTAGGGGTCCAAAACGCGGCACAGCCATGAAAAATGCCGGTTCAGTTTCCAACTCTGATCCCAACATCATACCAATCCAAAACATAATCACAATAACTCAAAACGTAGCAAAGCCCTACCACCTAGTCGGAAAATCCGTCAAAAATATGCTAAAGAAAATAAGCTTCCAAATCAAACAAATCGGAAAATCACCCAGACGATATTCCCTCCACGTCAGCACAAGCGGCTGCACTAAGGGAAAATTCAAGATCAAAAATCCCCCAAGTCTTAAACAATCCAGCAATTGAACGCACCGACTGTCAGCCTCCAGCTAAAAAGGCCAAAATCTATAAACCAGAACAGCCGATTCGGACTCTGACTCGGATATTTCTTATAATTTTAGTTTGATAACAAACCCAACCGTATAACCGTTAATATACAAAACAAAAACAAAAAAAAAAAAAAAAAAAAAAAAAACAATCATTTTCAATACTTTGTTCAATAATTTAAAATAAATTAATTTACAAACAAATTAACCGGTCATACGAGCTACAAGCTTAAATAAAAATAATAATAATAAAACATAATATTATAATAAAAATAAATTTTATTTTATTTTATCTTCTGATCCTGCATTACTTCCTAACTTTCTCTCCGTTTAGCAATTAGGATACACATTTTAGAGACGAACTCCAACGAAGATACCCAATAAACAACATTCGCAATACAAACATCACAAGCGGAACCATGGCAGCGTTCCCCATAAACGCTACTAACACAAACTCTTGCTCTCTCTCACTCTCATTCTAGTGTACACTCTGGGTGATGACCAACCAAGATGACTGAAAAGACGAAACAAATGCAAACATACTTTTTGAGAAGTCGACTTGACTCCGATGTCACAAGCCGCAAATGCACCAAATAAAAAAAAAAAACCAAGTTCCCAATGAAACTTACACAAACCCTATGCACTTTTCCAAAAATCATACTTATCCCATTTGTATTGTATTTTTTTCAGTTGCGATGACAATTTTTGACCCATACAAGGCGTGCCGTTTGATCCTTACCATTACGCTTACCACTTTGAGAGGCAGCATTTTCTGGTTTGGCGGTAGCAGCATCCATAGGAATAGTTGCCGCCTCCATCTCCTTCATCATCCTCATCATCGCATTTAATCCCTGCGTACTGGACTTGATCTCACTTCCTACGTCGCACCATCTCCACAGCAGCATCATCATCGCATTTAATCCTTGCATACTGGATTTTCTCTCACCTCACAAGTCGCATCGTCTCTGCAAGTGCTCACACGTCTACAATCCAAATGGCGTTCTGTACATACGCCGTTCAAACTCATCGGCCGCAACTAGGCTTGACCATGCCGATTCCATCCGATCTACACAGGCACACGCATCAGTCATCATTGTCAACCCCATCGTTTTAAATAGTAGCACGTTTCAACCTGTAGCAGTTCTCATCATCACTCATTCAACTGGCAGTCAACAGTGAGCCTACACCCACTCTGTCGCTACTACACTGGGCATCGAGCGGCAGACATCTCTCCTGTTTACCTACATCTCAGCAAGCGGCAGGACTTATCCTCGGCGGTCAAACAATCATCACCTGCAGCTTTCAGCCGATGGCGACCCCACACAAAACAAATAATTAAGATAGATATTAAAGTTAAAATTAAAAAAAAAATTTTTGTCATAGTCATAAGTCGTATTATTGCTCTCATAGCTATTATAAGTAATAATTTCTAAGATTTTTCTCAGCTAATGCTTCTCCATCTATTTTATTAATCTATTTATTTCCTTTAAAATCCATACCACACTTCTTTCTCTCGATCAAACCTAAAAATAACATTTCACAACTTCCATTATCATAAATACTCTTGCACTCTAAAAACTTGTCGTTAAATTCATCTATTATATATCATATTTTTATTTCTCTCAATTCCCTTAACGTAAACACTCCTAAAGAAATTCACAATTTTCATAAACTCTTATTTTTTTGGCCACCATAACGTAAATTCAAAGTAAAACATCAAATTTTAATTAATCTGCTTAACTTACTTTCTCTAATCCTATACACCTCACTCATCTTACTATCAACTCATAATCCATAACAAACTTCCTTCACCCTCTTACGCAAAAACTAAATTCTCAAACAAACTATCTTAACGCAATACATTTCCGTATCACAATCTCCATTATCGTAAAATTCTTACACTTTTCTTAAACTCAAAATTTGCCGCCTTAAACGTAAACACTCCTAAAGAAATTCACAATTTTCATAAACTCTTATTTTTTGACCACCATAACGTAAATTCAAAGTAAAACATCAAATTTTAATTAATCTGCTTAACTTACTTTCTCTAATCCTATGCACCTCACTCATCTTACTATCAACTCATAATCCATAACAAACTTCCTTCACCCTCTTACGCAAAAACTAAATTCTCAAACAAACTATCTTAACGCAATACATCTCCGTATCACAATCTCCATTATCGTAAATACTCTTAAAAATTTTACACTTTTCATAACTCAAAATTTGCCGCCTTAAACGTAAACTCCCCTAAAGAAATTCACAATTTTCATAAACTCTTATTTTTTTTTTGGCCACCATAACGTAAATCCAAAGTAAAACATCAAATTTTAGTTAATCTGCTTAACTTACTTTCTCTAATCCTATACACCTCACTCATCTTACTATCAACTCATAATCCATAACAAACTTCCTTCACCCTCTTGCACAAAAACTAAATTCTCTAACAAACTATCTTAACGCAATACATCTCCGTATCACAATCTCCATTATCGTCAAATTCTTACACCTTTCTTAAACTCAAAATTTGCCGCCTTAAACGTAAACACTCCTAAAGAAATTCACAATTTTCATAAACTCTTATTTTTTGACCACCATAACGTAAATTCAAAGTAAAACATCAAATTTTAATTAATCTGCTTAACTTACTTTCTCTAATCCTATACACCTCACTCATCTTACTATCAACTCATAATTCCTAACAAACTTCCTTCACCCTCTTACGCAAAAACTAAATTCTCAAACAAACTATCTTAACGCAATACATCTCCGTATCACAATCTCCATTATCGTAAATACTCTTAAAATTTTACACTCAAAATTTGCCGCCTTAAACGTAAACACTCCTAAAGAAATTCACAATTTTCATAAACTCTTATTTTTTTTGGCCACCATAACGTAAATTCAAAGTAAAACATCAAATTTTAATTAATCTGCTTAACTTACTTTATCGAATCCTATACACCTCACTCATCTTACTATCAACTCATAATTCCTAACAAACTTCCTTCACCCTCTTACGCAAAAACTAAATTCTCAATCAAAACTATCTTAACGCAATACATTTCCGTATCACAATCTCCATTATCGTAAATACTCTTAAAAATTTTACACTTTTCATAAACTCAAAATTTGCCGCCTTAAACGTAAACACTCCTAAAGAAATTCACAATTTTCATAAACTCTTATTTTTTTTGCCACCATAACGTAAATTCAAAATAAAATACCAATTTTAATTTTAATTAATCTGCCTAACGAACTAAATCAACTCATAATTCATAACAAATTACTTTCACTCTCTCTCTCTCTCAAAGCAAAACTAAAAAACTATCTCACAAAATATTCCAACACTTTAATCTATTTACTATCTCTCACTATAAAATCATTTTTTTTTTTTGACTATTATTATATAATTAATCAAGAGTCTTACACAACTTCAAAACGAAATAAGAGGAATTGTCTCTTATTTCCATTTAAAAAAAAAAAAAAAAAACTCAAATCTAATCAAATCCAAAACCAAATCATGTTCCACCTATTTTTAAGAATTTCCTAAATGCAAATTGTCATAACACTATTCTTAAGATACAAAAAACTCCTATCACAAACAAATCTATCTAGATGATAAGATATTATCAATTCAATCAAACCGAACAATCCAAACCACACAATCAAAACTATTTGCAAAATGTACATAACTATACGCTTATGCAAATACTCTGGCTTAAAGTCATAACTATTCGATTCAAATCGACTACCTAACTCACTTTTTGCTTAAAACCCAAAGAGGTAGCAATATGCCCGTCTAAAATTTATTTAAAGAGAGAACGGGCATATCTGCTATAGCCAGTTTAACGTACACACTAGAAGCTCTTTTTAGCATTTGAGACACTATGTTTGTATTAAAGATCAAAAACAAAATCAAAAACTAACTCACGGTAATCTCTCTTTAAAACCACCAACTCCTACCAAAACTGCTGGCTTAATGGCATTTAATTATTGCTGATGCCGCACTAGAAAATCAGTTACTAACATGTTTCACCAACATATAATGCTAAGAACTTAAAAATTATATACATATTTACATAAAACCTAGCCACTTAAGTGTAAATTAAAACTATACAATATATATTACAAAATAATCTAATGTTAGTGAATCATGTACAAACAAAAAGTAACGAGTCATTAATAAAATCTGTGTCTGCAAAGCATCTATGCCTCTACATAGGCGCGTGCCCTAGTGTGTGCACGCGTCCGGTATACATACATATAGCAGTTCACTATACGCACAGAATTTTATTGTTGTTGTCGTTCTATAGCCATTTTCCACATATACTAATCACATCCGCTGCCTTTTTTCCACCCCCGAAATAGATGCTGCTGCACGACGACTGCGGACGAGCAGAATGGCGGCCTGAAGGCCCGGTACTGGCAAACGGATATAATGCAGGCGCTCAGCGGTCGATCCATTCATATTGTGTCAAACAGTCAAAGTGATCGGACGTGCTCAACCAACCAACCCTCTCTCTCTCAACAACAAGTGCAAGTGAAAAATAAAAACTAAAATAAACAGTGACAATTGTATTGTGCGGTGAAAAAAAAAAAAAAAAAACAATAATTAGTGGTGTACGCAACATAATTGCTGCGTAGGTGCGTACATTTGTATGCAAAATACAAAGAGATTAAAATAAATTTTCACAAACAGTTAACGCACAATACACAATTAAACACTAAAATCTAAAAATGCATTTAATTAAATAAATCAAAGCGATTATTGTGCGTGTATCAACCAAGTACTTATTATTTTGCACATAATCTTTCCTGTGTCAAAACTGCCACACAAACAATGTAATTCAAATCTCAGTGCTCTTTGAAGTGACTGTATGGAAAAAAAAAAAAAAAACATATTAATACACACACATCATCAGCGACAAATACAGCCACATACAGCAGAGCAGCCATTTTATACATCAGTATATGTAAAGCGTCACGCAGAAAAAAGGGTACAGCCAGCAGTGATTTACTACTACTACTACTGTCCACCATTGCTCTGGTACTTTTCCACAATTAAGGGACCGCAAATCGACAGCGACAAGCAGCAGCAGCAAAACAACAAGCAACAGCAATAACAACAACAAGCAGTTACGTGACAAGCAAATAAAAAGAAGACGACCACCATCTTGAACGGCTGCCGCCTGTGTCTTTTGGCAATTTACTTTTCCACTCCGAACGCAAGTACATACATGAGTTTACATATATATACATAATCATTTTTCTCTTCCTCTCTTCATTCATGCACACATAATTCAATGCATGCATTGATCACTTGTTACACTCTCAATAACATTTATTTATTTATTATTTCTCCTAGCACATTCATATATTTCTTATATATTACACTATATTATATTAAATAAATACAAACTCCCTCCCTACAGCATTCGCTTATACTTATCGCTTAGAAACCCTCCCCCCTTGTTCTTTGCTTGCAAAATTATCCGAATCATCTCATAAAACTCGCAACACTGCAAATGCAACTAGCCTTCTTCCGCCTCTAATTAAAGTTAATCCACTCTATTCAAACCTCACTTGAACACCTTTTTTTCTCTTTATCTCTCTCGCATACACCCACCCAAAGTGCAATGTTCATTGAACTCATCTCTCATAACACCCATCATCTACCTGCAAACAGCCTTCGTCACCTACCACTCTTGTCCTTTTAATTTTTGCCTGTGTACCTTTTCGTACATTCTCTAAACCGCTAACAATCTACTCATAAACAATCACACCCTCGACACATCTCAAACTCCCAAAAAATGCCGTCGGCAAAAATGCACAATCACAAACAAAATTAAATAAATAAATAAAAATGCGAAATATAAATATAATTCCAAAACATTAATAAATCGCGATAACTTTACCCTCAATACTCGTTTCACTCAGCATTACTTTTCCACAATTGAAAAAAAAAAATTGTAAATTTAAATAAAATCTCTCATGCTACACATATAGTACTTCACATTCACCAATTTCTTGCATATAAAAACTTAAAAAAAAAAAATATATACAATTTCTTCTTTTTATCTTTCTTGTTGCCCACACAAATCTCTTTTGTATAATTGCCATAGTCAGTGAACTTTTCACTTCTCATTTACTACTTGCCCATACCCACCATCTACCTGCATATAGCCTGCCACCACCCTTTGCATCCCTCTGCCCTTTCACAATTATCAAATTTTTCTGTTTTTTCGCTCTTTAAACATTTTGAATTTTATATACTTATACTACCACTTATACCCATCTCAGCCCACTATTTTCGTCTCAAACTCTCAAAATGCCGTCGGCAAACTGCAAATGCAAAATAAAAAAAAAATAAAAAAAAAAAATTCAAAGTTGAAAAAACTTTTTTGAAATACCTTCTGTGGCGCATTGCCTTTACTCTCAATACCCTCATCTTTTACATATATTCACATACGTGCTATATAACCCAGTTTCTCAGATCAACCTAATTTCAACGCATCCTCTCCCAATCATATTTTTTTTTTTTTTTTTTTTTACCCAAAGTTTCAACACCATTAACTTAAAGTTCAATCACCTACTACAAAACCCAGCCCTTGTTTATCGCATTGCAATCCCTTATCAATAAAAAAACAAAAAAAAAAAAAAAAAAAAAAAACAAAAAAAAAAAAAAAAACAAATTCCATATAATTATACACTTTTCAGACTCACTCGTCAACACCTGCAACCTGCTACGTTGCCAGCTTATCAAAAATCTCTAATCCATCACCATGGCTGGTCTACGCATCGGAATATGGAATGCAAATGGGCTTTCCCGAAAAGCTAACGAACTTACTCATTTCATACAACGCCACAACATTGATATGATGCTCGTCAGTGAGACGCACTTCAACCGAAATTCCCATATTTCAATACCGGGCTACACAATCTATGCAGCCAACTCGCATCGCGCTCATCTTTTTATAGGCGGCGCCGCCATCATCATATCAAACCGCATCCATCATCAAGCCTTGCCGGGTATATCCCTGCCTCACCTGCACTGCGCAATCATCCGCTTGCAAACTGATCTAGGGGGAGTAAACATAGCAGCATGCTATTGGCCTCCCAATCAAAGTGTGTGTGCATCGGACTATACCTGGCTCTTTGATCATTTGGGTGCAAACTTCCTGATTGGAGGTGATTGGAATGCAAAGCACAGACTATGGGGCAACATACGTCGCTGCACGCGTGGATGCACCCTGGCTGACATTCTAATGTGCTCCAATCAATTGAACGTTCTCTCTACGGCCGAACCAACTCATTTCCCCTCTAATGGTCACCATCGTCCAAGTGTGCTCGATTTGGCATATACTCTGGTATATCCAGTCGCAGGCTTTCCATAAATCGTATAACAGAGCTACACAGCGACCACTTGCCTCTGATTGCGGTTTTGAGATTGGTAGTAAACGGCCACAACCCTTTACCACACAACCAGACACAGGAGAGGCGTGCCCCTGCTCGTCTGCTCTCTCCATCTTCCAATATATCTGTTTTTCAGAATAAATTGACACTGCGCTCAATCTTAATGTAGAAATAAAAACTACTGATGATATTGATGATATGCTGGAATGCTTTACGCAAAAGCTGTATAAAGCAGCCAAACTGGCTAATAGTCCAGCCCATCGCACCAACTCAGACACAAATGTCACTCCAACAATAATGACAGCAGCAACGCCACCGAATAATATCAGAACAGCTGAACAGCTTGAACTCATACGTTTGAAACGAAGGCTACGTAAACGTTGGACTCGCACACGCCGCCATGAGGATTGGCAACACTGGCAGCGCGTTGCCCGTCAGCTGCACCACCAGTTGCAACACCAGCGGCAATCATACATCGACTATGTCTTATTAAATGCAGACCCTCAAAAAAAGGGCGATCTTAATCTTTGGCGAGCGACAAAAAATCTTAAACGTCAGCCCCACGCTCAACAAAGTGTCAGAAACCAAAACGGAGTTTGGTGTCAATCCGAAATACAGCAGGTTGAAGCATTCGCTGACTCCCTTCAGGATCGTTTCAGACCACACAACTTTGCACCATCCGATCATTGTCATCGTGTTGAGCGCTTCCTTAATCACACTGTCAGGAAAAATGACATCACTACCACAGCCAGCTGCTCTGACACAACAACTTCGCACATACCTCATGTGACCCCAGGCGAACTAAATGTCTATATTGCTCAACTGCAGACATGCAAATCGCCTGGCCTTGATCAAATTGATAATTTTACAATCAAAGCCCTACCGCAAAATGCAAGACTCTTCCTGCTGCTGCTATTTAACAATATGCTTCGTCTGCAGTACTTTCCATCCCAATGGAAATGTGCTGCAGTCCGAATGATATTGAAAACGGTAACAGTACAGTTTCGAGCATTGACTCATACAGGCCAATCAGTCTGTTATCTACTATCTCAAATTATTCGAGAAAGTAATTTACGAACGCATTATAAATGAAATGAAATCACCCATTGAGGATACCATTAATCAAAACCTGGATGGAGCAATTGCCATTCCGGACCATCAATTTGGTTTCAGAATTGGTCATAGCACTATCCAGCAAATTCATCGTATTGTTGAACACATCAATAAAGGATTTGAAGAGAGCTGTTGCACATCGGGCATATTTCTTGATTTGCAACAAGCCTTTGATCGAGTATGGCATGCCGGTTTGCTATTCAAACTTCGCACGCACCTCTCCGAACCACTCTTCCTCATTATTAAATCATACCTGACTAATCGCAGCTTCTGCGTTTTAGGAAATAAAAGACAATCATACGAAAACAATGACAGATCTAGCGACAACAACATCTGCCAATCTGAGGTACGACCAATCTTGGCTGGCGTACCACAGGGGGGTGTGTTGGCGCCTCTGCTCTTCAACATATTTGTTTCCGACATGCCTTGCATTTTTGAAAATTTAAAACGGCAACACGACCAGATCATCTCAATACTAGCGGTGAGAAGATCATCAACAAATGCCTTAACGGCAACTTACGCAGATGACACAGCATTCCTATGCAGTGCACCCACTGCAAGGGAAGCCTGCACCATAATGCAAGAGCATATAAACATGTTCGCTGCATGGGCCACCAAATGGAATATCCAAATAAACAGCAGTAAATCGGTTCACATCTTATTTACCCTTCGAAATCCTAGCACCCATGCGGGTATCACACCGAATGAAATAACTATTAATAATAGTGTCATTCCTATCAAAAATCATGTCAAATACTGGGTATCCAGCTTGACAGCAAGTTAAGATGGGCCCGACACGCCCAGTCAATACGTCAAACTCTACGTTCAAAACTTTCTAAATACAAATGGCTGCTATCTGCTCGCCAATCCAAACTTTCATTAAAGGATAAAGTTCTCATATACAAGCAAATTCTAGCTCCCATATGGCACTATGGAATTGAACTGTATGGTTGTGCAGCCGAGTCGCACCTACGAAAACTCAGAGTATCCAAGCCAAGGCGCTTCGTCTCATAACGGATCTCCATATTATGTCAGTAATAGAACGCTTCATCAAGATCTAGATATGCCAACCATCTGGGAGGTACTCAAGTCGCAATCAATAAGCTACCAGGACCGCCTCAGAACTCATCCAAACAAGCTAGCTAAGCCCTAATTGCCTCTTCAAGCACAACTTTCAATCATCAGGCCTCCCACAGACTGTTACGTCTCTGGCCAGGCTGTGACCTAATCAATCGTCAAGTGCCACAAATCCGTTCTAGCCATAACGAACCCTTTACCGATCCAGCATCAATATTCATTCCGCGCAATGGAAACCAACCCAGACGATACTCCCTCCACGTCAGCACAAGCGGCTGCGCTACGGGAATAATTCCAAAGCAAAAATCCCCCCAGTCCTAAACAATCCAGCAATAGCAAGCACCGACTGTCAGCCTCCAGCTAAAAAACTCAAAATTGCAATCCAAGAACAGACGATTCGGACTCTGACTCGGATATTTTCTTATAAATGAAGCTACATAATCCAAACCAAATCTCTATCCGCAAATATTCATAATCTCACCCCTTTATACCAAAAACATCATCACTTTCGATATTTTGTTCAATATTTAAAATAAATTAATATACAAACAATTAACCGGTCATACGCACTACAAGCTTAAACAAAATACATAAAAAAAAAACAGATAATATTATAATAAAATAAATTTTATTTTATTTTTATCTTCTGATCCCGCGTTACTTCCTAACTTTCTCTCCGTTTAGCAATTAGGATACACATTTTAGAGACGAACTCCAACGAAGATACCCAATAAACAACATTCGCAGTACAAATATCACAAGCGGAACCAAGGCAGCGTTCCCATAAACGCTACTAACACAAACTCTTGCTCTCTCTCACTCTCATTCTAGTGTACACTCTGGGTGATGACCAACCAAGATGACTGAAAAGACGAAACAAATGCAAACATACTTTTTGAGAAGTCGACTTGACTCCGATGTCACAGCCGCAAATGCACCAAATAAAAAAAAAAAAAAAACCAAGTTCCCAATGAAACTTACACAAACCCTATGCACTTTTCCAAAAATCATACTTATCCCATTTGTATTGTATTATTTCAGTTGTGATGACAATTTTTGACCCATACAAGGCGTGCCGTTTGATCCTTATCATTACGCTTACCACTTTGAGAGGCAGCATTTTCTGGTTTGGCGGTAGCAGCATCCATAGGAATAGTTGCCGCCTCCATCTCCTTCATCATCTTCATCGCATTTAATCCTGCGTACTGGACTTGATCTCACTTCCTACGTCGCACCATCTCCGCAGCAGCATCATTATCGCATTTAATCCTTGCATACTGGATTTTCTCTCACCTCACACGTCGCATCGTCTCTGCAAGTGCTCACACGTCTACAATCAAATGGCGTTCTGTACATACGCCGTTCAAACTCATCGGCCACAACTAGGCTTGACCATGCCGATTCCATCCGATCTACACACGCACACGCATCAGTCATCATTGTCAACTTCACGTTTTAAATAGTAGCACGTTTCAACCTGTAGCAGTTCTCATCATCACTCATTCAACTGGCAGTCAACAGTGAGCCTACACCCACTCTGTCGCTACTACACTGGGCATCGAGCGGCAGACATCTCTCCTGTTTACCTACATCTCAGCAAGCGGCAGGACTTATCCTCGGCGGTCAAACAATCATCACCTGCAGCTTTCAGCCGATGGCGACCCCACACAAAACAAATAATTAAGATAGATATTAAAGTTAAAATTAAAAAAAATTTTTGTCATAGTCATAAGTCGTATTATTGCTCTCATAGCTATTATAAGTAATAATTTCGAAGATGTTTCTCAGCTAATGCTTCTACCATCTATTTATTTATCTATGTATTTCCTTTAATACCCATCACCACACTTCTTTTCTCTCGATCAAACTAAAATTAACATCTCACAACTTCCATTATCATAAATACTCTTGCACTCTAAAAACTTGTCGTTAAATTCATCTATTATATATCATATTTTATTTCTCTCATGCCCTCAACGTAAATACTCCTTAAGAAATTCACAATTTTCATAAACTCATATTTTTGGCCACCATAACGTAAATTCAAAGTAAAACATCAAATTGTAATTAATCTGCTTAACTTACTTTCTCTAATCCTATACACCTCACCCATCTACTATCAACTCATAATCCATAACAAACTTCCTTCACCTCTTACGCAAAACTAAATTCTCAAACAAACTATCTTAACGCAATACATCTCCGTATCACAATCTCCATTATCGTAAAACTTTTAAAATTTACACTTTCATAAACTCAAAATTTGCCGCCTTAAACGTAAACACTCCTAAAGAAATTCACAATTTCATAAACTCTTATTTTTTTTTTGGCCACCATAACGTAAATTCAAAGTAAAACATCAAATTTTAGTTAATCTGCTTAACTACTTTCTCTAATCCTATACACCTCACTCATCTTACTATCAACTCATAATCCTAACAAACTTCCTTCACCCTCTTACGCAAAAACTAAATTCTCAATCAAACTATCTTAACGCAATACATCTCCGTATCACAATCTCCATTATCGTAAATACTCTTACAATTTTCACTTTCATAAACTCAAAATTTGCCGCCTTAAACGTAAACACTCCTAAAGAAATTCACAATTTTCATAAACTCTTATTTTTTTTGCCACCATAACGTAAATTCAAAGTAAAACACCAAATTTAATTTTAATAATCTGCTTAACGAACTAAATCAACTCATAATTCATAACAAATTACTTTCACTCTCTCTCTCAAAGCAAAACTAAAAACTATCTCACAAATATTCCAACACTTAATCTATTTACTATCTCTCACTATAAATCATTTTTTTTTTTTTTTGACTATTATTATATAATTAATCAAGAGTCTTCCACAACTTCAAAACGAAATAAGAGGAATTGTCTCTTATTTCCATTTAAAAAAAAAAAAAAAAAAAAAAAAACTCAAATCTAATCAAATCCAAAACCAAATCATGTTCCACCTATTTTTAAGAATTTCCTAAATGCAAATTGTCATAACACTATTCTTAAGATACAAAAAACTCCTATCACAAACAAATCTATCTAGATGATAAGATATTATCAATTCAATCAAACCGAACAATCCAAACCACACAATCAAAACTATTGCAAAATGTACATAACTATACGCTTATGCAAATACTCTGGCTTAAAGTCATAACTATTCGATTCAAATCGACTACCTAACTCACTTTTTGCTTAAACCCAAAGAGGTAGCAATATGCCCGTCTAAAATTTATTTAAAGAGAGAACGGGCATATCTGCTATAGCCAGTTTAACGACACACTAGAAGCTCTTTTTAGCATTTGAGACACTATGTTTGTATTAAAGATCAAAAACAAAATCAAAACTAACTCACGGTAATCTCTCTTTAAAACCACCAACTCCTACCAAAACTGCTGGTTTAATGGCATTTAATTATTGCTGATGCCGCACTAGAAAATCAGTTACTAACATGTTTCACCAACATATAATGCTAAGAACTTAAAAATTATATACATATTTACATAAAACCTAGCCACTTAAGTGTAAATTAAAACTATACAATATATATTTACAAAATAATCTAATGTTAGTGAATCATGTACAAACAAAAAGTAACGAGTCATTAATAAAATCTGTGTCTGCAAAGCATCTATGCCTCTACATAGGCGCGTGCCCTAGTGTGTGCACGCGTCCGGTATACATACATATAGCAGTTCACTATACGCACAGAATTTTATTGTTGTTGTCGTTCTATAGCCATTTTCCACATATACTAATCACATCCGCTGCCTTTTTTCCACCCCCGAAATAGATGCTGCTGCACGACGACTGCGGACGAGCAGAATGGCGGCCTGAAGGCCCGGTACTGGCAAACGGATATAATGCAGGCGCTCAGCGGTCGATCCATTCATATTGTGTCAAACAGTCAAAGTGATCGGACGTGCTCAACCAACCAACCCTCTCTCTCTCAACAACAAGTGCAAGTGAAAAAATAAAAACTAAAATAAACAGTGACAATTGTATTGTGCGGTGAAAAAAAAAAAAAAAAAAAACAATAATTAGTGGTGTACGCAACATAATTGCTGCGTTTGTGCGTACAATTTGTATGCAAAATACAAAGAGATTAAAATAAATTTTCACAAACAGTTAACGCACAATACACAATTAAACACTAAAAATCTAAAAATTCATTTAATTAAATAAATCAAAGCGATTATTGTGCGTGTATCAACCAAGTACTTATTATTTTGCACATAATCTTTCCTGTGTCAAAACTGCCACACAAACAATTTAAATCAAATCTCAGTGCTCTTTGAAGTGACTGTATGGAAAAAAAAAAAAAAAACATATTAATACACACACATCATCAGCGACAAATACAGCCACATACAGCAGAGCAGCCATTTTATACATCAGTATATGTAAAGCGTCACGCAGAAAAAAAGGGTACAGCCAGCAGTGATTTACTACTACTACTACTGTCCACCATTGCTCTGGTATTTTTCCGCAATTAAGGACCGCAAATCGACAGCGACAAGCAGCAGCAGCAAAACAACAAGCAACAGCAACAACAACAACAAGCAGTTACGTGACAAGCAAAAAAAAACAAAAAAAAGAAGACGACCACCATCTTGAACGGCTGCCGCCTGTGTCTTTTGGCAATTTACTTTTCCACTCCGAACGCAAGTACATACATGAGTTTACATATATATACATAATCATTTTTTCTCTTCCTCTCTTCATTCATGCACACATAATTCAATGCATGCATTGATCACTTGTACACTCTCATAACATTTATTTATTTATTATTTCTCCTAGCACATTCATATATTTCTTATAAATTACACTATATTATATTAATAAATACAAACTCCCTCCCTACAGCATTCGCTTATACTTATCGCTTAGAAACCCTCCCCCCTTGTTCTTTGCTTGCAAAATTATCCGAATCATCTCATAAAACTCGCAACACTGCAAATGCAACTAGCCTTCTTCCGCCTCTAATTAAAGTTAATCCACTCTATTCAAACCTCACTTGAACACCTTTTTTTTCTCTTTATCTCTCTCGCATACACCCACCCAAAGTGCAATGTTCATTGAACTCATCTCTCATAACACCATCATCTACCTGCAAACAGCCTTCGTCACCTACCACTCTTGTCCTTTTTAATTTTTGCCTGTGTACCTTTTCGTACATTCTCTAAACCGCTAACAATCTACTCATAAACAATCACACCCTCGACACATCTCAAACTCCCAAAAAATGCCGTCGGCAAAAATGCACAATCACAAACAAAATAAAATAATTAATTAAAAACGCGAAATATAAATATAATTCCAAAACATTAATAAATCGCGATGACTTTACTCTCAATACTCGTTTCACTCAGCATCTCTTTTCCACATTTAAAAAAAATTGTAAACTTAAATAAAATCTCTCATGCTACACATATAGTACTTCACATTCACCAATTTCTTGCATATAAAAACTTAAAAAAAAAATATATAATTTCTTCTTTTTATCTTCTTGTTGCCTACACAAATCTCTTTTGTATAAATTGCCATAGTCAGTGAACTTTTCACTCCTCATTTACTACTTGCCCATACCCACCATCTACTTGCATATAGCCTGCCACCACCCTTTGCATCCCTCTGCCCTTTCACAATTATCAAATTTTTCTGTTTTTTCGCTCTTTAAACATTTTGAATTTTGCAAACTTATACCATCTCAGCCCACTATTTTCGTCTCAAACTCTCTAAATGCCGTCGGCAAAACTGCAAAAAAAATCAAAACAGAAAGAACAAAAAAAAAATAAAAAAAAAATCGAATCTTTAAACATTATTGAGTTTTACAAACCTACACCTTCTCAGCCCAATCTTGCGTCCCCTTAGCCCTTATCTTAAATTGACCTACATGTGCCTATATTTATCCATCTCTTAGCTACCCCTTCTCTCACTAGCACGCAAGCAGTGCAATCAATATTTGCAACATGCAAGGCGTCACTACCACAATAATACCGAACAAAATAAACATGTTCCTTATCAAGCAAAAACTTCTCTTTTTGTTATTTTTGTTTTTCTCAACTTCACAACTCACTCTAATCCTCTCTCCCACAACAGACACATTATCACAAAGAAAAATGTCCATATATTATGAACAAAGTCCAACACCATCACCACAATCGCCAAGCTCATCAGTGGTGTCCTCTCTGCCGCCTGACAATATGGAATCATATGTAGTTCAACATATGGATTGCACAAGCGAAAGAGAGGGAATTATCGGCGCACGCACCAACAAAGATAGTAGCGCCGATGTGGACATCACCGGCACCAGCAGCCGCAGCATCAATCCATATGCCACGCAATCACTACAATCAGCTCTTGAGGCAGCAACTGATTCAACAAACCCATCATGCCTGCAAACTATTGATGCACCTCTGCTTTCATCACTGCGGCCGCTAGAGACTGCTGAATCCACTAATACTACAGTGGAAGATGTGGTTTTTATTGACAGCAGCAGTGATGAGGACAAAGTCAGCTCCATTAGCCGCATCAACAAAAGCAAGAAAAACACCGAAAACGGAAAAAACGCATCCGCCATCAAAACCTTTCCTGGCGCTCCCAAACCTGTCTCTCCTGGAAGCTCTGCTGCCACTTTTGGTAAAAGAGTCACCAGTAGTCACAGAGCTGTCAGTGGCAAAATGCCCGACAATAAGCTACGAAAAAATGTGACCCGCAATAAGCGAAGCGCACAACTCAAATCAAAACGGCCCGAACAAAAACAGCCGCAAAACCATCAACAAAAACAACAACAACAACACCAGCAACAAGCAGTTGCTAACAAACAAGCTGATGCACAATCTGTGGATGGCAAAACATTCAAGCCACCACAGATTTGTATTCACCTTAATCAAAACGGCGAAATGCCCTCTCAATTGAATCTGAAAGCTTAAGCATTGACTTCTTGATTGCCATGCTTAAAGATAACACACCTCCGGTCAATGACTTCACCATAAAACTGAGTGGACCCGGCGTAGCTAGGATCCACGCCAGAACATCAAGTGCATACCGCATAATCATCCACATCCTACAGGACACTAAAATCCAATACAACACGTACCAGATGCGTGAGGATCGTCCACTAAGGGTGGTATTCCGTGGAATACATTCCTCAACCAACACCTCCAACATCAAAAGAGAGCTACAAAATATGGGCTATACTGTAAAATCGGTATACAACCCGATCTTCAACAAGCCACGTGGCGCTGGTACGTATCGTCCAAATCTATTCCACGTCGAACTGGCTCAAACTGGGCCTGAGAACGCGACGAACACCATCTTCAAAATAAAAACATTATGCCATTTTGTTGTCAAAGTTGAATGGCCAAAACGCAACCAAAGCATAATACCACAATGTCATCGCTGCCAAAGGCATAATCACACTGCCAAATACTGCCAACATGTGCCTCGCTGCGTAAAGTGTGGCAGCGAACATGCAACAACCACATGCACCAAATCCGCCAATACTGCAGCGAAGTGCGCAAACTGCAAGGAGCCACATACGGCCAACTACAAGGGATGCTCTTTCCGCACCAGGCTAGTGGCTGCAAAGACGCCCGGCGCTAGGGGTCCAAAACGCGGCACAGCCATGAAAAATGCCGGTTCAGTTTCCAACTCTGATCCCAACATCATTACCAATCCAAAACATAATCACAATAACTCAAAACGTAGCAAAGCCCTACCACCTAGTCGAAAATCCGTCAAAAATATGCTAAAGAAAATAAGCTTCCAAATCAAACAAATCGGAAAATCAACCCAGACGATATTCCCTCCACGTCAGCACAAGCGGCTGCACTAAGGGAAAATTCAAGATCAAAAATCCCCCAAGTCTTAAACAATCCAGCAATTGAACGCACCGACTGTCAGCCTCAGCTAAAAAGGCCAAAATCTATAAACCAAGAACAGCCGATTCGGACTCTGACTCGGATATTTTCTTATAATTTTAGTTTGATAACAAACCCAACCGTATAACCGTTAATATACAAACAAAACAAAAAAAAAAAAAAAAAAAAAAAAAAAAACATAATCATTTTCAATACTTTGTTCAATAATTTAAAATAAATTAATTTACAAACAAATTAACCGGTCATACGAGCTACAAGCTTAAATAAAAATAATAATAATAAAACATAATATTATAATAAAAATAAATTTTATTTTATTTTTATCTTCTGAGCCGCATTACTTCCTAACTTTCTCTCCGTTTAGCAATTAGGATACACATTTTAGAGACGAACTCCAACGAAGATACCCAATAAACAACATTCGCAGTACAAACATCACAAGCGGAACCATGGCAGCGTTCCCCATAAACGCTACTAACACAAACTCTTGCTCTCTCTCACTCTCATTCTAGTGTACACTCTGGGTGATGACCAACCAAGATGACTGAAAAGACGAAACAAATGCAAACATACTTTTTGAGAAGTCGACTTGACTCCGATGTCACAAGCCGCAAATGCACCAAATAAAAAAAAAAACCAAGTTCCCAATGAAACTTACACAAACCCTATGCACTTTTCCAAAAATCATACTTATCCCATTTGTATTGTATTTTTTTCAGTTGCGATGACAATTTTTGACCCATACAAGGCGTGCCGTTTGATCCTTATCATTACGCTTACCACTTTGAGAGGCAGCATTTTCTGGTTTGGCGGTAGCAGCATCCATAGGAATAGTTGCCGCCTCCATCTCCTTCATCATCTTCATCATCGCATTTAATCCCTGCGTACTGGACTTGATCTCACTTCCTACGTCGCACCATCTCCGCAGCAGCATCATCATCGCATTTAATCCTTGCATACTGGATTTTCTCTCACCTCACAAGTCGCATCGTCTCTGCAAGTGCTCACACGTCTACAATCCAAATGGCGTTCTGTACATACGCCGTTCAAACTCATCGGCCGCAACTAGGCTTGACCATGCCGATTCCATCCGATCTACACACGCACACGCATCAGTCATCATTGTCAACCCCATCGTTTTAAATAGTGGCACGTTTCAACCTGTAGCAGTTCTCATCATCACTCATTCAACTGGCAGTCAACAGTGAGCCTACACCCACTCTGTCGCTACTACACTGGGCATCGAGCGGCAGACATCTCTCCTGTTTACCTACATCTCAGCAAGCGGCAGGACTTATCCTCGGCGGTCAAACAATCATCACCTGCAGCTTTCAGCCGATGGCGACCCCACACAAAACAAATAATTAAGATAGATATTAAAGTTAAAATTAAAAAAAAATTTTTGTCATAGTCATAAGTCGTATTATTGCTCTCATAGCTATTATAAGTAATAATTTCTAAGATTTTTATCAGCTAATGCTTCTCCATCTATTTTATTAATCTATTTATTTCCTTTAAAAATCCATACCACACTTCTTTCTCTCGATCAAACCTAAAAATAACATTTCACAACTTCCATTATCATAAATACTCTTGCACTCTAAAAACTTGTCGTTAAATTCATCTATTATATATCATATTTTTATTTCTCTCAATTCCCTTAACGTAAACACTCCTAAAGAAATTCACAATTTTCATAAACTCTTATTTTTTGGCCACCATAACGTAAATTCAAAGTAAAACATCAAATTTTAATTAATCTGCTTAACTACTTTCTCTAATCCTATACACCTCACTCATCTTACTATCAACTCATAATCCATAACAAACTTCCTTCACCCTCTTACGCAAAAACTAAATTCTCAAACAAACTATCTTAACGCAATACATTTCCGTATCACAATCTCCATATCGTAAAATTCTTACACTTTTCTTAAACTCAAAATTTGCCGCCTTAAACGTAAACACTCCTAAAGAAATTCACAATTTTCATAAACTCTTATTTTTTGACCACCATAACGTAAATTCAAAGTAAAACATCAAATTTTAATTAATCTGCTTAACTTACTTTCTCTAATCCTATGCACCTCACTCATCTTACTATCAACTCATAATCCATAACAAACTTCCTTCACCCTCTTACGCAAAAACTAAATTCTCAAACAAACTATCTTAACGCAATACATCTCCGTATCACAATCTCCATTATCGTAAATACTCTTAAAAATTTTACACTTTTCATAAACTCAAAATTTGCCGCCTTAAACGTAAACTCCCCTAAAGAAATTCACAATTTTCATAAACTCTTATTTTTTTTTTTGGCCACCATAACGTAAATCCAAAGTAAAACATCAAATTTTAGTTAATCTGCTTAACTTACTTTCTCTAATCCTATACACCTCACTCATCTTACTATCAACTCATAATCCATAACAAACTTCCTTCACCCTCTTACGCAAAAACTAAATTCTCAAACAAACTATCTTAACGCAATACATCTCCGTATCACAATCTCCATTATCGTCAAATTCTTACACCTTTCTTAAACTCAAAATTTGCCGCCTTAAACGTAAACACTCCTAAAGAAATTCACAATTTTCATAAACTCTTATTTTTTGACCACCATAACGTAAATTCAAAGTAAAACATCAAATTTTAATTAATCTGCTTAACTTACTTTCTCTAATCCTATACACCTCACTCATCTTACTATCAACTCATAATTCCTAACAAACTTCCTTCACCCTCTTACGCAAAAACTAAATTCTCAAAAAACTATCTTAACGCAATACATCTCCGTATCACAATCTCCATTATCGTAAATACTCTTAAAATTTTACACTCAAAATTTGCCGCCTTAAACGTAAACACTCCTAAAGAAATTCACAATTTTCATAAACTCTTATTTTTTTGGCCACCATAACGTAAATTCAAAGTAAAACATCAAATTTTAGTTAATCTGCTTAACTTACTCTCTCTAATCCTATACACCTCACTCATCCTACTATCAACTCATAATCCTAACAAACTTCCTTCACCCTCTTACGCAAAAAACTAAATTCTCAATCAAAACTATCTTAACGCAATACATTCCGTATCACAATCTCTATTATCGTAAATACTCTTAAAAATTTTCACTTTTCATAAACTCAAAATTTGCCGCCTTAAACGTAAACACTCCTAAAGAAATTCACAATTTTATAAACTCTTATTTTTTTTGCCACCATAACGTAAATTCAAAGTAAAATACCAAATTTTAATTTTAATTAATCTGCCTAACGAACTAAATCAACTCATAATTCATAACAAATTACTTTCACTCTCTCTCTCTCTCAAAGCAAAACTAAAAAACTATCTCACAAAATATTCCAACACTTTAATCTATTACTATCTCTCACTATAAAATCTTTTTTTTTTTTTTTGACTATTATTATATAATTAATCAGAGTCTTCCACAACTTCAAAACGAAATAAGAGGAATTGTCTCTTATTTCCATTTAAAAAAAAAAAAAAAAAACTCAAATCTAATCAAATCCAAAACCAAATCATGTTCCACCTATTTTAAGAATTTCCTAAATGCAAATTGTCATAACACTATTCTTAAGATACAAAAAACTCCTATCACAAACAAATCTATCTAGATGATAAGATATTATCAATTCAATCAAACCGAACAATCCAAACCACACAATCAAAACTATTTGCAAATGTACATAACTATACGCTTATGCAAATACTCTGGCTTAAAGTCATAACTATTCGATTCAAATCGACTACCTAACTCACTTTTTGCTTAAAACCCAAAGAGGTAGCAATATGCCCGTCTAAAATTTATTTAAAGAGAGAACGGGCATATCTGCTATAGCCAGTTTAACGTACACACTAGAAGCTCTTTTTAGCATTTGAGACACTATGTTTGTATTAAGATCAAAAACAAAATCAAAAACTAACTCACGGTAATCTCTCTTTAAAACCACCAACTCCTACCAAAACTGCTGGTTTAATGGCATTTAATTATTGCTGATGCCGCACTAGAAAATCAGTTACTAACATGTTTCACCAACATATAATGCTAAGAACTTAAAAATTATATACATATTTACATAAAACCTAGCCACTTAAGTGTAAATTAAAACTATACAATATATATTTACAAAATAATCTAATGTTAGTGAATCATGTACAAACAAAAAGTAACGAGTCATTAATAAAATCTGTGTCTGCAAAGCATCTATGCCTCTACATAGGCGCGTGCCCTAGTGTGTGCACGCGTCCGGTATACATACATATAGCAGTTCACTATACGCACAGAATTTTATTGTTGTTGTCGTTCTATAGCCATTTCCACATATACTAATCACATCCGCTGCCTTTTTTCCACCCCCGAAATAGATGCTGCTGCACGACGACTGCGGACGAGCAGAATGGCGGCCTGAAGGCCCGGTACTGGCAAACGGATATAATGCAGGCGCTCAGCGGTCGATCCATTCATATTGTGTCAAACAGTCAAAGTGATCGGACGTGCTCAACCAACCAACCCTCTCTCTCTCAACAACAAGTGCAAGTGAAAAAATAAAAACTAAAATAAACAGTGACAATTGTATTGTGCGGTGAAAAAAAAAAAAAAAAAAACAATAATTAGTGGTGTACGCAACATAATTGCTGCGTAGGTGCGTACAATTTGTATGCAAAATACAAAGAGATTAAAATAAATTTTCACAAACAGTTAACGCACAATACACAATTAAACACTAAAAATCTAAAAATGCATTTAATTAAATAAATCAAAGCGATTATTGTGCGTGTATCAACCAAGTACTTATTATTTTGCACATAATCTTTCCTGTGTCAAAACTGCCACACAAACAATGTAATTCAAATCTCAGTGCTCTTGAAGTGACTGTATGGAAAAAAAAAAAAAAAAAAAAACATATTAATACACACCATCATCAACGACAAATACAGCCACACACAGCAGAGCAGCCATTTTATACATCAGTATATGTAAAGCGTCACGCAGAAAAAAAGGGTACAGCCAGCAGTGATTTACTACTACTACTACTGTCCACCATTGCTCTGGTACTTTTCCACAATTAAGGGACCGCAAATCGACAGCGACAAGCAGCAGCAGCAAAACAACAAGCAACAGCAATAACAACAACAAGCAGTTACGTGACAAGCAAATAAAAGAAGACGACCACCATCTTGAACGGCTGCCGCCTGTGTCTTTTGGCAATTTACTTTTCCACTCCGAACGCAAGTACATACATGAGTTTACATATATATACATAATCATTTTTTCTCTTCCTCTC
Organism: Scaptomyza flava; assembly: GCA_030179655.1. Lineage (NCBI taxonomy): Eukaryota > Metazoa > Arthropoda > Insecta > Diptera > Drosophilidae > Scaptomyza > Scaptomyza flava. The sequence continues at coordinate 43,333 of JARNME010000321.1, forward strand.
TTCATTCATGCACACATAATTCAATGCATGCATTGATCACTTGTTACACTCTCAATAACATTTATTATTTATTATTTCTCCTAGCACATTCATATATTTCTTATAATTACACTATATTATATTAAATAAATACAAACTCCCTCCCTACAGCATTCGCTTATACTTATCGCTTAGAAACCCTCCCCCCTTGTTCTTGCTTGCAAAATTATCCGAATCATCTCATAAAACTCGCAACACTGCAAATGCAACTAGCCTTCTTCCGCCTCTAATTAAAGTTAATCCACTCTATTCAAACCTCACTTGAACACCTTTTTTTCTCTTTATCTCTCTCGCATACACCCACCCAAAGTGCAATGTTCATTGAACTCATCTCTCATAACACCCATCATCTACCTGCAAACAGCCTTCGTCACCTACCACTCTTGTCCTTTTTAATTTTTGCCTGTGTACCTTTTCGTACATTCTCTAAACCGCTAACAATCTACTCATAAACAATCACACCCTCGACACATCTCAAACTCCCAAAAAATGCCGTCGGCAAAAATGCACAATCACAAACAAAATTAAATAAATAAATAAAAATGCGAAATATAAATATAATTCCAAAACATTAATAAATCGCGATAACTTTACCCTCAATACTCGTTTCACTCAGCATTACTTTCCACAATTGAAAAAAAAAATTGTAAATTTAAATAAAATCTCTCATGCTACACATATAGTACTTCACATTCACCAATTTCTTGCATATAAAAACTTAAAAAAAATATATATAATTTCTTCTTTTATCTTTCTTGTTGCCCACACAAATCTCTTTTGTATAAATTGCCATAGTCAGTGAACTTTTCACTTCTCATTTACTACTTGCCCATACCCACCATCTACCTGCATATAGCCTGCCACCACCCTTTGCATCCCTCTGCCCTTTCACAATTATCAAATTTTCTGTTTTTTCGCTCTTTAAACATTTTGAATTTTATATACTTATACTACCACTTATACCCATCTCAGCCCACTATTTTCGTCTCAAACTCTCAAAATGCCGTCGGCAAAACTGCAAAATGCAAAATAAAAAAAAAATAAAAAAAAAAAATTCAAAGTTGAAAAAACTTTTTTGAAATACCTTCTGTGGCGCATTGCCTTTACTCTCAATACCCTCATCTTTTACATATATTCACATACGTGCTATATAACCCAGTTTCTCAGATCAACCTAATTTCAACGCATCCTCTCCCAATCATATTTTTTTTTTTTTTTTTTTTACCCAAAGTTTCAACACCATTAACTTAAAGTTCAATCACCTACTACAAAACCCAGCCCTTGTTTATCGCATTGCAATCCCTTATCAATAAAAAAACAAAAAAAAAAAAAAAAAAAAAAAAACAAAAAAAAAAAAAAAAAACAAATTCCATATAATTATACACTTTTCAGACTCACTCGTCAACACCTGCAACCTGCTACGTTGCCAGCTTATCAAAAATCTCTAATCCATCACCATGGCTGGTCTACGCATCGGAATATGGAATGCAAATGGGCTTTCCCGAAAAGCTAACGAACTTACTCATTTCATACAACGCCACAACATTGATATGATGCTCGTCAGTGAGACGCACTTCAACCGAAATTCCCATATTTCAATACCGGGCTACACAATCTATGCAGCCAACTCGCATCGCGCTCATCTTTTTATAGGCGGCGCCGCCATCATCATATCAAACCGCATCCATCATCAAGCCTTGCCGGGTATATCCCTGCCTCACCTGCACTGCGCAATCATCCGCTTGCAAACTGATCTAGGGGGAGTAAACATAGCAGCATGCTATTGGCCTCCCAATCAAAGTGTGTGTGCATCGGACTATACCTGGCTCTTTGATCATTTGGGTGCAAACTTCCTGATTGGAGGTGATTGGAATGCAAAGCACAGACTATGGGGCAACATACGTCGCTGCACGCGTGGATGCACCCTGGCTGACATTCTAATGTGCTCCAATCAATTGAACGTTCTCTCTACGGCCGAACCAACTCATTTCCCCTCTAATGGTCACCATCGTCCAAGTGTGCTCGATTTTGGCATATACTCTGGTATATCCAGTCGCAGGCTTTCCATAAATCGTATAACAGAGCTACACAGCGACCACTTGCCTCTGATTGCGGTTTTGAGATTGGTAGTAAACGGCCACAACCCTTTACCACACAACCAGACACAGGAGAGGCGTGCCCCTGCTCGTCTGCTCTCTCCATCTTCCAATATATCTGTTTTTCAGAATAAACTTGACACTGCGCTCAATCTTAATGTAGAAATAAAAACTACTGATGATATTGATGATATGCTGGAATGCTTTACGCAAAAGCTGTATAAAGCAGCCAAACTGGCTAATAGTCCAGCCCATCGCACAACTCAGACACAAATGTCACTCCAACAATAATGACAGCAGCAACGCCACCGAATAATATCAGAACAGCTGAACAGCTTGAACTCATACGTTTGAAACGAAGGCTACGTAAACGTTGGACTCGCACACGCCGCCATGAGGATTGGCAACACTGGCAGCGCGTTGCCCGTCAGCTGCACCACCAGTTGCAACACCAGCGGCAATCAGTCGACATCGACTATGGTCTTATTAAATGCAGACCCTCAAAAAAAGGGCGATCTTAATCTTTGGCGAGCGACAAAAAATCTTAAACGTCAGCCCCACGCTCAACAAAGTGTCAGAAACCAAAACGGAGTTTGGTGTCAATCCGAAATACAGCAGGTTGAAGCATTCGCTGACTCCCTTCAGGATCGTTTCAGACCACACAACTTTGCACCATCCGATCATTGTCATCGTGTTGAGCGCTTCCTTAATCACACTGTCAGGAAAAATGACATCACTACCACAGCCAGCTGCTCTGACACAACAACTTCGCACATACCTCATGTGACCCCAGGCGAACTAAATGTCTATATTGCTCAACTGCAGACATGCAAATCGCCTGGCCTTGATCAAATTGATAATTTTACAATCAAAGCCCTACCGCAAAATGCAAGACTCTTCCTGCTGCTGCTATTTAACAATATGCTCGTCTGCAGTACTTTCCATCCCAATGGAAATGTGCTGCAGTCCGAATGATATTGAAAAACGGTAACAGTACAGTTTCGAGCATTGACTCATACAGGCCAATCAGTCTGTTATCTACTATCTCAAAATTATTCGAGAAAGTAATTTACGAACGCATTATAAATGAAATGAAATCACCCATTGAGGATACCATTAATCAAAACCTGGATGGAGCAATTGCCATTCCGGACCATCAATTTGGTTTCAGAATTGGTCATAGCACTATCCAGCAAATTCATCGTATTGTTGAACACATCAATAAAGGATTTGAAGAGAGCTGTTGCACATCGGGCATATTTCTTGATTTGCAACAAGCCTTTGATCGAGTATGGCATGCCGGTTTGCTATTCAAACTTCGCACGCACCTCTCCGAACCACTCTTCCTCATTATTAAATCATACCTGACTAATCGCAGCTTCTGCGTTTTAGGAAATAAAAGACAATCAAACGAAAACAATAACAGATCTAGCGACAACAACATCTGCCAATCTGAGGTACGACCAATCTTGGCTGGCGTACCACAGGGGGGTGTGTGGCGCCTCTGCTCTTCAACATATTCGTTTCCGACATGCCTTGCATTTTTGAAAATTTAAAACGGCAACACGACCAGATCATCTCAATACTAGCGGTGAGAAGATCATCAACAAATGCCTTAACGGCAACTTACGCAGATGACACAGCATTCTATGCAGTGCACCCACTGCAAGGGAAGCCTGCACCATAATGCAGAGCATATAAACATGTTCGCTGCATGGGCCACCAAATGGAATATCCAAATAAACAGCAGTAAATCGGTTCACATCTTATTTACCCTTCGAATCCTAGCACCCATGCGGGTATCACACCGAATGAAATAACTATTAATAATAGTGTCATTCCTATCAAAATCATGTCAAATACCTGGGTATCCAGCTTGACAGCAAGTTAAGATGGGCCCGACACGCCCAGTCAATACGTCAAACTCTACGTTCAAAACTTTCTAAATACAAATGGCTGCTATCTGCTCGCCAATCCAAACTTTCATTAAAGAATAAAGTTCTCATATACAAGCAAATTCTAGCTCCCATATGGCACTATGGAATTGAACTGTATGGTTGTGCAGCCGAGTCGCACCTACGAAAACTTCAGAGTATCCAAGCCAAGGCGCTTCGTCTCATAACCGGATCTCCATATTATGTCAGTAATAGAACGCTTCATCAAGATCTAGATATGCCAACCATCTGGGAGGTACTCAAGTCGCAATCAATAAGCTACCAGGACCGCCTCAGAACTCATCCAAACAAGCTAGCTAAAGCCTAATTGCCTCTTCAAGCACAACTTTCAATCATCAGGCCTCCCGCAGACTGTTACGTCTCTGGCCAGGCTGTGACCTAATCAATCGTCAAGTGCCACAAAATCCGTTCTAGCCATAACGAACCCCTTTACCGATCCAGCATCATATTCATTCCGCGCAATGGAAACCAACCCAGACGATACTCCCTCCACGTCAGCACAAGCGGCTGCGCTAAGGGAAAATTCAAAATCAAAAATCCCCAAGTCTTAAACAATCCAGCAATTGAACGCACCGACTGTCAGCCTCCAGCTAAAAAAACTCAAAATTTGCAATCCAAGAACAGACGATTCGGACTCTGACTCGGATATTTTCTTATAAATGAAGCTACATAATCCAAACCAAATCTCTATCCGCAAATATTCATAATCTCACCCCTTTATACCAAAAAACATCATCACTTTCGATATTTTGTTCAATAATTTAAAATAAATTAATATACAAACAAATTAACCGGTCATACGCACTACAAGCTTAAACAAAAATACATAAAAAAAAAAAACAGATAATATTATAATAAAAATAAATTTTATTTTATTTTATCTTCTGATCCCGCGTTACTTCCTAACTTCTCTCCGTTTAGCAATTAGGATACACATTTTAGAGACGAACTCCAACGAAGATACCCAATAAACAACATTCGCAGTACAAATATCACAAGCGGAACCAAGGCAGCGTTCCCCATAAACGCTACTAACACAAACTCTTGCTCTCTCTCACTCTCATTCTAGTGTACACTCTGGGTGATGACCAACCAAGATGACTGAAAAGACGAAACAAATGAAAACATACTTTTTGAGAAGTCGACTTGACTCCGATGTCACAAGCCGCAAATGCACCAAATTAAAAAAAAAAAAAAAACCAAGTTCCCAATGAAACTTACACAAACCCTATGCACTTTTCCAAAAATCATACTTATCCCATTTGTATTGTATTTATTTCAGTTGTGATGACAATTTTGACCCATACAAGGCGTGCCGTTTGATCCTTATCATTACGCTTACCACTTTGAGAGGCAGCATTTTCTGGTTTGGCGGTAGCAGCATCCATAGGAATAGTTGCCGCCTCCATCTCCTTCATCATCTTCATCATCGCATTTAATCCCTGCGTACTGGACTTGATCTCACTTCCTACGTCGCACCATCTCCGCAGCAGCATCATTATCGCATTTAATCCTTGCATACTGGATTTTCTCTCACTCACACGTCGCATCGTCTCTGCAAGTGCTCACACGTCTACAATCCAAATGGCGTTCTGTACATACGCCGTTCAAACTCATCGGCCACAACTAGGCTTGATCATGCCGATTCCATCCGATCTACACACGCACACGCATCAGTCATCATTGTCAACTTCATCGTTTTAAATAGTGGCACGTTTCAACCTGTAGCAGTTCTCATCATCACTCATTCAACTGGCAGTCAACAGTGAGCCTACACCCACTCTGTCGCTACTACACTGGGCATCGAGCGGCAGACATCTCTCCTGTTTACCTACATCTCAGCAAGCGGCAGGACTTATCCTCGGCGGTCAAACAATCATCACCTGCAGCTTTCAGCCGATGGCGACCCCACACAAAACAAATAATTAAGATAGATATTAAAGTTAAAATTAAAAAAAAATTTTTGTCATAGTCATAAGTCGTATTATTGCTCTCATAGCTATTATAAGTAATAATTTCTAAGATTTTTATCAGCTAATGCTTCTCCATCTATTTTATTTATCTATTTATTTCCTTTAAAATCCATACCACACTTCTTTCTCTCGATCAAACCTAAAAATAACATTTCACAACTTCCATTATCATAAATACTCTTGCACTCTAAAAACTTGTCGTTAAATTCATCTATTATATATCATATTTTTATTTCTCTCAATTCCCTTAACGTAAACACTCCTAAAGAAATTCACAATTTTCATAAACTCATATTTTTTGACCACCATAACGTAAATTCAAAGTAAAACATCAAATTTTAATTAATCTGCTTAACTTACTTTCTCTAATCCTATGCACCTCACTCATCTTACTATCAACTCATAATCCATAAAAACTTCCTTCACCCTCTTACGCAAAAACTAAATTCTCAAACAAACTATCTTAACGCAATACATCTCCGTATCACAATCTCCATTATCGTAAATACTCTTAAAAATTTTTCACTTTTCATAAACTCAAAATTTGCCGCCTTAAACGTAAACTCTCCTAAAGAAATTCACAATTTCATAAACTCTTATTTTTTTTTTTGGCCACCATAACGTAAATCCAAAGTAAAACATCAATTTTAGTTAATCTGCTTAACTTACTTTCTCTAATCCTATACACCTCACTCATCTTACTATCAACTCATAATCCATAACAAACTTCCTTCACCCTCTTACGCCAAAAACTAAATTCTCAAACAAACTATCTTAACGCAATACATCTCCGTATCACAATCTCCATTATCGTCAAATTCTTACACCTTTCTTAAACTCAAATTTGCCGCTTAAACGTAAACACTCCTAAAGAAATTCACAATTTTCATAAACTCTTATTTTTGACCACCATAACGTAAATTCAAAGTAAAACATCAAATTTTAATTAATCTGCTTAACTTACTTTCTCTAATCCTATACACCTCACTCATCTTACTATCAACTCATAATCCATAACAAACTTCCTTCACCCTCTTACGCAAAAACTAAATTCTCAAACAAACTATCTTAACGCAATACATCTCCGTATCACAATCTCCATTATCGTAAATACTCTTAAAAAATTTTACACTTTTCATAAACTCAAAATTTGCCGCCTTAAACGTAAACACTCCTAAAGAAATTCACAATTTTCATAAACTCCTATTTTTTGACCACCATAACGTAAATTCAAAGTAAAACATCAAATTTTAATTAATCTGCTTAACTTACTTTCTCTAATCCTATACACCTCACTCATCTTACTATCAACTCATAATCCATAACAACTTCCTTCACCCTCTTACGCAAAAACTAAATTCTCAAACAAACTATCTTAACGCAATACATCTCCGTATCACAATTTCCATATCGTAAAATTCTTACACTTTTCTTAAACTCAAAATTTGCCGCCTTAAACGTAAACACTCCTAAAGAAATTCACAATTTTCATAAACTCTTATTTTTTTTTTTTTTTTGGCCACCATAACGTAAATCCAAAGTAAAACATCAAATTTTAGTTAATCTGCTTAACTTACTTTCTCTAATCCTATACACCTCACTCATCTTACTATCAACTCATAATCCATAACAAACTTCCTTCACCCTCTACGCAAAAAACTAAATTCTCAAACAAACTATCTTAACGCAATACATCTCCGTATCACAATCTCCATTATCGTCAATTCTTACACCTTTCTTAAACTCAAAATTTGCCGCCTTAAACGTAAACACTCCTAAAGAAATTCACAATTTTATAAACTCTTATTTTTTTTTTGCCACCATAACGTAAATTCAAAGTAAAATACCAAATTTTAATTTTAATTAATCTGCTTAACGAACTAAATCAACTCATAATTCATAACAAATTACTTTCACTCTCTCTCTCTCTCTCAAAGCAAAACTAAAAAAACTATCTCACAAAATATTCCAACACTTTAATCTATTTACTATCTCTCACTATAAAATCATTTTTTTTTTTTTTTGACTATTATTATATAATTAATCAAGAGTCTTACACAACTTCAAAACGAAATAAGAGGAAATTGTCTCTTATTTCCATTTAAAAAAAAAAAAAAAAAAAAAAACTCAAATCTAATCAAATCCAAAACCAAATCATGTTCCACCTATTTTTAAGAATTTCCTAAATGCAAATTGTCATAACACTATTCTTAAGATACAAAAAACTCCTATCACAAACAAATCTATCTAGATGATAAGATATTATCAATTCAATCAAACCGAACAATCCAAACCACACAATCAAAACTATTTGCAAAATGTACATAACTATACGCTTATGCAAATACTCTGGCTTAAAGTCATAACTATTCGATTCAAATCGACTACCTAACTCACTTTTTGCTTAAAACCCAAAGAGGTAGCAATATGCCCGTCTAAAATTTATTTAAAGAGAGAACGGGCATATCTGCTATAGCCAGTTTAACGTACACACTAGAAGCTCTTTTTAGCATTTGAGACACTATGTTTGTATTAAAGATCAAAAACAAAATCAAAAACTAACTCACGGTAATCTCTCTTTAAAACCACCAACTCCTACCAAAACTGCTGGCTTAATGGCATTTAATTATTGCTGATGCCGCACTAGAAAATCAGTTACTAACATGTTTCACCAACATATAATGCTAAGAACTTAAAAATTATATACATATTTACATAAAACCTAGCCACTTAAGTGTAAATTAAAACTATACATATATATTTACAAAATAATCTAATGTTAGTGAATCATGTACAAACAAAAGTAACGAGTCATTAATAAAATCTGTGTCTGCAAAGCATC
>JARNME010000322.1:0-108631 GCA_030179655.1 Scaptomyza flava
TAGCGCCTCACAAAAGCGATTGATTATCGCCGCAGCCCGGAACTGAGCTGGGCGAATTCGCATGTGTCTCGATCTGACACAGGTGTCAGCGATAAGGTACGTGTTGGCAATGGGAGCACAAAAACACGTACCGCAAAAGTCGTGGCAAAGTGCCGTGGTGTGCGAGCGGTCGAATCCACGACATTATAGTGATCACCGTCAAACCACACGACAGCGTGATCAGCAAGAGAACCGTTGTTGCCTAGCAAATCCAATGCGAACGATCCGCACTGTGACCTTGGCGCAACATTGGCAAGGTTGACGGCCACGGTCCAGCGAGACAGCAGAGAGTATAAAAGGAGCCGCCTTGGAACGAGCGGCGAGTAATCAAGTACGAGTAATCGAGTGCAAGAGTGCGAAGTACGGACGGTCACTAAGAAATAAGTGGAAAATCAGTGCGAAATTATAAAGGAAGATCCTACGCGAACGGATTATTTAAGAATGTAAAGGATCCATATCGCAATAAGGACAAAGCTGATCGTGTCCCTTCGCGCGACTACACACACCATTTACTGTGGAATCGATACGCGAAATTTAACCAGTCTTGTGGCTGCGTTGCACTTGCAAGGCAACCGCGAATTAAAACCAAGTGCAGACAAGTGAGCCTGGCGAAGGACAGGTGAAGCTAAAGCCAGAGCCGGAGAGGTAGGCGGCATTATTGGCGAAATCCTTGTCGGTAACAGGAGGCCATAGTAGAGCCTGGCGAATTCGGCGTTGCTAGCTAAAACACTCGGTTAGTAGGCGTAACATTGACTCTGAATATTGGGTGCAACGAGAGCGCCAGCATTGCAAGTAAAACTACGACACAAGAGCCGTGGCGATTCCCTAAACTCAAATAAGAAATATTATTCAGTGGCAAAGCAATTGTAAAACCCAAACGTGAAAACTAGACAGCGAGTGGCTAGTTTTTAAAATCTATTGGTATCAAAATAAAACCAACTGTGTCCGTATTCTTGCCCGCAGAGGCGGGCAGTGCCGCAGGGAGGCCCCCCGTCCCGCCACAAATCTAATTTTGTTGTGTCACGTAAAACCTCAAACAAACCCCCCCCCAGCGCGAGAGTTTGCCCCGCTAATAAAACCCGCGTAAACTTTTTTAGGTTCGTGTCACAACTGGCGCCCAAAACTGTGAGATCTACGGCTATGATCACCATTAGTTTTGTTTTAAATAAAATACATATAGATAATTGACAATCTGGGGTTTTTCGTTTTGCTTCCGTGGGTGTACAATCTAAAATAAAGGCAATGCAACTAGTGAAATGCGGAGTAGAATTTCGGTCTGGGCTTGAGGCAACTGTCCGAAAACTATGAGAAGACCAATTCGGAGGGACTGGGTAAGGTCACAAACGAAAATACTCTTCCACACAGCGTTTCGCATTGCGAAGGCAAACACTACAGCGACAGTTCGCCGATATAAAGACCCGAAAGTCTGCGCGAGGAAGGGAAATAGAAGAGGAAAAGGAGTTTGCCGGATGCCGTGGAAGGCGAGCGTCCCATGCACCAGCGCGGCAGCTAGGGCGCGAGGATTTACAGGAATCTCGCGATCGCCCTGGAATACAACCACACCAGACAGGAGAGCGTAGCCAAAATCCACACCAACATGATGCAGACACAATGCAAGGGCAAGTGATCCCTCTCATACCAAAAGTAGCAACAAGTTCGAGAGGGGAGCTTTACGATTCGATGGACTACGAAGGCCCTCGATCTTGGAGCAGTGAAATGGCGGAAGACACATATGGATTAAACCTAAATTTAATTCCAAGAGCGATGCCGGAGTTGCTGAAAGGAAGGCACTTTTTCTTAAGGTGGTTACATAGCTAACAACAGGCATTGGACAAACAATGGGGTGGATTTGTCGACAGTTTCAAGAGACGTTTTACCCCGAGATATTTTGAAATTTGTCCGACGAAGTACGCAGAGGCGACAAGCTCTGGATGAGCCCTTTAAAGCTATATGGTGGAGATGCAGCTCTGATGAGGACCCCTACGACTCTCAACAGGAAGGAAGTGCGCACATCCACCAACAGCTTCCTGACTTGCGCGGATAATATGACGGCCAAACATTCTCGAATTGCCCAGCTATGCAACGGCAGAGAATCGAAAGAGAACTAGAAAGGATAGGGCGGAAATTGAGGCTACAAAGTGCTACAGCAACAACAATACAGCAACAGCAACAACAACAGCCTAACAACAGCGAGATACACAGAAAAATGGAAGCGATCACAACCAGAGTCGTGGAAATCGTACCCGATTTATGCACATGGAGGAGAGAGCAGCACACTGGAAGAATGGAACGAACGGCCAACCCCAAAACCTAGGACACAGCAACACATGCCAGGACAACCATAAAAAACCAGTAAAGGGCATGGTCCGCGTGTGTGGCCAGGAGCGGACAATGGGCGATAGAGTGCCGAAAACAATGATGGAGTTCTGCTGGGTCGGTGGCAGGATAGGTCAGAGGACAGACCTATGTTGGTCAGTCGGGGAAACGGCCGCGGCCGCCGCAAGCGACGGGGCGATCGGGAGCCGACAAGATCCGCCCCGAGACGCTAGTCGGTCACCTGAAGGACGAAGGGACACAGTGTACTTGCCACCGTATGGATCGGTGAATGTCAGCATCGGCTCAGTAGATACAGGGGTACAAGCAGCTTTGTCAGCGAAGAGAAGAGATGCTTGTAGACCTGAACATGTAGGCCGGAGAAGCGTCGACAAGCAGACAGGTGAAATAGCAGACGACATAGCAGCAGGACAACAGAACAAATAACGGTCAAATAAGGACTCGGGCATCGCTGTTGGAAAACAGCGCTTCTAATATGGCCTGGGTGATAGACGATTTGGTGCTGCCGGGCTGGGATTTCTGACCGGCATGGCACAGTGTGCAGGTGCGGGATTGGTGGTCACCATCCCGCACGACGGCACAAGGTTGGCAAGCTGGAAGAAGAGAGAATGTCGGGGGGGGTGGGGCCCAAGGGGGTTTGTCCAGAATACAACCCGAACAAGAAATGAGAACACGGACTCCAGAAACCCACCTATTGCAAGCAAAAATCTGCCCAAGACCAAAGAAATTAACGAATTTGTACTGCGGGAAGTCGCAGCCTTCGAACAAACAAAGGCACATCACAAATTAAGAACACAAAATTGTGAGGAGCGACGACAGGCTATTTTAAAACAGGTTGTTTCTTATTGCCAAAGAAGAATCCAAAAAATACAAGCGGAACTAACCAGCAAGTAGCAGGACCTCTGCGAAAGGTTGCATAGAGCCATCCACAACAGACCACACAGAGCACCCAATCGTGATGGTGAAAAAGAAGAATGGCACATGGCGGGAGTTAGTGTGATTTTAGGCAACTTATACTAGCAGATCAGTTAAGGGACGGAGTATCCTTGCAAAGGTGCACCACAAGTTTTGTTTAGACCAGCTACGTGAAGCACACTCTCATCACTAGCTGGGTCTGAAAGATGGGTCCTGGCAGATCCCGAGTGGAGGAAGACAGCGGCCGACACTGACAGCTTTACATCCCAGGCAAAGGAGTCTACCAGTGGAAAGTAATGCACATTTGGGTTACACTCGGCACCGCAAATTTTCAGAGGGCTTGGATCCGTGTTATTGGGACCCGAAATGATGCCACACGCGTTTGCATATTTAGATGACATTATAGTCATCGGAAAGACGCAGCGAAGAGCATATGGAAAATCCTCAAAGGGTATTTCGGCGGCTTGCGGGAAGCAAAATCGGCGTATAAACGTGGGCAAGCGATTTCTTAAAAAAGGAATGGAAATTTTGGGCCACAGAGTCAACAGAAGAAGGATTCGCACAAGATTCGAAGAAAGTTGTCTGCAATCGCAGAATGAAGCCGCCAAGCAACGTGAAGGAATTACGGGCAATACCTGGGCGTAGAATCAGGTACAGGCGCTTCGTACAAGATTTTGCAACCGAAAGTAGCACCTCTGAACGCTATGAAAAAAAGGCGTAAAATGGGAGTGGACTGAGGAGCGGCAAGTAGCTTTTGACACGGTAAAGATGAAGCTGACTCAATCCCCAGTATTGGCATGCCCAGATTTTTTCGAAAACATTTTGCGGCAGGCGGATGCAAGTAAACTATGGCTGGGTGCGATATTGACCCAACATTCGGAGGCAAGTGTGAAGGGAATATAGTACGACAGTAGGACACTAAACGGGCCGACGGAATATTCGGAAATGAAAAGAAGGTCTAGCCAGAGTTGGGGAATCAGAAGCTAAGGCCATTACCTGGAAGGCTACCATTTTGTGGTCATAACGGACCCATGGCGTTGAAGTGGCTAAACTCAATTGAGAGCCCATCAGGAGATAGCGCGTTGGGCGCCTGAACTGAACCAGTACGACTTTGAAGTCAAATACGTTAAAGGCAACTCAAATGTCGTAGCCGATGCACTTTCGAGACCGCCAATCCGGAGACATGCTGCCTAAGGAAAATCGCCACGGAGAGATGGAGGGAAGACAACGCACATGCAAATGGATTCAGAAATTAAAACGGAAATCACACAAAATGCAAGAAAATATCCGGATTACATGGCGGAAAAGGCACCCTATCAGACACATCCCACACCGCGCTGGGGCGGAGAGGTGGAAGCTTGGAGCAAGCTTTGTGTACCCAAAAGGTTAAAAGGAAGGATGTATTTATTGGAGAACCCCGACCAGCACAAGCCGGTCATTGGGGAAAGCGGGGGAAACACGATAGCAAGAGTAGCGACACGCTATACTGGCCAGCTTGTACAGAGACGTGCGCACATATGTGCACAACTGCGAAACGTTGTCAACAATATAAGCCAAGCAACTGGCAGAAGCAGGAGGGAACGATGTTGACACAAAGTCCGGAAAGAGCCTGGAAGTACCGTGTGTGCTGATTTTGTGGGCCACTGCCAAGATCAAAAACGGAAACACAATGTATCTGGGGGATGTTGACGGTTCTCTAAGTGGACTGAGTTAGTTCGTGAGGGCGCAACCACCGCCACTTCAGCAAAAGGGAATCAGAGAGGATTTTGGAACGGATTTGGGGTGCCAAAAAATTCTCATTACCGGGACAACGGATACACAATTTACGAGTACAGACTCACACGCTTTCTTGAAGAATTAGGAGTGCGACACCAAGTTACGGCTCCATACCACACCGCAACGAGAATAATACAGAAAACGTGCGAACCGCACGGTAAAAACGATGATTGCAACAATCACAAAAGATAACAAGCGGTGCTGGGATATATGGAATTGTTGCCAGAATTCTCGCTAGCCGTTAACACCAGCGTTATCAGCGTCTACGGGCAGCAGTGCAGCGTTATCACGCAAGGCGTGAACCAAGGCCTGCCAAAATGCGCTATAAGACAACGTTACACTCGGCACAGGGCAACGACACAAAACACCCAGCGACACTGCGAACAAAAACTTAGAGAACGCGTTTTGAAGGGGTGCGGCCGGATTAGAGAAGGCCGCCCTCGAGGAACAAGCAACGCCTTCCAACCTACGGAGACGCCAGTGGAAAAACCATCCGTAGGAGAAAGGTGTGGGTGAAAAAAACACCACCTGTCAATGCAGCGGAAGGCTTCCGCTGCGAAACTTGCTCCCAAATTTGCCTCAACCATTATACATAATAAAATTTTGTATTTCACCTGTAATCTGTTAAATTACAAGGGAAAACTGGGGAAAAAGAACGGACCGCGCAACATAGGCGACATAAAACCCAAAGGAGGGGGAAACGGACACCGGGTCGCGTGAGATAATAAAAAAAAAAAATTTTTGGGGGCACCAAATTATTTAAGACCACGGACCAAAAAGTAATTTTTTTTGGGGCCGTGAAAATCTAGGAGAAAAGCAAAGAGCGGTTAATAATTGGCTTATTAATGAGGTATCTCATTACTCACTGCGGAATCTCCATCACCTCTATATTAAAAAAACAAGGAGAATTGGTGATTGTTTTTTTTGGAAAAAAAAAAAGGGGGAATAGTATTATCATATTAAGTATTTGCCCTAATCAAAAAAATTTTACCTATTAAAATAAGAACAAATATATATGTAAGGTATTACATAAAATAATAAAAAATCTATATGTAGGTATTAACATATATAAAAATTAAAAATATATATGTAAGGGATTACATATATAAATATAAAAATAGGATGAGTATTAACATAATAAAGATAACATATGTATATTGTAAGGTATTAAATATAAATAATAAAAAATTATGAACGGTATACATTATATAATAATAAACAATATATATGGAAGGTATTACATATATAAATAATAAAAAACTATGTATGTAAAGTATTACATATATAAATAATAAAAATAGGTATGTAAGGTATTACATATTAAAATAATAACATATATATATGTTAGGTAGTACACTTCTCCTTGGGCTTTAAAGGTTGACCAACTTTAATTATAGTTTTCGTACTTCCAAAAGCAGTGATTTGAAAGCAGCTGTTATACTTTCTTATACGATCAATGAAATAATCATGCTTGAGATGTCCACCAATTATTAAGCTTTTAAGTGTATCAGGAAAACTTTCATTTTGTGAAAGTCTAAGTTTTCCTGCCTTGCAACAGATACCCAAAGGCTCATTTTTCCATTTTAAAGCATTACAATGTTTGCATATAAAATTCATACTACCAAGTTGAGTAATTTTATCTGGCTTGTAAGCTATTTCAAAATCATAGTTTAAGCCAGACATGACTTTAACACTCCATGCACGCAAACGCCTTTCTTGACGTGCATTAGGATTATTAGCCTGATGTCTTCTCACTCCTACTCTATGAGCTTCAGGATTATTAGCCTTATCTCTTCTCACTACAACTCTATGAACCTCAGAATTATTAACCTGAAATCTTTTTCATGCTTCTATGCGCTTACCTCTATTGAAATCACTATTTTTATCATATGAACGTTTTTTTTTTTACTTTTCTTTTCTGTTTTGCCGGTGAATCGACTGATGACTGAAGTCTTTTATCGGGATTTTTAACATTTTCAGTTTTACATTCACTTGACGTATCAGAATCTTGAGTAAATACTTCCTCTAAAGGAATATAAACATAAAAATGTCCATTCATTAATGGACCGGTAAAACACAATCTTTTAACAGGATGCATATTATTTGCAAATGCTTGTAATAAACTTCCATTTGAAAAACTTGGAAACTTACAGCAAAAATTTCTGCTGCTGCTTGAAGCTCACATGCAGTACCATAAGCATGACATAGCGCACTCATATTTTTAGAAGAGCTTTTAAAAGGCAGGCTCCATCACCAATTATAGCTATTTCGGCTAACTCACATGTATGCGCGCGCTCTGCAACTCAAACAAAGAGCGTAGTATCGCTACCTTCTTCGCACGCACTGAATCAATGCAAAACATATCTAAGAGGCTGCAGTTAAGTGAATTGTATATTGGCTTTAGCTCTAATTTAGAGTGTGTGCGGAGTAGCTAGGGTTATTCAACTTTATGATTGACATGCAAAGCGCGCACATAAAAATTGAGAGTGAACGTAAATGAGCAACAAAAAAGGAGCATGATCGGAGCGAGATTTCAAATTATCTGATTATCATAAGAGCAACACACGCCCTTTGCTTATTCGAAATTGTATATCAATAATATATCAATAATTTTAGTGTGTGACGTTTTGTCTAAGTTATTAAAGCAGCAAGTTGGCGAATCCACCCCCATAACATATTCTGGTGTGGGAAATTTTTCTAGACGCACCAAGTTTTGTTATGTTGTTGTTGTTTTTAAAAATCAATGACACCAACAAATAGTAGCAGTGCGGGCCCAACAACGACACTGACAACAACAACAAACGCTACTTGGGTCGTAAATCAATTGTCAAAGGCACACAACTTTGAAAAAAAAAAAAAATGTGCACTGTGCGAAGTGCGACGCGAAGGCGTCACTGCGCATTTGTTTTGTTTTTGTATTCTCGCTCGCGATCAAACCCTCAGCTTGTGCGACAATCAGGCGACAGTAGTGGAATGGGTACTTGTTGTGATTGTAATTTGTTTTTTAAATGTGTAAAAAGTGCTCCAAATCGTATGGGTGGTACTTGAAGGAGTTGTCCAAATTAAAATTCCCTTGTGCTCACTTACTGCTGGAAAATTATGTGATAATTTCAGCCTTCTAGCTCTTTTCGTTTAGGCTGTGGCTCTTCCATTGTCATCAGGACAAACTCTTTTATATATATATATTACCACGAACTAACTATTCTTATAAACGACATGAGCCCGGATTTCTGCTGCTGCTTGAAGCTCACATGCAGTACCATTAGTATGACATAGCGCACTCATATTGTTTAGAAGAGCTTTTTAAAGGCAGGCTCCATCACCAATTATAGCTATTTCGGCTAACTCTCTATGTATGCGCGCGCTCTGCAAGTCAAACAAAGAGCGTAGTATCGCTACCTTCTTCGCACGCACTGAATCAATGCAAAACATATCTAAGAGGCTGCAGTTAAGTGAATTGTATATTGGCTTTAGCCTTAATTTAGTGTGTGTGCGGAGGAGCTAGGGTTATTAAACTTTATGATTGACATGCAAAGCGCGCACATAAAAATAGAGAGTGAACGTAAATGAGCAACAACAAAGGCGCATGATCGGAGCGAGATTTCGAATTATCTGATTATCATAAGAGCAACACATGCGCTTATGTGAACGCCCTTTGCTTATTCGAAATTGTATATCAATAATATATCAATAATGTTAAGGTGTTACGTTTTGTCTAAGTTATATAAGCAGCAAGTTGGCGAATCCACCCCCATAACATATTCTGGAGTGGGAAATTTTTATAGACGCAGTAAGTTATGTATTGTTGATGTTTTTTTTTTTAATCAATGACACCAATAAATAGTAGCAGTGTGGGCCCAACAACAACACTGACAACAACAACAAACGCTACTTGGGTCGTAAATCAATTGTCAAAGGCACACAAATTTGAAGAAAAAAAAAAATGTGCACAGTGCGAAGTGCGACGCGAAGGCGTCACTGCGCATTTGTTTTGTTTTTGTATTCTCGCTCGCAATCAAACCCTCAGCTTGTGCGACAATCAGGCGACAGTAGTGGAATGGGTACTTGTTGTATTTGTAATTGGTTTTTTAAAATGGGTAAAAAGGGCTCCAATTCGTAGGGGAGGTACTTGAAGGAGTTGTCCAAATAAAAATTCCCTTCTTAGTGCTCATTTACTACCTGCAAGGAAAATTGTGTGAAAATTTCAGCCTTCTAGCTCTTTTCGTTTAGGCTGTGGCTCATCCATTGTCATCAGGACTAGAGATGGGCATTGGCCGGGTTTTTTTCGTGTCACATCGTGACACGATGGGCGCCCGCGTGTGCGTGTTAA
Source organism: Scaptomyza flava (assembly GCA_030179655.1). Classification (NCBI taxonomy): domain Eukaryota; kingdom Metazoa; phylum Arthropoda; class Insecta; order Diptera; family Drosophilidae; genus Scaptomyza; species Scaptomyza flava. The sequence continues at coordinate 9,395 of JARNME010000322.1, forward strand.
AAATTAGTATTTTGTCCATGGGCGTGCGTGTTCATTCAGCGCAAAATCGGCACAAAAAAACACAAAATTAATTTTATTCCCCCAGAAGGATGGTCAGCCGATTGAATACGTTTGCTGCTCAAAGTGCACAATGGTCTTTACATATTTGGCAAAAAATGGCACTGGAGCACTAATTCGGCATAAATGCTCTGCGGTGCAGCCACCAAACCAAAAAACATTGGTGAGCTACGCCAAAAAACAAATACCAAAACAAGTATTGGCAAATTTGGCAAAAAAGCAAATAGCGTTTGTGGCAAAAGATCTGCTGCCATTAATATTACAGAAGGTAAGAGTCACTTTATCAAACCAAATCATTTTTCATCGCTAAAAATATGTCACATAAAGTTAGCAAACATGGCGGTTATGCATTTAAGCAAGACTACTAAAATTTACATTTATTTAAAGGTGCTGGGTTTCGCGAATATGCACAGGAGCTGATTAAAATCGGAGCAGATTTTGGCAGACTATCCGCTTAAGACCTGATTGTCTCCAGGAGAACTATAACAAGGGATGTTTTGGATCAGCAATATAAGGAAATAAAATCTAAACTTCTACAGTCCCTGGAAAATCAAGAGCTATCATACACAACTGATATGTGGACGGATTCCCATGCCCAAAAAAGTCTTATCTCAGTAAGCGCCCACTACATAACCAAATAATTTGAGTTAAAAGTAGCAATTTTTGGCATAAAAGAATTTGAGTTTGAAAAAAAAAACTGCAGCTAATATTCTATCTCAACTTACTTCAATTCTTAATGAATATAATTTAGAACTTAAAAGATCCGTCATAGTGACTGACAATGGAGCCAACGTAGTTTCCGCTTTAAGCTCCTATAAACGTCTATCATGTGCATTTAATTTATTTTTAATTAATTTCGTAATGGATGGCGTTTTAGAAAAAAATCCTGTTGATAACATTCAATCTACTCTTGAAAATTGTAAGAAGCTGGTAAAATATTTTAAACATTCAGAGTTAAATAATAAATTGTCGAAAACATTGAAGCAAGATATTAAAACACGTTGGAATTCTAAATATATAATGCTGAACAGCGTGCACGAAATGCAACATGAAATAGAAAACTTACTTCTGCAAAAGAATGAGCTCAAAAGAGTGGCTAAAATTGATTTTCATGTGATCGGTTTACTCTTAAGTTTTTTAAAGCCCTTTAAAGAATGCTCAGAGCAGTTAAGTGCGGATAAAGAGCCAACACTACATATTTAAGTACTTTGGTACGAGAAACTTAAAAAACATTGTCAACATACCATCATGGATTCTGATGATTTGTCAGAAATAAAATGTAAGACTTTAAATTCGTTAGAAAAACGCTTTCAGCCCTCAACAGTCCATTACATAGGACTGTTTTTAAATCCTCCGTTTAAAAATTTAAGTATTTTAAGTTTAGATAAAAAAGAGCAAGTGCTGGCCAATGTTACCGCTATGCTTATTGACTGTACTGAGTCTGTCTCGGAGGCTTATAAGTCCCCACCTAAAACTCAAACACCGCCTTCTCATGTATTTGCTGAATTTTTGGATAGCCAACAAAGCAAAAAAATCAAATTAGAAAAACCAGAAGCAGAAAAAGAATTAGAACGTTACTAGAACGTTACAGAATGTTTGCCCACTGAAAATGCTCTAGAGTTTTGGAGGAATTTAAATAATATGAAAGGTCTTCAGTTACTAGCCCGAAAATATTAAGTGTTCCAGCAAGCTCGGCTACGAACATCATCCGGGCTAATATTAAGCGAGCGTCGTACTCGACTATCAAGTTCCAATCTTGATAAAATTTTATTTTTATACAATAATATGTAAAATAAAAGAAAATTATGTTTAAATAAATATAAATATAGATTTTGTTGTTTATAATATAAAAAAAAACTAGGTGTAAAAAATTTCGTGTTGGACCGTGTTGGGTCGGGTTTTGAAAATTTTCAAGCGTGCGTGATTGTGCGTGTTGGAAATTTATACTGTCGTGTCGTGTTGGGTCGGGCCGAAAAATTACAGTCCATGCCCATCTCTAATCAGGACAAACTCTTTTATACATATAGATACTATCTATTACGCATATAAACAGCAGAGCTGCGTGGATCGACCGTTTCAGTCGACTGCCTCTCTCCGTCTAATCGCAAACTAAAATAAGATAAGTGGCTATCTTTTGATTTGGCTTCTTTCTATGCTGAAGCCGAAAAATGTTTATATTGACAATTTCGCGCTGGTGGCGTGATTGGGATGATTTGTTTACAATTATTAATAATTGGGTTGGTGTGAATACAGATATTGTTTACAATAGTTTGGTGTGGATACATATATTGGTTACAATAAGTTTGAGATATGTAATGTATAAGTGGTTTGGTGTGGATATGGATATCTTACTATATTCAATTAAATCGTTGGAGTCGCGTTTATTTAAAAAATATAAAATATCTTTATTGAACGCGTCTTTACAGTTAAACATGTAAAATAGAACTCAACTTATGCTAGCGTTTTGATTTTCGAAGAAACCTCGTTCTGCGACTTATTCCTTTGTTTAATTTATTTATGCTCAACTCTCTGAAGTGGATTTATTCTGAGGAGTCGTAAACTGGGGTTTCGCTCAAGGATCAAACTACATTGGACTTTGCTCATCTAATTGCGTGATCGATTTTAATGGCTTTGTTTTCGGGTGGCGTGATCGATTTTAATAGCTAATGTACGTGCTTATGCTGAGTGTGACTTAATTATCTATGGTTCTATTACAAGAAGCCAAAATCATAAATGTGCGTGCTTAAGATTATACATTTGTTTACTCAAGTGGACAATGCTTGTGCATTGTTCTTATTATTTTGTGTGGGTGGAGGTTGGCATTGAAGTTCTGCAAGAACTGAATATGTCACTTCCCTATCCCCTAGAAAATGGCTTGTCCTCAAGCTGTTAGTGTTGGGTACATTTAAGTGTCTGTGTCTATTACAATTTTATTTTCTTGATCGTTTGTGTGTTCTTGTTCTTCATTTTTCTTATATTTTATGACCATTCTTTGTGGAATATTTTTGAACTTAAATATTAGGTATAAAGCTGTCGCGATTAACATTACTGCGAGTATGGTTAAAACTATTATTAATAGGATGTTGTGTGTTTTTGTATATTCTTTATAAGTTGTCTTGTATGTATGAATGAAATTGGTTCAATTCTTGTAACGTTGTTACTTATGTAAATTGTTTGTGTATAATCGGAAAGTATATTTGATACAGATATATCTTCTATTTGAAGTGAAATGTTAATAGCTTTAATTATGTTGTTTCTGCTTATTTCTATTTCTTGATTTGTACAATTTTTATTGAGCATTAGCTTAGGCAAATTCCAAGTTAATATAACATAAGGTTCTACAAAATTTATTTCGTAATTTTGTGTGTTTAAGTGCTTAAGTATACCATTTATACATTAGTTTTGTATTATTTTCTTGTCAGTTGCTGAATATGTTTTATTTTTATTGATATAATATTTATCTTTTATATTTTCTGTTAAAATGTTTTTGTTCTCGTCTGGGTAAGGAATTGTTGTGTATAAAGGAGTTTGTGTTAGCTTTTTTGTATATGTGAGATTATTAAGATTTCGTTCGTATCTGATTTGAGCCAAGTTGAGGTTTTTATATATAATAGCTTTTCTGTATCTACATTTTTAAAGTAGTCGTGTTTAAGTAGTTTTGGGTTAAAGATACCTAATCTTGTCAATTGCATGCCCATTTCGATATCTTCAATATACTCTGTGAATTGTTGTAAGCTAAATAGTATTAGATTTAGTTTTTATCCTGTTGTGAATCTTCTGACATGTGTTCTATTATGTTTAGGCCATGATTTACTGCTTCTATTATCTTGTTTAATTCATTTATTTGAATGCTGTTTTCTTCTCAGTTATTTATTTTGTTTTCTAGTTCTGTTGTGTCTTCTTCGGTCAAAATGCCGAATAAGTATTTATATGCTGTTCCTATTACATTCAAAGGTCCTCGTTTTTGTCTTTTGACTATTTTTATTCCGTTCATTTCTCTTTCTAGTTTTTCTATTAGGTATTCTATTTGTGGTAAGAATCTAAAGGTTTCCGCTTGTTGCAGTAGATTGTTAAGTGTGTCTTCAGTTTTAGTTAAATTTATTGTGAGGCAATGGTATTCATATTCCTGTGTAACTCTCCAAATCACTCTCCAAATCACCTCAAGCCAAGGTGGAACAGCATATGCCGATGGTTGCGTGGCCGGGGAGAAGCTCGGTCTCTAGTATGCGGACTCAGGGGGAACAGCCGACCCACCCTGTTTTATGTAGGCTTCCCGCGGTACATGGGCTCTGCCGCGGGTGACGATCCCCTTCCCTATTACTCGTAGGAACAATATGAACTCTAATACTAACAACATAACAATAAACAAAGAGGCCGACACTCGCCCAAAGTCGGATGGGACTAACAATCCCTCATCTTCTGCGCTGCCCGGTAAGCCAGCGGGCAGTGCTATTCCAGGTGTACGCGGTAAGGTTCCGGACAGGCAGCCGAGTCGTGGGGCGAGACCTGGATACAAGGTGCCGGCTAGAGCTCCGCAGAGCATACATGCGGCGGGCTCAGCCTCCACCCCAAACCGGGCCTCAATCTCGATAAAGCCGAGCATGCCCGGACCTAAGAAACCGTCGTACAACGACAAGAGACGTGCTGCGGGTATCTTGACCCGGAACCTGTCTGGCAAAGAAACATCGCCAGAAGGTTCGCAGCTGGTGGAGTGGGCAAAATCAATTTTGCCCGATTTTCATCCAGCTCCAGCGAAAGAGCCAGATGCCGTTAAGCCAAAGCGGCAGCTACCGGAAGCTAGTAGCGCACCACAAGCCAAGCGGTCGCGCCAGCAGCTCGGGTCGAAATCCTACGCCGAGGTGACGAGGGGTAAGGTTCTTCTCGGTGTCCTGGATATGGGCAGCGAGGAGGGCCAAATCCCGAGGAGAAAGTGGCCGTGGGTGGAGAACGAGCTGCAAAGAGCCTTTATGCAGATCATGCTGGCAAATGGAGGACCACCGCCCGTATGCCAAGATGCCGGCTGGCATCAAGGTTGCGTGAAGGTGGTGGCATGCGCTGATATGCACTCAGCCAAGATCTACAAAGCGGCCATTTCTGCCCTTGGTGAAGTCTACCCTGGGGCCAAGTTGGAGGCTGTGGACTGGAAGGATGTGCCCAGCAGGCCTAGGGCTCAAGTATGGGTATCGGCTAAACCCGATGATCCGGCCGAGATCCTAAAGGTCTTCCAATTTTGCAACCCGCAGCTGCCGTCAAGCGACTGGCGGGTGGCAAAATTGGAAAAGGCGGATGGTCCACGGCGCCAGATTCTCTTGGTGTTGAACGACAAGACTGTCGAGCACCTCGCCAAGACCGGCGACACCTTACAGAACGGCTTTAAAACCGTGGCTGTTAGGGTGTATCGCTCGGACAAGGCCAACGAGTCCGTCGTGCAAAAGCCGGATCTGGAGATCGACCACGACGAGGATCTAGATGAGGAGGAGCTATGAGGCTATGCCTCTGAGACATCAGAGCTAGCCCTAGAGGTAGAGGACGATGAAGATGCCGACATTACTGTGGTGGAGAAGGATTTGAAGAATTTCCTTGAGACTTCTTCAGATAAATCTACACCACAGTAAGGCAGCATCGGCTGCTCTTCTGCTGTACCTGGAGTCCTTATACAGGAACGCTGGGCGTGTGGTTTCTGGACTGAAGACACATGAACACAAGCTACTAGTAGCTGGAACCGAAGGTAGATATAGAACCTGCATACTTGCAAAAAGACATTTAAACATATTTTTGCTCCCAAAGTATAGCGACGCAGACAACACTGCAGCGTGTCTGGAGCTGGAGACGGAACCAATCCGACTAGCCTCTAGCTACTTCGCCCACGACCATAAGGGCGACCCTCCGCATCCGTCGCTTCGCCAGCTGATCGCCGACTGCGAGCTGGGAGGCCTTCGGCTAATAGTGGGCTGCGACGCAAATGCCCATCATCATCAGTGGGGAAGCACTGATACAAACGTAAGGGGTGAGTTGATTTTTGACTACCTTCTCAATACCAACATGCTTATTTGTAATAATGGTAAGGACCCGACCTTTATTATCAAAAACCGCAGGGAAGTCCTAGATATTACTCTTGTCTCTGCCTCTTTATGGGATCAAATCCTCTCTTGGAAGGTGCTGGATGAGCACTCCTTCTCGGATCACAGGTATATTGAAACCATACTACAGATCCAAAGTCCCAAACCAACTTAGTTCAGAAACTTAAGAAGAACTGATTGGAAGAATTGCGCTGTTTCTCTGCAAAGACTGCTCCCTGAAACTCCACCTGAAGGGCCAAATACCGGCGAGTATACAACCTTTCTCATAAGAAAATTCAGTAAAGCGTGTGAAAATGCCCTGAATGCATCTTGTCTCATTAGCAGACCAAAAAGGAAGAAGAAACCCCCTTGGTGGACTGCTAAAATCGGAGAGTTTAGGGCAGCTGCCAGAAAACTCTTCAATAAACAGACATGGGCTGACTACAAGGCAGGGCTCTCCGTGTTCAAAAAGGAGCTTCGCAAAGCAAAACGAACTTCTTGGAGAACTTTCTGCTCAGAGATAGATAGTACTTCCGAAGCAGCCAGACTAAGGAAGCTACTAAGTAAAACTACTCAGACTCTTGGTTTCATCAAGAATGCAAACGATGAATGAACATCATCCAGTGAAGAATCACTAACCTTACTCCTGGACACACATTTTCCGGGGGGAAGTAGATCGCCAGAAGCACCACAGAAGCTCTTGCAATTGCTCAGTGAAAGCAATATCCATCGGGCAATAAAGAGCTTCAAACGCTATAAATCACCAGGAATAGACAATATCATTCCTGCCCAATTGCAGTCCGCGGGGAAATTAGCCATCAATTGGCTTAAGAACATATTCTCCAGGGTTTTTAAAAGTGGTATAATCCGGGGCTATGGCTGGAATCGAAAGTAGTTTTCATCCCAAAAGCCGGAAAACCCTCGCACACAACAGCTAAAGATTTTCGACCTTTCAGTCTCTCGTCTTTTCTACTGAAAACGATGGAGAGGCTGCTCTGTCTTCATTTGAGAAGGACTATTCCCATATCGCTTCTCTCACCAGTTCAGCATGCCTATTCTAAGGGCAAGTCTACCGAGACCGCATACATTGAAAAGTCTATACACAGAGAAAACTATACGCTAGTAGCGTTCCTAGACATAGAGGGAGCTTTCAACAACGTCACTCCTAAGACTATCACCGATTCGCTGACGGATTTGGGGGTTGACTCCCTGACTGTGCACCTGATCGATCAGATGCTCCAATGCAGGATCCTAAGGGCCGCACTGGGGGCAGTGACTGTCACCAAATCCGTTGATCGTGGAACCCCACAAGGCGGAGTCCTCTCTCCTCTTCTATGGAACGTAGCAGTAAACCAACTGCTGCTGTCCATGGATGGGGGAGGGTGCAAAGTGGTAGCCTATGCAGACGACGTTGCCCTAGCCTTTTCAGGCAAGTTCTGGCAGACGTTATGTGACCGAACGACGGAAGCCCTTGCTAGGCTTTCCGGTTGGGCAAAAAGATCTGGATTAGGAGTTAATCCTGCTAAAACGGAGCTGGTTCTGTTTACGAGGAAATACAAAATTCCGTCTCTACAGCCACCAACTCTAGATGGGGTTGAACTGTCCTTTAGTGACTCAGCAAGATACCTAGTTCTAATTCTAGACAAGAAATTAAACTGGAATCTTAATACTGAAGAGCGTATAAGGAAGGCACATGTTGCTCTATACGCCTGTAGGAAGACAATCGGACTTAAATGGGGCATGACTACGCAAGTTGTCCATTGGCTCTACACGGCGGTAGTGTGACCAATTTTTTTTCTATGGTGTTTCTGTCTGGTGGCCTGCACTTGACAAGAAAACGGTCACCAGGAAATTAGGAAGGGTGCAGCGAACTGCTGCGCTCTGCATAACAAGAGCTTTAAGTACGACCCCGGGTAACGCTCTTGATGCCATACTGCACTTCCTACCTGTCGAAATGATGGGGCGGAAAATAGCAACTATGTCAGCGCTCCGAATGAGGGAAGCCAAACAGTGGATCGGCCAGGACTTTGGACATTCAAGTATCTTGAAAGACAATCCACTCATACCAGACAATATGGATTATCACATCCCACAGGTGTATTTAGACACTCCCTTTACCACCCTTATCCCAACTAGAGAGAACTGGGAAGAAGGCTTGCCCGCAAGACTTGCGGAAGCTATAGAAATTGTTACAGACGGCTCAAAGCTGGACGGTAGAGTAGGAGGCGGCATTTTCTGCGCCAATTTTAACTTACGCAAAGCTTTTCGACTCCCTGACCACTGTAGCGTCTTCCAGGCAGAAGTGCTAGCAATTCAGGAGTCACTAAGTTGCATTCCACATAGGTGTAATGTCAGTAAAATCTATATCCTCACAGACAGCCAAGCAGCTATTAGATCGCTGGAGTCGTACACGTCGAACTCTAAGGCTGTTCATAACTGTCGCAAATCTCTAAGCGAGATGGCAGAGCAGTTTAGCATATGCCTAGTATGGGTCCCAGGACGTAGGGACATAGAGGGCAACTGCATCGCTGATGAACTTGCCAGATACGAACTACTATGAACTCCTCCAGACAAAGAGTGCATTGGTATACCTATGGCATCCTGTAGACTCAACCTAAGAGATTTCTTCGAGATGGAAGCCAACAGAGTATGGCAGCTCTCCACTCACAGCTCACGTATTGCTCATCAAACGTGGCCAACCAGATGCCGGAAAAGATCAAATGAGCTCTGCCTCCTAAGCCGGAACAAGTGCTCTATTGTTACCAGAGTGATGACTGGGCATCGGCTTGTGGGGGTACATGCGGCCAGATTATTGGTCCCACACAACGACTTCTGCAGAAGTTATAGAGACGAGGAGGAAGAAGAAACAGTTCTTCACCTTCTTTGTACCTGTCCGGCCTTATGCAAAACTAGGCAAAGAATCCTTGGTGATTTTTCTTCGAAGATCTATCTGAACTTGCGAGTAAAAGACCCAAAGATGTAGCAAGGTACATCCAAGACACAGGATGGACTCATGATGCGGAGTCATACCAAGAGTGACAGAGGGGTCTCAGAGCCTTTCGCGGCATCACAATGGGCCGAGTGCGGCCTAAGTGCGCCGAGGGGGTATCCCTCCTTGGTAACCGCTCTAACCTAACCTAACCTAGTTTCTTCAAAATGTTTGTCGTCTACTTTTCTGATATTTCCTGTTTTTCTAAAAGGGTTAGTTACTTTGGATTTCACTAGAGGCATTTCTTTGTATTTGTGTCTATTTCAAATGTTTGGTTGGAGTTCCTGCGTAAATAAAAATCTCTGCTGGGGTTCTGCCTGTTGTGCTGTGTATTATTTTATGGATGTACGTATAGAGGATTGTTTCGAACTTTGTTAACTTGTTTTCGGGGTCAGTGTCGGTGTTTATGATTCTCAGTTTTTCGTTAATTGTTTTATGAAATCTTTCTACATCTGATATTCCGTTTTTGCATGTTGTTATTTCTATTTTAAGATTTTCTGATTCTAACCATATTTTAATGAATGCTGAATCCTTATCTGCTTTTATTTCTAACAGTTTTCCCATGTCATTGAATATTTTGAGGATTGCCCTTTTTGTTTCTTACCAATCTTTTCCATATACTTCAACTAAAGTAGCGTATTTTGAATAAACATCTATGCATGACAAAAACTGTTTGTTGTCTACCATGTAAAAATCTATTACATATTTTTCTCTTGGGTTGTAGATTTCGGGGGTTAGTTCAAAGGTAAACTTTGTATCTCTATGTTCTGTTTGTCGCTATATTACAAACTTCGCATTCGTTTATTATATTTTGGATTAATTTCTGGTAATCTGGGTAATAGTAGTTTGTTTTAAACATAGCTATTGTCTTTTCTATACCTGGATGCAAAAGCTTCTTGTGGTTTTTCATAATGATTTCTTTAAAGTCTGAATAAGTTTGGATGTCGATTAATTTGTTGGTTGCTCTCATTGTTCTAATTGGATTGTCTGTATTTATTATGTCTACATAAGCTTTTTGGAATATTTCGTAGTCACCATTGTGTGGGAAATATACTACACTATTTTTTGCACATAAATATTCTTTTATTAGCTCTTTTGCTCTCTCTATTGTCATCTCTGTATATTTTATAATAATTTTTGTTTTGTGACAGTAGTTTATTTTGTTTACGTCTTCTATATTGTTTTTAATAAATTCTATTTGGTGGTTGTAATTATTTAAGGGTCTTTTTGTGATTTGAATGCAATTTTGATTGTCTTCGCATGCGCTGTGTATTGTTGCTGCTACGCTGTCTTGTGTATCTCCCATGAAATTTTCCTCTAATTTAATTCTTACTAGCCCAGTCGCTAACGGTAAGCTCAGGCAGATGGCGACCGCCTGTTCTATTTAGCCTTACCCGGGTACTGCGGATCTCTGCCCGGGTGGACCCCATATTTCTCCGCAACTCGTGGGAACATGAAAAGCATAAAAAATAAAAAGTATTTAGGTGTGCAACAGGATACCCCTGCTGCCAGTGTCGCGAGACACTTTGAGGAACGCCTCCTTGACGGGGAGCGGCCCTCCAATGTGGGACCAACCCCACGGCGCCCTAACCAGGCGCAGCAAACAAGAAGGCCGCATGCGGCAACAGATACAGCGCGCGCACCTACGACGAGGGAAGCCCCACGTCACCGTGTCGCCCCGGCTGCAGGAGGAGGAAGCAAGGCTGGACCATCCCAGCCGATGCGACCGAGGCTTAGCGCTGTTAGGCGACATGGCGTGCAGCACCAGCAGCCAAAAGCGCAGCTGCCAAAATTGGGAGAGCCGGGCGGTTTGGATGACCCAAACCGAAAAACACTGAACTGCTCAAAAACCAAATGGTACCTCAGGTACCTGCAGCAGGGACTACCCCCTGCTGAGGCACTGCGCATGGCAACGGCTGGAAGAGACTCGGTGAGCCAGGTACGGGGACCAGCCCCAAACGCCTGAGCAGTAATTTGACGCCACCCACTGCCACCCCCAAGAGGGCGTGCCCAGAGGAGCGTCCCAGCACGTCGGCATCAGCCGTAGCAACAGAAGTGAGGTCTTCCTCTCCAGTGTCCACCGAGACTCGCACATCGTATGCAGCGATTGCAAAAAAAGTCAAGGTTGCCGTGTTACCTGTGGAATACCCGCAGGTAATGCTCAGCCATGGGGACTTGTCCGCATTGGAGGAGGCCAACCTGGATGAGGTGATCCTCACAGGATGGGACACCGCTGTCGCGTTCGCGGGCATTCATTTCCGGGTTGGCTACCTGGTCATTGAATGTTCCGACGATCACTCAGCGGAGTGGCTGAGGACCGTGGTGCCAAGACTGCAGTCGTGGAAAGGGGCTCCACTGCACTGCAAGGTGGGTGATGATATTCCATCACCCCACAACATCACCATCTTCTGCCCGAGAAGCGCGGATCGGTCAACCGAATCCTTGTTGGTTCTGCTGAGGAACCAGAACAGGATCGAGACCGACTCGTGGAAGGTGTTGTCAAGGAGGACGGAAGGCGGAGGTGCGCTATTGGTGATAGGCATCGATGAGGCATCCAAGGACGCGATAGTGGCGAGAGGCCACCAAGTTTCATTCCGCTACGGGACCATCCCCGTTAGCGGTCTGAAGAAGAAGAGTGTTAACGCAAGGACTACCCCTGCCCAAACGACAGTCCCGGGAGCTGCAGGCTCGGCCCCCACACCTCCCACCGCCACTGTTCTGAGTGCTCATCTGGCAGATGTCTCTAATTTATCAGAGGATCTGGCCGAGGATGAGGACCTGGCGGAGATGACGCTCGGTCCAGCAGAGCTGGAAGGGATGGATGATGAGGTGCCGATGTCCTCGCAAGAGCTCGCTGAGGAGCTTGAAACGGCAGAAGCTGACGTCACCATGACGGGCAGCGGTGATGTGGGCAGCTCCCAACCTACATCACCAGGAGCTGGAGCGGCGGATGAGTGATGGTGACATCAAACGTCACCGTCACTGGGCTAGCCCAGATAAACCTCCATCGGGCTAAGGCAGCCTCTGCTGTCTTGGCCAGGATGTTTATCACCCAACATCGTGGGCTAGCCCTGGTACAGGAGCCATGGGTAAACAATGGCATAAAAGGCCTGTACACCGCTGAGTCAAAGGTAATCTGGGATCAAAGAGATCCTACACCAAGAGCATACATTATGGTAAGGAAATGTATTAATTTTACTATTCTTTCAGAATTCCTCACTAGGGACTGCGTACCTATTGCCGTAAGGGCAATTGGAAACGCCCCCCTATTGTGGTGGCATCTGCCTATTTTGCTGGTGATGTGGACTGCCCGCCACCGGAAATAGAAAAGCTGATGGACCACTGCAGGAGAGAGAAGCTGCCGGTTATAATCGGCTGCGATGCCAATGCGCACCACTCTATATGGGGCAGCACGGCCATCAACAAAAGGGGTGAGTGTCTTACCAACTTTATATTCAAGTATAACTTAGAAATTGGTAATGTCGGATCGACACCGACATTTGTAACTAGAGTTAGAGAAGAGGTATTAGACATTACTCTGATTAGTCGGTCTCTTAGGCCACAGTTCAGAGAATGGCATGTCTCTTCAGAAGAATCCATGTCCGATCACAGGATTATCCTATTCAAACTTAAGGTATAACGGATAGTAGTATACCAACTCGTAACCCCAGGAAAACGAGCTGGGAAAAATTTAGGTCTACCCTAGAACTTAACCTAGCCACTGAGAACTCTGGAATACCCAGATGCACGAGTGAGCTAGAAAGAGTTGTTAGTAATCTAAATAGTAGCATTAAAGATGCATATGAAGAAAGCTGCCCACTAGGAACGCGTAAGAAAGATGCCCATGTGGACGGTCTTGAGAACGCGTACACACGTCACTCTCAAAGCAAGAGGACGGTCAGGATACATCCGCGAATCCCCTCCTACAGGAGATTAGGAAGCGCAGAACTTAGGACTCTGCGAAGCATAAGCACGTGAAGTGCCGCCCATGAGCATCAAACGGGCCGGGCTATTGCCTGAGCGTAAGATCATATACGACCATTCAAAGTAGAGCTCTGTGAGACGCACTTCCGGAAGATCCTGGCAACGTGCGAATCGCTGAAAGGGTCACAGACCACGCTTGACTGGCAGTGCCAAGCGGTGACAGGAGAAATAAATAGCATGGACTTCAGCCTCAGATTGCATATCACCGGTATTTCTTCAGCAGGGACAGGGAATACTCCTACCCACTCTAAGGAAGAAGCCTAGCACTTCTAGGGTGGTCTTCATCCCCAAGGTAGGGAAGACAGATACCACCAACCCAAAGTCCTTCAGACCATTCAGCTTAACATCGTTTTTGTTGAAAACGTTGGAAAAGCTGGTGGATTATAACATAAGGAGTACTCTGCTCACACAGAGTCCACTGCAGGCAACGCAGCACGCATACAGAACAGGCAGGTCTACGGACACTGCCCTGTATGAGCTGCACAGTATTCTGCGGGCGGCAGTAGTAAACAAAGAAGTAGCAGTTTGTGCATTTTTAGACATTGAAGGTGCTTTCGACAACACATCACATGATGCTGTCAAAGCTACCTTGAATAGAAGAGGGCTGGACAGTACAACTAGTAGATGGATTTCATCCTTATTAGGGTCCAGACAGGCTACGGCATCTATACAAGATAGTACCGTAACAGTAACAACCACAAGGGGCTGTCCTCAAGGGGGGGTTTTATCACCCCTCTTATGGAGTATACTAGTAGACGAACTATTAAGTAGACTTGCGAACAGGGGTATTCAATGTCAAGGCTATGCAGATGACATTGTGATAATAGCTCGGGGCAAGTATGAAGAAACTCTTTGTGATAATGTTCAACTGGGACTTAGGATTACGCATGATTGGTGTAGGGAGGTTGGTCTCAACTAAACCCTACTTAAACAATCATCGTTCCGTTCACCAGAAGATACAAGCTACAAAGGATGAGGGAGATTAGGCTCGCGGGGAGTCCAATAGAAACAAGCAAGGAAGTTAAGTACCTTGGGGTCAATTTCGACAGTAAATTAAACTTTGGCACCCATGTTCAGAATACGATCGCAAAGTGCTGCAGAGCGCTGTATACGTGTCGTAGCATAGCCGGGAAGTCATGGGGAACATCACCAAAAATAATAAGATGGCTATACCTTATGGTGGTAAGGCCCATGCTCACGTATGGAGTGATTGCATGGGGGGATAAGGCACAGCAAATCACTGTGCAGAAGCAGCTTCAAAAGCTACAAAGAATGGCATGTGTAGGAATCACGGGAGCGATGAGGACCTGTCCCACATCAGCGCTTGAGGTTCTATTGGAGATAACGCCACTCCATCACACAATTAGGCTGCAACAAAAGGCAACCCTCTTAAGAATGTCCGGTGAAGGAGTTGGGAGAGGACACATTCTTAGTCGAGTAGAGGCAGATATGCTATCGGGTGAACTTCCCCTTCTGGCACAGCCAAGGGATGAAATGAAAGTCGAACACATGTTCGGTCAAAAGTTTCAAGTTCACCTCTGTAATAAAAAGGAATGGACATCTCTGGAAGAGGTCCACAACATGAAGCCACACACCATAAAATGGTACACCGATGGATCCCTAACGCAACAAGGCTCCGGTCTTGGTGTGGTAGGCCCTCGGCTAATGTACCACGAGCCCCTGGGTATGCACACCAGCATATTCCAAGCTGAGGTATGTGCAATCGGGAGGTATGTGGACTTAATCTAAAGCGTAACTATCGGAATAGGGATATAGCCATCCTATCCGATAGTCAAGCAGCAATAATGGCACTTACTAAGACCGAAATCAGGTCAAAGGTAGTTCGTGAGGTACGAACCAAGCTAGACACTCTGGGATCACAAAATAGGCTTGCCCTAAGATGGGTCCCTGGACATGTCGAAATAGCGGGGAACGAAGAGGCAGACAAGCAAGCAAGACTGGGGGCAGCGACACCCCTAATAGGACCCGAGCCGTACTGTGGTATAGGAAGAAGCACAATACGGCAAGAGCTTAGGAATGAAGAGAGACTTCTGCGAAGAACGAGCTGGGCAAGGACACCAGGACTCAGACAAGCAAAGATTCTCTTGGGTAGCTATAACCTTAAACGGTTTAAGCAGCACAAACCCTTTTGCTAAATCAATGGTGGTAAAATATTTACATCTTCCTAACTTGTCTAATATTTCGTCCATTAAAGGTATAGGATATTTGTCACTGATGGTTACCTCGTTGAGACTGCGGTAGTCTATTACAATGCAAAACTTCTTTTTGCCTGAGGCGTCACTTTTCTTGGGTACTATCCAGGTTGGTGAACAATAGGGTGAATGATACCTTGCTTCATCATTTCTTTTATTTGTTTATCTACTTCTTCGTCGAAGCTTTGTGCGTACCTATATGGTCTTTTGTAAATGCGGTCTTCATGCTTGGTTGTGATTGTGTTTTATATTCTTAGTGAAGGTCAGATTATCACCCTCTTTAAACTGGATATCTTTAAACTCAAATAAAACTTTTGTTAATTCCCTTTTTTTTCTGCATTGAGATGCTCTAATCTAAACTGATTGCTTTCTAACAACTCATTTTCCAGTGCATAAGCTATATGCAATTCTCTTGTTAATGGTGGATCTAGACATTCTTCTAAGTTTTCGCTTGACCCTTTTTCTTCGATATCATACTTGAATAAGAATTGGAAGTCTCCAAGTTGTATAAACTCTTCCTCGTAGTTGATCTTAGCTTTACAATCTGTTAGGAACGTTCGGCCTAATAGGATGTCAAATTTCTTTGAGAAATCATGAATGTAAAATTTTTGATCGGTCGGACAAAGTCTACTTGGTGCTAACGATATGCTTTTGTTTAAAATTACTTTTCCACTTATTGTGTGACAAATTATATTTTCTTTTGATTTTTTTGCTAAGGAAATTTTTGCTCATTAAATTGATCGACGAACCCGTGTCTACTAAGCATTTCAAAGGAATATCGTTCATAATTATATTTATGAACGGTGTTTTATTTTCGATTCCGAGGCTGTTTGATGAAAATTTTCGGATGTGTCCATTTTGACAGTTCACTATAGCCTTGGCGTGTTCTTTTAAATGGTGGATTTGGTGCATTTGTTCTGAACGGATTTTGTTGGTAATTGATTGGATTTTGAGTTCTACCTTGATATAGTTTTTGTTGGAATTCCCTAAATAGTTGTGGGTCATGTGTTGCGGTATTTTGTGATTGGTTTGGTATCTATAACTATGGAAGTTTGGATTCAAATTCTATGGGTTTCTAAAATTTTGAAAATTTGTATTGAAATTCTGTGGGTTTCTATAACCTGAGTTGTTGTGGTTTTGATATTGGAAGTATAATTGTTTTTGTTTGGTTTGCTGAAAGTTGTGTTACTTGTGCTCTTGGATCTGTCAGATACGTAATCTTCATAAGCTCCTTCTTTCTGTGCTACTTCTTTTAATTTATTCAGTGTGGTTATATCGTATCTAGCTAGCTGCATATATAATCGGTCAGGCAATTTCTTACTAATTACATCTTTTATTGTACTGTTCATTTCGTTTGTATATAGTGTTGTATTCTGTTGGTTGCCTTCTATTATTAGCTTATTAATAATGACAAAAGACTTAGTTTCTAATTCTTCGACGAACTTACGTATGCTTGATCCGCATTGGGTGTAGTACAGCTTCCTTAGTAACTCCTCGTACGATGTTTGCGTCTTGTAGGTGCTGATCAGGATATCTCTTAGTGTATTCCAGTCCGAAGCCATGTGTCTTAGCGATGTCCTTTGGGCGTCTCCATGTAGTTGCATTTCTTCTGCGCTGAACAACACATTTTGTTGTCTGCTATCCTCAGTTGGGTATAGTTTCATGATGAATTCGATTCTGCTGATAAAAGCGCTTAGGTTTTCTGTTTCTCCTCCAAAGCTGGGTATTCGCCTGATTTGGTTAAGCGCTTGGCTTAGGTTGGCGTCTAATAAAATTCTCAAAGTAATCTCGGAATTTTTTATTTGATGTTTGATGTTTGATTTTTAAAAAGTTTTGTTGGTTAAAGAAAAAAAATTTTATTTTATTTTTTCTTGCACTTGAGGCGTTGCGTGACTTTTGTTTCTTTTCGAAGAAAAGTTTTTAAGGATCACGGGGTCCTTGTCCACTAGAACAAGTTAAAGATCTTTTGATCCTTAGGTTACTATGACTTTCACGATTTCGACTGATATCCTACCGGCTGCGCCAATTAAATCGTTGGAGTCGCGTTTATTTAAAAAATATATAAAATATCTTTATTGAACGCGTCTTTACAGTTAAACATATAAAATAGACCTCAACTTATGCTAGCGTTTTGATTTTTGAAGAAACCTCGTTCTGCGACTTATTCCTTTGTTTATATTATTTATGCTCAACTCTCTGAAGTGGATTTATTCTGAGGAGTCGTAAACTGGGGTTTCGCTCAAGGATCAAATTACATTGGACTTTGCTCATCTAATTGCGTGATCGATTTTAATGGCTTTGTTTTTCGGGTGGCGTGATCGATTTTAAAAGCTTTGTTGTTATTTGGGGTGCATAGTTTTACTGTTGTTTATTCTGTTCGCCGGATGTACGTGCTTATGCTGAGTGTGACTTAATTATCTATGGTTCTATTACAAGAAGCCAAAATCATAAATGTGCGTGCTTAAGATTATACATTTGTTTACTCAAGTGGACAATTCTTGTGCATTGTTCTTATTATTTGTGGGTGGAGGTTGGCATAGAAGTTCTGCCAGAACTGAATATGTCACTATATATATATTTCTTTTTTTATATTTTTTATATTTTTGTACAATGTATTTTATCACATGTTTTTATTTTTCTATGTGTGGGTGTGTGTGTGTGTGTGCTTCTTCGCTTGCTGTGTGCCCTTCTTTTACTTCTATAAACATATGAGCGTGTCTACGTCACACGTGTTATCATTTTTTTTTTATCATTTTTGCGACGTTGCCTTAATGAAGCTATGCATTATACCCACATTCATGTAGGGGTTTTGACTACATATTGTATTTTATTAAAGTTATATTGGAGTTGTTCACAATGTTTTGCTTAGTGTTCTAAGTAAATTAACAGAAAGTGCTAGATTATTTTATATTACTCGCGACACTTTGGTCAAACGATCTTTCTTCTACGACGAGACGACGCTAACTCTTACATACTAATCGATACCGATACCTTCGGTAACAACGGCGATCGCAGGGCATGGCAGGTCTGCTTAACGATAATTATCTTTATGCCTTGTTCTAACAGCTGGCTGAACAGGGCTACACTCACACAACTTCCCATTCCCACAATCGGCCATCCTGAATTACTCATTCGCCCCTGAATGACTTCCATTTCTTCATAAACTCTGTTGCTGTAGTTGTATTCTTTGGTCCCTCTTGATTCTCAACTTTTTTGCATCGTATCGCCCATGTCTTAACTTCTTTACTACTTTGTATGGGCCGAAAAATTTTGGTCTGAGTTTCATAGATGTTCCATACTGCGTTCTTTTTATGGCCACTAACTCACCCAGTTGGTAACATTCCTCCACTTTTCGCTTCTCATTAAAACTTTTCTTATTCTCTTGCTGAATCTTTTCAATGTTTTTCTGAGCTTTCTCGCGTATCTCGTCACGGCTCTCCATTAACTGATCAGCTTCTATTTCCTCAAAAAGTTTTCTAATGTCCTCATCTCTTGTTCTCATGTCTAAACCTGTCAGTTTTTTAAATGGTGAATACTATGTAGATCTCGGTGGAGTATTATTTATAATCTGCTGAACTCTATCAACTTGGCAATACCAATTCTCTGATTTGTTATGCGATAATTTGTTTAACATTGGAATCAGTATTTTATGAACTCGCTCTACCTGCCCGTTACCTCTTGGCATTCCCGTAGAGATGTGCAACAGTTGGATGTTTTCACGCTCACAATATGTTTTAAAATCGTTTGACGTAAATGCGGTGCCTCTATCAGTTACTATACGGCGTGGATTACCAAAAATCGAAGCTTGTTTTCTAAACGACTCACTACTTCTTCTGTACCTGTCGATTTAGTTGGGTATAGCCATACAAATTTAGAGAACCTATCTACTACTGCCAGTATATGATTATACTTTTCTTAGTTTCCGTTAACGGACTAACATGGTCAATGTGATATGTGCCCAATGGCTCTTGCGCTTTATCTATTGGTGATAAAAAACCTTCCTTTTTGCCTCTTTTAGCTTCGGCTACCAAACACTCTACACAGCTTTTAACTACTCGCTCGACTTTGAGTTTGATATCTTGAATGAAATAGTATTTCTCAAGTAATTCCCTGGTTTTCTTGCAACCAAAATGACCCTCACGATGTGCTTATGTAATTATTTCGTCTTGCATACTTTCTGGTATTACCAACAATTCTTTGGCTATGTCTTTATAAAGTACATTATTTTGCAGATAGAAGTCCTCATACCTATCTGTAGTTTCAAGAATCTGTTTTACTGCCTTTATCCAGCTGTCTCTATTCTATAATCTTTAATTCGGTAAATTCTCTCATCTTCCATCAACAAACAATTTAAACGACTAAGAGCGTCAACGTGTCTCATCTGACTCCCTGATCTATGTTCAACTTGATAGTTAAAATCTTGCAAAAACAAAGCCCACCTAGCCACTCTCACTGGTACGTCATCTTATCTAAACGTCATTTTAAACGCATTGCAGTCTGTTATTATTTTAAACGGAATTCCCAACAAAAAGACGCGCCACTTCTTAATTGCGTTTATTACAGCCAGAACTTCCAATTCGTACGCACTATAATTTTGCTCTGCCAGACTTGTTTTGCAACTCATGAATTCGACAGAATGAAACTGTTGATCTTCAGAGTCCATTGCATCAACATGACCCCAAAACCATATTTACTTGCATCGGTATGCACTTCTATTGTCGCGTGTTGATTATACAATTTTAATACAGGTGCTTTAACGAGCAACTGCTTTAAATGTTCAAATGCTATTAAACTCTGATCGCTTAGGCTAAATCTTTTGTTTTCAAAATAGTTTTCTTTTCTTAAAAGGTCGCTTAACGGTTTCGCTTCTAAAGCATAATTTTTTTACAAATCTACGCAAATATGACGTTAACCCCAAAAATCTCTGCAACGCATTTCTACTACTAGGCATTGGAAAATTTAATACGGACGTAATCTTATCTTGCGTTGGTGCGATTGATTCATTTTCAATTACGAAACCCAGAAAACTTATTTTCCGTTTTAAAATTTGCGCCTTTTCCCACTTAATGCGTAGCCCGGCTTTAGATGCAACTATAAGAAACTTTTCTAATAATTTAATTCTTTCCGATTCATTCCTGCTCGGAATAACAATGCCATCCATGTAAATTATTATTTTCCTAGCCTGCACAAGTTCTCGTAACAGTACACTGATATAACGACAGAATACAGCCGGTGAATTTTTTATTCCAAACGGTACATAATTAAATTCATACTGCCCATTGTGTGTTACAAACGCTGTAAACTTTTTGGATTCTTTCTCTATAGGTACGTGAAAATATCCGCTCTCCAAATCCAATGTTGTAAATATTTTACAGCCCTGCAATCTATCAAGCACGTCCTGTATTATAGCCATCGGAAAATTATCTCTAATAATCTTCAGATTGAGCTTCCTTTAATCACAGCATAGTCTCTTTGATCCACCTTTTTTAGATACCAGCACTACTGGAGAAGCATATTGTGACGAACTCGGTACAATAATATTTTCTTCCAGCCACTTCTGAACCTGCGTTTCTATGTGCATTTTATTTTCATACGATGTACGACGCGGGTGTTGATACACCGGAATGTCATCTTCAAGCACAATCTTCATCTTTACAGGCGATTCAATTAACTTGATAGGCTTATATTCGTTTATCATGCTACATACTTGAAACATTTTCTCTTCACTTAGGTGATCTAAATCGACTTTATCTGATGATGTTGGGCTTTCAACAATCTCACTCACGCTCATTGCCTGAAATGGTTCTATCGGATCTACCTTAGCCTTGAATTGGACACCTTCTAAAGTAAACACTATATCCACAGATTTAAGAACGTTGTTTCCTACAATAGCTGTGTATTCTAAATCTTCATTTTTAGCTACATCAAAAACTATATCAAAACAGACGCTGTCTACTTTCACTTCTATTTTAAATTCTCCGATTGTTTTAAGTACACCATTCCCAATGCCTCTCAGGTTTTTCGTTACGTTCTTATTCAGCTTAACATAATTCAAAACTTTGAATAGATCCTCCCTCATCAAACAAATATCGCAACCTGTGTCTACCATTGCTGAAAATTGTTTTCCTCTTGCCGTGAACTTTTTATATATTAAAGCTTTCTTAGTTTTCTCAAACCCTAAAAGTGCTTTGTCTTTTCGGTGCTTTCTTTGCTGCTTTCAATGCCCTCTGTTACAACAAAACATTTTGCAGGCACGTTAAAATCCTTTGCTAAGTGACCTTCTATTCCGCATTTATAGCATTTCCTATTTGTTTGTCCTACAGGTTTTTTGATCTTCTCATCTTTAATTTCCTCTTTGAATTGATTCTCTTTGTTCTGCACTTTCTCATGACATTTTCCCTTAACTCTCTCGTAAATCTCAATTTCGATTTTGAGATCACGTACTGTTCTAGCACGATATAAGCCAGACTTGTTAACTCTACTGTCGGGAATACCTTCTATAAAATAAGATATCAAGCTTTCCTCTTCAAGCTTAATCGGCTTGCCCATCTCAGTCAAAATATTAAGATATTCCATTAACGACTCTTTCGATTATTTTTGCCTTAACCTTAACAACTTGTGAACCTCGGCCGAAAACATTTGCTTTCCAAATTCTTGCTTAAGCTCTGCTTTTAATCTTTCCCATCCTCGAATACCTGTCAAGCTTTTCACAAAAAGTTTAGCTGCTCCAACTAAAAGTTGCTTTGCGTATATAAACTTTTGCAAGTCGCTCCAACCTACTGTTGTCGAAACATCTTCGAATTCTTCTAACCAATGCTCAACATTCTCTTGGGATGAGCCAGAATATACGGATGTACTGTCCTGAACATCCCGCAACTTAAACTTTGACTCAGAGCTTGCTGCTTCTGCGTAAGTACTCCCTGCCTCTGAAGTGGGCCGTTCTAGTTCAGCTTCATCTAACTCAAAATGATCTAATAATCTGTCCTGCAACACACTCTTTCTGCCTGTTGCTACCAGCTGCAACTCTCTCAATTTGCCCGAAGCATCGGTACCGTCATCGACATAATTGTGTTTGCATCCATTTTAAATTAGCGTCGTTCGTTTACACAGGGCAAAATAAAAATCTTGTTACAACAATATTCAATACAGTCACAAACTTTAATAATTGCGTTTTGAAGATTTTATTTTTTTTTTTTAAGTTCCAGAAAAATTTTGCTGCTCACTTAGCTCTCAGAAATCGCTGCTCTCTTAGCTCTCAGAATTCGCTGCTCTGGTTTATTTTGTACACCGCTCACCCTGTAGTAGTACTCTTCTTCACACGTTCCGTTGTCGCTGCACCAAGGTCACTCTGTTACTTTTGATGTTGCTTCTCACCCTAAAATTTGTAGCTGTTCTCGCTGTAAATGGTATTACACTTGTAGTTGTCTGCTCTCTGCACTGCTCTTCTCGTACTTCTGTCTGACCCTCACTCGCACTGCCGTTACTCGATAGCAGCCTTTCGTCGTTCTGCTGGTCCTTGCTTACGCCTCTTGCGTTCACAACTGCTTCACCGTACACATGTTTATTTGCCACTGTACAAACTTTCTGTAGTACGTCTCTTTGGTGCCTAATACTCGAATCAGATCACCACGCCGTTATCCAGTCCAGAACACGCCTTTTAAACAATTATTCGATTTGCCGCTTTGCAAACCGAAAATAATTATTTAAATCTCTGTCTCTTTTTCGTTGCTTCTTCTCAGACAACACAGACACGATACGCCGTCAATTCAGTACACCAGCGTCAAAAGAACCGTTACTCTTCCAGTGCGTTCTGAGAACTAATGTACATACTGTGAGGAGCCATATCACTTATAGCGCCTCACAAAAAGCGATTGCATTTATAGCCGCAGCCGGACCTGAGCTGCGGCGAATTCGCATGCTGTCTCGCTCTGACACAGGATGTCAGCGCTAAGGTACGTGTTTGGCACATGGGAGCCGCAAAACACTTACCGCAAAAGTCGTGGCAAAGTGCCGTTGGTGTGCGAGCGGTGCATCCACGAAATAGAGTGGTCACTGTCACACCAACGACAGGCGTGATCAGCAACGAGGAACCGTTGTTGCTAGGCAAATCTCACTGGAAAGATCACCTTATATAATCTATCCGCGCAGCGAAGTAAGCGGGCCACTTACTAGTATACATATATATACAGTGAAAGCTCTACTAGCGGACAGCTCCCTCAGGCGGAAAGCTCCCTTAGCCGGACGATTTTTATAGTCCCAAGTTTTTTAGCATGATTTTCATACAAAATCCGTTCTTTGGGCGGACGCTCCCTTGGCCGGACGCGGACACTATTTTTTACATTTTTATACAAACCGTCTCTCTCGAGCGGACAACGCTTTGAACGCAAATGAACAACGACGACGATGCTATTGGCGCCTTTGTTCGTTTTGCAGCGTCGCAATAAGTACACTTAGCACAACATTATTCGTACACACACTTCTTCTTAACCGCCTTTCAGTAAATACATAATATTAACAAGTTAATAAGAAGTGTGTGTACGAATAAATATTGTGCTGAGTGTATATGTCGCTGAAAATGCTATGTGATTGAAAATGCTTTGTACTCCGACGATCTGTGCTATGGAGCAGAGCAGAAGAGCAACGGTTTTGTTTTTGTGCTCTCAGCTATGCTACAGAGCCGTTCGAAATCAGAGCAATATTTTTTTTGAAATTGCTGCTATGTAGCAACCAATCCAACACTGCTACTGAATACTGTTATGCGTTGGATTTTTTCTATGAAAAATATTTAAAACGGGACTTTTATTTTTGAAAAAGTGTCTATAGCTGCTGAAGATTTTTGTGCTGAGGATGATCTACCACTATCCACATTTTTGAAAAAGACTTTATTTCAAAATTTGGGAACGACAATATTGAAGATTTTTTTTGATGTAGTCAGCTCCTTGACAATAGAAGACGACAGTATTAAAAATAATATAACTGATCAAAGTGACGTTGATTTAAGCGATTCAGATGATGAGATTATTGTACAGTCAATTGACTCAATAAAATCGTATGATGAGGCATTGGTACAAATGGAGAGGTTTAAGGAATTAGCGCGCCTTGATTCAATATCTTACCAATCCTTCAACAATTTTAAAAGTCGCATCAAACACTTACATCTTAAGCATAAATAAGAGAATTCCAAACAGTCTAAGATATAAGAAAAAATAAAAGAATTTTAAAAAAAACATATTAACTTTGTCTACATATTAATTTTGATAGCAAACATCAATAGCTATAAAATTTTTAATTTTTTTCACATCTCTCTAAGGCGGACATCTCCCTTGGGCGGACAAAAGTGTTAACACCGTGGCTGTCCGGCCAAGGGAGCTTTCAGTGTAAACACTTAAACTAAGTTTGTAAATGTTAATATGCTTAAAGGGAAGACTGAGCCATCTCCTAATGATTTTAAAGTTCCAGCTCATGATGCTGCTGCCGATGTAGATGTGCTTGAGACACCTTTGGGTGGTGGATTTGATATAGCAACTTCAATCTGCAAACGAATTTATAAAAAGTTTCATATGATGATGCCTGATGTGATTCTTATGCATTCATTCAGTCTGCAAATAATTTTCCATCGCCAGAGATGACCGCCGCAGCACAATAACACAAATGTTATTTATGCGTTTTGAAGCTCAAGAATTCAACCAATAGAACTTTTATATGAGCTGCTTTTATATTGATTGAAATAGTTATATACATATGTATAACAACAAACTCTTTTAGATTATTCCGGCAGTAATGTTAAGAGCCATCTGTGGATGGCCTATGCTCAAATGGCAAGCGCATTCAATTGTGGTCATCGAACAAGCATCGTAATGCGACAGGCTCTAATGTCGCTATCAATGACACGGGATCTCAATGCCGCTTTGGAGCTGTATCGTCGCAATGTTCGCTACTTTGTCAGCTTCGATACCATTGCCGAGTGTCAATCGTATTGTCAAGCATACTCTAAGGTTCCAAATCCATATACCATCCATAATGTGCGCCATGGATACCACAGCATACACCTTACCAAAGGTAAGCCAGACGTCAATGGCAGTCACCGCTCAAGAAGCCAACACAACCGTTTGCCAAAACAGAAATTCCAAAAGAAAAGAAACCGCCATCAGTGGCAACTGCAACATCCAATGAGTCCAATTTTAAGTATTCATGTGAGAGTTTTTATACCCTTAACCCATAAATGGGTAAATAAGGGTATAATGGTTTTGTGCAAAAGTATGTAACAGGCAGAAGGAAGCATCTCCGACCCCATAAAGTATATATATTTTTGATCAGCATCAACAGCCGAGACGATATAGCCATGTCCGTCTGTCCGTCCGTCTGTCCGTCTGTATGAACGCTTGGATCTCAGAGACTACAAGAGCTACAGACTTCAGATTTTGAGTATAAGTTCTCCTATACCATAAGCAGAACAAGTTTGCTTCAAATAATCGATAACTATTCTGGTTTCCTATATACACATAATATCGATAACAAAAAATATCGAATTTGGAAAATCTATGCTAAATGAGGGTTATAGTAATGGGTAATAATATAACTTTTCTGACAATTTCGTCCAAATCGGTTGAGAAACACCGGAGATATCGAATTTAATCGATTGATGCTAAGTCAGTACACCAAAGTCTTACATAAATTTAATTTATTTATTGCAACTGGGTTCAGGGTATCTTCTAGTCGGGCTCTCCGTCATGCGTGTCAATCATAAAGTTTAATAACCCTAGCTCCTCCGCACACACTCTAAATTAAAGCTAAAGGCAATATACAATTCACTTAACTGCAGCCTCTTAGATATGTTTTTCATTGATTCAGTGCGTGTGAAGAAGGTAGCGATACTACGCTCTTTGTTTGACTTGCAGAGCGCGCGCATAGATAAGAGAACTAGCCGAAATAGCCAACAACGAAGGCGCGGTTTAAAAATAATTTGTCATCTAGCGCCGAACATGAAGAGCATTGCGCGAGCGAATCTGAAAACAAGTAAGAAGGTTTTAGTCGAGAAATCCCGACTAAAAGATACCCTGAACCCGTGTTTTAAATGACTTGCAGAAGTGAGTTTTTCTTGACTGTAACTTTAATTTAAAATATCTCCAGTGTTTCTTAACTGATTTGGATCAAATTTTCATGGAAGTTATAAAGTTATCCATAGTTTCAACTTCGATTTTTAAACTTTCTTAATTCGAGATTTTTTCGTTATCGATTCCATATGTATATCGAAAGCAAGAATAGTTATCGATAGTTTGAAATAAAGTTGATCTGCCTATGGCTTAGGAGAAGTTATGTTCCAAATTTGAAGTCTCTAGGTCTTTTAGTCTTTAAGATTGACCCGTTCATACATACGGACGAACTGACGGACAGAAGGACAGAAGGACAGAAGGTCATGGCTATATCGACATGGCTGTTGATGCTGATCAAGAATATATATATTTTATATGGGGTTGGAGATGCTTCTTTCTGCCTGCTCAAAACAATTATACCCTATTTTTTATCCATTTCATGGTTTAGGGTATACAAAATTTAATATTTTACCCATCGATTGCTTTCAAAACAAGTTTTCTTATTTTTTGTAGCCACAGTAAGAGAACAGAGAGAAGAACAAAGAAGAAGAAATATGACTGTTTATGGTACTCACTGCAAGCAGCATGCACAGTTGTGAGAATATATGCATGTCTGCATCACAAAGAGCGGCTTAAAGCTAAATCAGCGCGCGCGTCGCTCTTATGACTGCCGCTAGGTATAAAATAATTTGAATGCAATCATGCGTCTTTGTTGTTATTTACGCTCACTCTTTTGTTTATGCGAGCGCTCTGCATGTCAAACATAAATTTTAATATCCCTATCTCCTCCGCACTCACTAAGCTAAGCTTGCCATAACTAAGAAGCTGCAGTTAAGGGAATGGCATTGCCTAATATGCACCACCCACACCTAGCTCTTAAGTGCAAGCGTTGCATTTTAGTTCATATATAATGTGAACAAATAAAGTTAATTTTCGTTTCAGTCAATTTTTTAATATTGTTTATATTAAGGATAATAATAACATCGAAAGTTACTTTTTGAATCAGTGAGTTTTTCAATATTCTGATTTTCGTATTATATACTATATATACATTCTTTTAAAATTACTTATATACATAAGTTCATTTTAAATACGTATTTTATAATAAGTTATAATAAAATTGAATTGCTATTATTTAAATATTTAAATAACGATCAACGTATTTTAATTTCTTTTGTTGTTTTTTAAACACAAGAAAATTAA
Source organism: Scaptomyza flava (assembly GCA_030179655.1). NCBI lineage: Eukaryota > Metazoa > Arthropoda > Insecta > Diptera > Drosophilidae > Scaptomyza > Scaptomyza flava. Next base: position 36,993 of record JARNME010000322.1, read on the forward strand.
ATCGATTTTCGACTAAATAATTGAAGCAACATTATATATAGTTGTCTTCTATTTTGCATATTATATGATAGTTATATAGACGCTGCTTAAGTGCATTTAAAAATCAAATAAAACTAGGCAGTCTGAATATTCTATTAAATTAATATAAGTTGGTATATCAATTTTATGCGAACGTATAGACACTGTAACGTTGCAACAACCGTTTTACAATGAATTCAATTGACTCACAGCCAAATTAAAATATGTCTATTGAAACTTTAGATATAAGTGGTGTTTTGGTGCCGCATTCAGTTGTTAACATAATTGGTGATGGAGCCTGTCTTTTTAGATCTATTTCCTACCTTTTATATGGTAGGCAAGGCTTCCATGGCACCATACGCCAAAATATTGTTGAACATGTTGTAACCAACTGGCAAACTTTTGCTTGCTTCAGCATAAACTTAAATGGAGAGTGTTATAGCTCTTCTGAACAATAAGAGTGCGATATGTCAAATTCAAATACTTATGCTACTGCATGTGAGCTTCAAGCAGCAGCAGAAATTTATGCTGTAAATTTTCAAGTTTTTCTAAATGGAAACTTATATCTATCATTAGGAAATAATATGCATCCTGTGAAAAAATTGCGTTTTACCGGCGAATTAATGAATGGACATTTTGATGTTTATATTCCTTTAGAGGAAGTATTAACTCAAGAGACCGATACGTCAAGTGAATGTATAACTGAAAATGTTAAAAATCCCGTTAAAGACGTAGTCGGTTCACCGACAAAACAACACAAACGGTACGAAAACATATAGTTGAAAAATATCTTGAAAAAAATAAGGGTAAGCACATAGAAGTATCAAAAAGATATCAGGTTAATAATCCAGAAGCTCATAAAGCTGCAAAGAGAAGACATCAGGCTGATAATCCTCAAGCTAATAGAGATGCAGTGAGACGACATCAAGCTAATAATCCTAATGCACGTCAAGAAAGGCGTTTGCGTGAATGGAGTGTTAAAGCCATGTCTGGCCTAAACTATGATTTTGAAATAGCTTATAAGTCAGATAAAATTACTCAACTTGGTAGTATGAATTTTATATGCAAACATTGTAATGCTTTAAAATGGAAAAAATGAGCCTTTGGGTATCTGTTGCAAGGCAGGAAAACTTAGACTTTCACAAAATGAAAGTTTTCCTGATACACTTAAAAGCTTAATAATTGGTGGACATCTCAAGCATGATTATTTCATTGATCGTATAAGAAAGTATAACAGCTGCTTTCAAATCACTGCTTTTGGAAGTACGAAAACTATAAATTAAAGTTGGTCAACCTTTAAAGCCCAAGGAGAAGTGTATCACCTAATTGGTATTGTCCGACCTTTGCCAAATGAAGAAATGCAGTTTCTTCAAATTTATTTTGTTGGTGAAAAATATTTCAACTGTTGATTGTAGCGTAGTAAAGGATCTTCAATGTATGTTTCAACATCATAATCGTTATGTTAAAGATCTAAAAATGGCTCTCAATAAAATACCAACAAGTACTAGAGACTATAAATTGATTTTACATGCTGATCGAACACCCGCTGGTGCTGACAAAGGGCTTTACAATGCAACTCAATCAAGCGAAGTAGCTTTAGTTATTGTTGGTCAGGAATTTGAAAAGCTCGATATTATTATTGAAAGCCATAATAATAAATTACATCGTATAAGTGAGGTGCATCGATCATACAATGCCTTACAGTACCCTTTGCTATTTCCTTATGGCGAAGATGGCTATTCAGTGGATATACCACAATGGAATCCATTATTAAAAAGGGAGGATCCAAAAAAAATGATATCTGCGCTAAGCTTCTACAGCTATAAAATAATGATTCGCCAATCCGAGATAAATAATTTAATTTATTGTCGTTCTATTTATAGTCAATTTTTGGTTAATTTTTGGTTGATATGTATGCTAAAATTGAAACAGAAAGGTTAAATTATATTCGCTACAATCAAGCGAAACTCAGAGCAGATAGCTATATACATCTACAAGATGCAATAGGCCAACAAGATGTTGAAGCAGCTCAACTTGGTCAGATGGTAATTTTACCATCTTCTTTTACAAGCTCTGCACGATATATGCATGAAAAGACTCAAGATGCTATGACATATGTTCGCCATTATGTTGATAAAAGGTTCTTTGTTTGGAAGCGTGCAATGTTTCATGTACTCTGTGGAATGGCAAAAGCGGGCCTTACCACATATACATATTCTACTTTGGTTAGAAAATAAAATAAGACCAGATAAAATTGATAAAATTATCTGTGCCGAAATACCAAACGCAGATGAGGATCTTTTGTTATATACATTGTTAAGTCAAATATGATTCATGGTCCTTGCGGTGCATTTAATAATAAATCGCCATACATAAAAAATTGAAAATGAACCAAAAGGTTTCCTCGACTGTGACTGGAAAAGATAGTAACCCTCTATATCGTAGAAGAGCGATAGAAGATGGTGGCAATGCAATTAATATAAATGGCAATTGCATAGATAATCGTTGGGTTGTGCCTTACAACTGTGTACTATTGAGAACATTTGAAGCTCACATAAATGTTGAGTATTGTAGTTCTGTAAAGTCTATTAAATACATTTGTAAATATGTTAACAAGGGCAGTGATCAAGCATCATTTACTCTTGAAGACCAACGTAATGAAATTAGTATGTACGAAAGTGGCCGTTATATAAGTAGCTCAGAAGCGGTATGGGGAATCTTTGCATTTCCCATACATGAACGTTTTCCGGCTATTACACACTTAGCTGTTCATTTAGAAAATGGTCAACGAATATATTTTAACCCCAATAATCCGCAACAATTACTTGACAGATTAAGCATTACACCCAAAACCACTTTGCTAGCCTTCTTTGAGCTATGTACACGCGATGAGTTTGCAAGAACGCTTCTATATTGTGAAGTTCCATCGTATTTTACATGGAACAATAAAGAATTTCACAGAAGAAAACGAGGGCATGATGTACCAAATTTTCCTGGAGTTAAAAGAGATTCAGCTTTGGGAAGAGTTTACACTATTCATCCCAATAATACAGATTGTTTTTATTTAAGACTTTTATTACATTTTGTAGGAGGGCCAACTTCATTTTCAAATTTAAAAACCGTTAATGGTATAGCATTCGCATCATTTCAATTGGCGTGTAAAGCTCTAGGATTACTGGAAGATGATTAGCACTGGGATTCAACTACAGCCGATGCTGTCATATGTCAAAATCCTACAAAACTGAGAGAACTTTTTGCAATAAAGTTAGTATTTTGTCAAATTTCAGATGCTCTTAAACTTTGGAATACTTACAAAGAGAGTTCCTCATAAAATATTTTAAGAGCCTTTCATATATCACAAGACAGAAATATTGATGAAAGTATTGTGAATAATGTATTAAATAAATGTCTTATTTACATTGAAGATATTGTACTGTCTATTAGTGGTCAAAACTTGACTTACTATTACTTCTACTACCAATTAGATCAGGAAATTGTTCCAAATATTGAATATCGTAGAGAAACAAATTATGAAATTGCGATAATTTTGTTGTTAATAATGAGCTACTCCTTACTGCTGAGCACAAACAAGTATACGAAAAGATACTACATAGCGTTGAAGCAGAAAAGGGGGAAATATATTTTTAGCTGCACCTGGTGGAACAGGTAAAACGTATCTTTTAAATTTATTACTGGCAAAGGTACGGCAAAGCAAATAAATTGCATTGGCCGTTGCTTCTTCCGGTATCGCAGCCACTTTACTTACTGGTGGTCGCACAGCGCATTTTACACTTAAGATTCCATTTAATTTGATTCATTTAGAAACACCACATTGCACAATTTCAAAGCAATCTAATATTGCTGCTGTTCTCAAGGATTGCAAGCTTATTGTTTGGGATGCGTGTACTATGGCCCATAAAGGTGCTTTTGAAGCTGTTGATCGATCTTTGAAAGACATTCGAGATAGTAAATGCTTAATGGGTGGCATAACTTTTCTCTTAGCTGGTGATTTTTGACAAACTCTTCCAGTGATCCCCAGAGGAACAAGAGCAGATTAAATACATGCGTGCTTAAAGTTTTCAATTTTGTGGCCCAAAATACAGAAAATTGCATTAACGAAGAATATAAGAGTGCATTTAAAAGGTGATAGCATAGCTGGTGAATTTGCAGAAATGCTTCTTCAAATAGGAAATGGATTATTTCCAACCCATGATGGCAAAATAACTTTACCATCCACTTTGTGTCATGTTGTGAAAAGTATTGAAGAGCTAACTCTAAAAATATTTCCGGATATTACAAATATCTCTGAAAAATCACTCGAATGGTTTTCAGAACGTGCTATTTTGACAGCGAGAAATGACAATGCATTGGAAATAAACGAGTTTTTATTAAAATCATTTCAAAGTGAAGAAATGACATATAACTCTATTGATTCTGTGACTGAAATCGAAGATGCAGTTCGTTACTTTGCTTTAATATTTTGTGAAATATTTTCTAATTTATTTATTTTGTATCTATCTTCTATTGCTAAAATTTATATAAACTATCCGCGCAGCGAAGTAAGCGGGCCACTTACTAGTATATTTATATATGCTTGCAGTTTTGCTAGGATTTTTACTGATTTTATTGTTTTCGATTCCACGTGTATATCGGAAACCAGAATAGTTATCGATAATTTGAAGCAAACTTGTTCTGCTTATGGTATAGGAGAACTTATAATCAAAATTTGAAGTCTCTAGTTCATGTAGTTTCTAAGATCCACGCGTTCATACAGACGGACATACGGACGGACAGACGGACATGGCTATATCGTCTCGGCTGTCGATGCTGATCAAGAATATATATACTTTATGGGGTCGGAGATGCTTCCTTCTGCCTGTTACATACTTTTGCACAAAACCATTATACCCTCATTTACCCATTTTATGGGTTAAGGGTATAAAAAGAAAGCATAATCTCTATATATATAAAAGAGTTTGTCCTGATGATAATGGAAGAGCCACAGCCTAAACCAAAAGAGCTAGAAGGCTGAAATTTTCAGACAATTTTCCATGCAGGTAGGTGGTGAGCACTAAGAAGGGAATTTTTATTTGGACAACTCCTTCAAGTACCTCACATACGATTTGGAGCACTTTTTACCCATTTTACAAAACAAATTACAATTACAACAAGTACCCAGTCCACTACTGTCGCCTGATTGTCGCACAAGCTTAGGGTTTGATCGCGAGCGAGAATACAAAAACAAAACAAATGCGCAGTGAGGCCTTCGCGTCGCACAAGCAAAATCATAAGAAAAGGTTCGACTCTTGCAAAAACGAAACGGAGTTCTGCTTCTTAATGAATAAGTGCATACACAATTAAGTGAACAATGCGCTTGAAAATAATTTTCATAATTTTATGTACAGGTATCACTTCGCACAGTGCATATTCTTTTTTTTTCAAATTTGTGTGCCTTTGACAATTGATTTACGACCCAAGTAGCGTTTGTTGTTGTTGTCAGTTTTGTTGTTGGGCCCGCACTGCTACTTTTTGTTGGTGTCATTGATTCTAAAAAACAACAACAACATAACAAAACTTCGTGCGTCTAGAAAAATTTCCCACACCAGAATATGTTTTGGGGGTGGATTCGCCTACTTGCTGCTTATATAACTTAGACAAAACCTTAAACACTAACAATATTGATATATTATTGATATACAATTTCGAATAAGCAAAGGGCGTTCACATAAGCGTGTGTGTTGCTCTTATGATAATCAGATAATTTGATATCCCGCTCCTATCATGCGCCTTTGTTGTTGCTCATTTACGTTCACTCTCTATTTTATGTGCGCGCTTTGCATGTCAATCAAAAAATTCAATAACCCTGGCTCCTCCGCGCACACACTAAATTAAAGCTAAAGGCAATATACAATTCACTTAACTGCAGCCTCTTATGGCGATTTCTTTTCTGACAAAAATGTAGCATTATGTTACATTTTTTGAGGTTGCACGTTTTTTTGTGTTCTTTTGTGAATTAGGGCTACCCTTGCCCCATATGTAAGTGTTCTTTTCTTACAGTGTTGCCCTATGAATGCAACATAAATGTAACATTTCTCACCCTAAAATAAACGAGAGTGTTGTTTGATCAGGGTTGCATTTTAATAGTGTTTGACATAGTAGAGTGACCATATTAAAGCACGAAAAAGTATTTTGATCATATTTCCACACTAAATATGAAATTAATGAACGATTTATGAATGAATTCACAAATGTACAAGATATTGTTGAATTGATGTTTAAAAATTTTAAATTTATTGGGTATATACAATCAGAAAAAAAATTCATATAAATATAAATATTTACATTCGTACAACTAACAAAAATAAAATTGATTAATTACCTTGTATTTTCTTAAAAGATCCAGGAGATATTTGCTCATCCATGTTATTTTTGTAAATTTTTTTAGCGCTTATTGCGTATGTCACTTGTCAGCTGATTGATTAAGTGTTGCCTTTTTTTGATTGTTTGTGGTAGTAAAAGTGTTGCCCTTTTTCGGGCAAAACGGCAACACTTTAACAGGGTAAATGCAAAATTTAAAACATGCTGCCTGAAAACGGGTAACATTTTTTTCTACAAAAGAAATCACCATTAGATATGTTTTGCATTGATTCAGTGCGTGTGAAGAAGGTAGCGATACTACGCTCTTGTTTGACTTGCAGAGCGCGCGCATAGATAAGAGAATTAGCCGAAATAGCCAACAACGAAGGCGCGGTTTAAAATAATTTGTCATCTAGCGCCGAACATGAAGAGCATTGCGCGAGCGAATCTGAAAACACGTAAGAAGGTTTTAGTCGAGAAATCCTGACTAAAAGATACCCTGAACCCGTGTATTAAATGACTTGCAGAAGTGAGTTTTTCTTGACTGTAACTTTAATTTAAAATATCTCCAGTGTTTCTTAACTGATTTGGATCAAATTTTCATGGAAGTTATAAAGTTATCCATAGTTTCAACTTCTATTTTTAAATTTTCTTAATTCGAGATTTTTTTGTTATCGATTCCATATGTATATGGAAAGCAAGAATAGTAATCGATAGTTTGAAATAAAGTTGATCTGCCTATGGCTTAGGAGAAGTTATGTTCCAAGTTTGAAGTCTCTAGGTCTTTTAGTCTTTGAGATTGACGCGTTCATACATACGGACGAACGGACGGACAGAAGGTCATGGCTATATCGACATGGCTGTTGATGCTGATCAAGAATATATATATTTTTTATTGGGGTTGGAGATGCTTCTTTCTGCCTGCGTTTTATCCATTTCATGGTTCAGGGTATAAAAAATTTAATATTTTACGCATCGATTGCTTTCAAAACAAAGTTTTCTTATATTTTGTAGCCACAGTAAGAGAACAGAGAGAAGAACATAGAAGAAGAAATATGACTGTTGTAACAATCGTTTACAGTGAAGTCAATTGACTCACAGCCAAATTAAAATATTTCTATTGAAGTTTGAGATATTAGTGGTGTTTTGGTGCCGCATTCAGTTGTTGCCATAATTGGTGATGGAGCCTGTCTCTTTAGATCTATTTCCTAACTCTTATTTGGTAGGCAAGGCTTCCATGGCACCATACGCCAAAATATTGTTGAACATGTTGTAACCAACTGGCAAACTTTTGCTTGCTTCAGCATAAACTTAAATGGAGAGTGTTATAGCTCTTCTGAACAATAAGAGTGCGATATGTCAAATTCAAATACTTATGGTACTGCATGTGAGCTTCAAGCAGCAGCAGAAACTTTGCTGTAAATTTTCAAGTTTTTCAGAATGGAAATTTATTACAAGCATTCGGAAATAAAATGCATCCTGTAAAAAGATTGCGTTTTACCGGTCCATTAATGAATGGACATTTTGATGTTTATATTCCTTTAGAGGAAGTATTAACTCAAGATTCTGATACGTCAAGTGAATGTATAACTGAAAATGTTAAAAATCATGTTCAAAGACGTATTCGGTTCACCGGCAAAACAGAAAAAAAGGTAAAAAACTTTCATTAGATAAAAATAGTGATATCAATTGGGATAAGCGCATAGAAGCATCAAAAAGATATCGTGTTCATAATCCTGATGTTATTAGAGCTGTAGTGAGAAGAGATCAGACTAATAATCCTGAAGCTCATAGAGTTGCAGTGAGAAGGCATCATCAAGTCAAGTAAAACAAGTGGAAACGTTGCAGTCGGACGCAACCGACTGCGGTATACTCGATACCAGTATTAAAAATTTTGATGCCCATCCATGTGGGATGTCAATTGCTATCTTCATACTAAATTTGGTGACTCTAGCTCAAAGTTTGTATAAAGTGGGGAAAGGGGGGCTGGGGGCGGTATGGGTGGAATTGCATCCAATTTTTGATGCAGATCTTTGTGGAATGTCAATTGCTACCTTCATACCAAATTTGGTGACTCTAGCTCAAAGTTTGTATAAAGTGGGAAAATGGGGGCTGGGGCGGTATGTTTGGGCGTCGCATCCAATTTTTGGTGCAGATCTATGTGGGATGTCAATTGCTATCTTCATACCAAATTGGTGACTCTAGCTCGAAGTTTGTATAAAGTGGGGAAAGGGGGGCTGGGGGCGGTATGGTTGGGCGTGGCATCCAAATTTTTGCTGCAGATCCTTGTGGAATGTCAAATGCTACCTTCATACCAAATTTGGTGACTCTAGCTCAAAGTTTGTATAAAGTGGAGAAATGGGGGCTGGGGGCGATATGTTTGGGCGTGGCATCCAAATTTTTGCTGCAGATCCTTGTGGAATGTCAAATGCTACCTTCATACCAAATTTGGTGACTCTAGCTAACAGTTTGTATAAGGTGGGGAAAGGGGGGCGGAATGGATGGGCTAGGCTCCAAAACTTTGATGCAGATTGTTGGGGGTCGTTGCCAGCTATCTTCCTACCAAATTTGGTGGCTCTAGCTCCACTACTCTGTAGTATACACGCATTCCCGTTTTTGACGAAGCGTTGGGGCAGATGGGGTTGGCTAGGGCGGTATTGGTGGGCGTGGCATCCAAACTTTTGATGCAGTTTTTTGGGAGTCATCATCAGCTAAATTGGCACCAAATTTGGTGGCTCTAGCTCAAAAACTGTGGGAGATATAGCCATTTCTGATTTCAAAATGCAGGGGGGCTGGGGGCGGAATGGGTGGGCGTGGCTCCAAAACTTTGATGCAGTTTTTTGGGGGTCGTTACCAGCTAGCTTCCTACCAAATTTGGAGGCTCTAGCTCTACAACTCTGGAAGATACACGCATTCCCGTTTTTTTACGAAGCGTTGGGGCATCTGGGGGCGGCTACGGCGGTATTGGTGGGCGTGGCATCCAAACTTTTGGTGCAGTTTTTGGGGGGTCATCATCAGCTAAATTGGCACCAAATTTGGTGGCTCTAGCTCAAAAACTGTGGGAGATATAGGCTTATTTGACTTTAAAATTCGGGGGGTCTGGGGGCGGAATGGGGGGGCGTGGCTCCAAAATTTTTGATGCAGTTTTTTGGGGGTTGCTAGTAGCTATCTTCTTACCAAATTTGGTAGTTCTAGCTGTAAGGATGTGCGAAATATGTGGATTTATCGGTTTTGAGTTATCGAATTTATCGATTTGCCAGCCCCCCAGTTATCGTAGAACCCCCATCTTGACACTTTAATTTACTATCCCATAGATAAAGAGAATTGGAAAGTTTCAAGTCTCTAGCTTGAAGGGTGTGGAAAAAACTTGCATACATACGGACGGACAGACGGACAGACGGACAGACACCATGACGGACATTGCACAAAAACCAATATACTCTTTACCTTCGGTATCGAGTATAAATACTCAACTTGGTAGTATGAATTTGATATGCAAACATTGTTATGCTTTAAATGGAAAAATGAGCCTTTGGGTATCTGTTGCAAGGCATGAAAAGTTAAACTTTCACAAAATGAAATAATAATTGGTGGACATCCAAAGCATGATCATTTCATTGATCATATAAGAAAGTATAACAGCTGCTTTCAAATCACTGCTTTTGGAAGTACAAAAACTATAAATTAAAGTTGGTCAACCTTTAAAGCCCAAGGAGAAGTGTATCACCTAATTGGTATTGTCCGACCTTTGCCAAATGAAGAAATGCAGTTTCTTAAAATTTATTTTGTTGGTGAAAAATATTTCAAATGTTGATTGTAGCGTAGTTAAGGAAAGATCCTTTTGTTGGTGATGATGAAAAGGAAGCTCAACTACGTTGCAAAAATATTTCAAATGTTGATTTAAGCGTAGTAAAGGATCTTCAATGTATGTTTCATCAGCAAAATCGTTATGTTAAAGATCTAAAAATGGCTCTCAATAAAATACCAACAAGTACCACAGACTATAAACTAATTTTACATGCTGATCGAACACCCGCTGGTGCACATTAAGGGCTTTACAGTGCACCTCTATCAAAGGAAGTAGCTATAATGATTGTTGGTCAGCAATTTGAAAAGCGCGGTATTATTATTGAAAGCCATAATAATAAATTACATCGTATAAGTGAGGTGCATCGATCTTTCGATGCCTTACAGTACCCTTTGATATTTCCTGATGGCGAAGATGGCTATTCAGTGGATATATAACAATGGAATCCATTATTAAAAAAAGAGGAACCAACAAAAAAAAACAAGTGGAAACGTTGCAGTCGGACGCAACCGACTGCGGTATACTCGATACCAGTATTAAAAATTTTGATGCCCATCCATGTGGGATGTTAATTGCTTTATTCATACCAAATTTGGTGACTCTAGCTCAAAGTTTGTATAAAGTGGGGAAAGGGGGGCTGGGGGCGGTATGGGTGGAATTGCATCCAAATTTTTGATGCAGATCTTTGTGGAATGTCAATTGCTATCTTCATACCAAATTTGGTGACTCTAGCTCAAAGTTTGTATAAAGTGGGAAAATGGGGGCTGGGGGCGGTATGTTTGGGCGTGGCATCCAAATTTTTGGTGCAGATCTATGTGGGATGTCAATTGCTATCTTCATACCAAATTGGTGACTCTAGCTCGAAGTTTGTATAAAGTGGGGAAAGGGGGGCTGGGGGCGGTATGGTTGGGCGTGGCATCCAAATTTTTGCTGCAGATCCATGTGGAATGTCAAATGCTACCTTCATACCAAATTTGGTGACTCTAGCTCAAAGTTTGTATAAAGTGGGGAAATGGGGGCTGGGGGCGGTATGTTTGGGCGTGGCATCCAAATTTTTGGTGCAGATCCTTGTGGAATGTCAAATGCTACCTTCATACCAAATTTGGTGACTCTAGCTCAAAGTTTGTATAAGGTGGGGAAAGGGGGGTGGAATGGATGGGCTAGGCTCCAAAACTTTGATGCAGATTGTTGGGAGTCGTTGCCAGCTATCTTCCTACCAAATTTGGTGGCTCTAGCTCCACTACTCTGGAATATACACGCATTCCCGTTTTTGACGAAGCGTTGGGGCAGATGGGGGTGGCTAGGGCGGTATTGGTGGGCGTGGCATCCAAACTTTTGATGCAGTTTTTTGGGGGTCATTATCAGCTAAATTGGCACCAAATTTGGTGGCTCTAGCTCAAAAACTGTGGGAGATATAGGCTTATTTGACTTTAAAATTCGGGGGGTCTGGGGGCGGAATGGGGGGGCGTGGCTCCAAAATTTTTGATGCAGTTTTTTGGGGGTTGCTAGTAGCTATCTTCTTACCAAATTTGGTAGTTTTAGCTGTAAGGATGTGTGAAATATGTGGATTTATCGGTTTTGAGTTATCGAATTTATCGATTTGCTAGCCCCCCAGTTATCGTAGAACCCCCATCTTGACACTTTAATTTACTATCCCATAGATAAAGAGAATTGGAAAGTTTCAAGTCTCTAGCTTGAAGGGTGTGGAAAAAACTTGCATACATACGGACGGACAGACGGACAGACGGACAGACACCATGACGGACATTGCACAAAACCAATATACTCTTTACCTTCGGTATCGAGTATAATGATATCTGCGTTAAGCTTTTACAGCTATAAAATAGCGATTCGTCAATCTGAGATAAATCATTTAATTTACTGTCGTTCCCTTTATAGTCAGTTTTTGATTAATATGTATACTAAAATTGAAACAGAAAGTTTATATTATATTCGCTACAATCAAGCGAAACTCAGAGCAGATAACTATATACATCTACAAGATGCAATAGGCCAACAAAATGTTGTCGCAGCTCAACTTGGTCAAATGGTAATTTTACCATCTTCTTTTACAAGCTCTGCACGATATATGCATTATGGGCGACCAGATCTTTTCATAACATTCAGATGCAATCTACAATGGTATAACCTAAAAAGTTTTTAATTACCGGGTCAACAACCGCATGATCGTCACGATATTATAGCTCGAGCCTTTCATTTCAAAGTTTAAGCTTTAATGTCACTATTGATAAAAGGTTCTTTGTTTGGAAGCGTGCAATGTTCCATGTACTCTGTGGAATGGCAAAAGCGGGGCTTACCACATATACACATTCTACTTTGGTTAGAAAATAAATAAGACCAGATAAAATCGATAAAATTATCTGTGCCGAAATACCAAACGCAGATGACGATCTTTTGTTATATACATTGTTAAGTCAAATATGATTCATGGTCCTTGCGGTGCATTTAATAATAAATCGCCATACATGAAAAATTGAAAATGAACCAAAAGGTTTCCTCGACTGTGACTGGAAAAGAAAGTAACCCTCTATATCGTAGAAAAGCGATAGAAGATGTTGGCAATGCAATTAATATAAATGGTAATTGCATAGATAATCGTTGGGTTGTGCCTTACAACTGTGTACTATTGAGAACATTTGAAGCTCACATAAATGTTGACTATTGTAGTTCTATAAAGTCTATTAAATACATTTGTAAATATGTTAACACGGGCAGCGATCAAGCGTCATTTACTCTTGAAGACCAACGTAATGAAATTAATATGTACGAAAGTGGCCGTTATATAAGTAGCTCAGAAGCGGTATGGAGAATCCTTACATTTCCCATACAAGAACGTTTTCCGGCTATTACACACTTAGCTGTTCATTAAGCATTACACCCAAAACAACATTGCTAGTCTTCTTTGAGCTATGCACACGTGATGAGTTTGCAAGAACGCTTCTATATTGTGAAGTTCCAAAGAATTTCAAAGAAGAAAACTAGGGCATGATGTGCCAAGCTCTAGTATTACTAGAAGATGATAAGCACTGGGATTCAACTATAGCCGAAGCTGTCATATGTCAAAATCCTACAAAACTGAGAGAACTTTTTGCAATAATGTTAGTATTTTGTCAAATTTCAGATGCTCTTAAACTTTCGAATACTTATAAAGAGAGTTTCTCAGACGATATTTTAAGAGCCTTTCATTTTTCACAAGACAGAAATATTTATGAAAGTATTGTGAATAATGTATTAAATAAATGTCTTATTTACATTGAAGATATTGTACTGTCTACTGGTGGTCAAAACTTAACTTATTATGGACTTCCACTACAATTAGATCCGAGGAGTTTGTAACAAATATTGAATATCATAGAGAAACAAATTATGAAAATTGCGATAATTTTGTTGTTAATAATGAGCTACTCCTTACTGCTGAGCAAAAACAAGTATACGAAAAGATACTACATGGCGTTGAAGCAGAAAAGGGAGAAATCTATTTTTTAGATGCACCTGGTGGAAAAGGTAAAACGTATATTTTAAATTTATTACAGGCAAAGGTACGGCAAAGTAAAAAAATTGCATTGGCCGTTGCTTCTTCCGGTATCGCAGCCACTTTACTTACTGGTGGTCGCTCAGCGCATTCTACACTTAAGATTCCAATTAATTTGATTCATTTAGAAACACCACATTGCACAATTTCAAAGCAATCTAATATTGCTGCTGTTCTCAAGGATTGCAAGCTTATTGTTTGGGATGCGTGTACTATGGCCCATAAAGGTGCTTTTGAAGCTGTTGATCGATCTTTGAAAGACATTCGAGATAGTAAATGCTTAATGGGTGGCATAACTGTTCTCTTAGCTGGTGATTTTTGACAAACTCTTCCAGTGATCCCCAGAGGAACAAGAGCAGATTAAATACATGCGTGCTTAAAGTTTTCAATTTTGTGGCCCAAAATACAGAAAATTGCATTAACGAAGAATATTGCTTAGCCTTAACAATTAATAAATCACAGGGACAAACTCTTAATTAGCCGGACTAGACTTAAGACACGATTGTTTTTCTCATGGCCAATTTTATGTAGCCTGCTCAAGAGTCAGTTCACCAAAAAGTTTATTTGTATTAGCATCTGACGTAAAAGCCACCAATTTCGTTTATAAAGAGCTCTTATAAGTTGTTAATAATTGCAAATTAAATCCAATAAAATTATAAGGCCTTCTGGGGAAACTAAAATAAAAAAATGACGCGCCTGATTCTCTACCTCAATGGTGGCGTCGAAAAAAGAATATTAAATAATTTCCCTTAATAATTTGTGAAAAATTTTCAAAATATTTATTTGCATCTATCTTCTATTGCTAAAATTTATATAAACTATCCGCGCAGCGAAGTAAGCGGGCCACTTACTAGTGGTATATAAACCGAAAGCAAGAACTTTGGTATTCGAGTTTGATTTTAAGTTTAAAATAAGTAAGACGTCTCGCATTCGTATTCTTGTAAAACATAACTGTCAATACTTCAATAAATTAATAAAGTGCTTATTAGTGATAATATAAAAAAAACAGTGTTTTATTTTTTTTGAAGTGAAAAAAAGTGCAATACTTAACAACACACTTATCCGCTAAAGAACAGACGTGACTTAACACACTTAATAGTGTTCAAATAATTAAAAACCAATACTTGAAAAACACACTGATCCGCAAAAGAACATTGTGAATTTAACACATTAGTGATTGAATAATAAAAAACCAATACACGCAAAAATAGTAAAGTATTTGAAGACTTTAAAAACAATCAACAAAAATTGAAAATGACAGCCATATTAAGTGACGCAGAGGTTAATCAGGCCTTGTCGCAAATAAGGCAAGTGCCACAGTTTAATGGAAATCATGACGAATTAAGCGCATTCATCAGGAGGATTGAATATACAGTCGAACTTCCATATAACGAAGCTGAAGGGAACAAGAAAAAGCTTCGTTATAGAGAAAATTCGTTATATAGAATGGGTTTTTGACTGAACCAAATTGCAAGGTTCTGATTTTTGAATTCGTTGTATAGAAAATTCGTTACATGGAAGTTCGTTATATGGAAGCTCGACTGTATAATACACCTTTATCCAACTACAAATCCACGTCAACAAAGAATTATTATTGGAGCCATAGAAGTACAAGTCGTCGGGGAGGCACAACGAATTTCACAATTATCATTCGCCAATAACTGTACAGAACTAAAGAGGGCATTAACGGAGGAATATAAACACAAACACCGATCGAGGAACTACTGAGACAGATATACAGCACACACTTCAACGGAAATCTACGTAAGTTCATAGAAGAGTTAGAACGAAAATCATATGTTATAACAAATAAGTTAACTTTAGAAAACAACGAAGGAAATATGCAAGTGTATGTAAACGCAATGAATAACACTATAAAAGATGGTATTAAAAGAAAAATTCCCGATAGAATTTTTATGATATTAGCCAGATATGATATAACAACCAGCCACTTACTTAAAGTAGCAGCACAACGGGAGGGATTATACGAAAATAGTGTGATTGATACAACAACAAATAATAAATATCAAAATGCAAATAAAACTTATTTAGGTCAAAAATATCAAGCTAATTTTAACCAAAGTACACCTATTTATCACACTAACAAAATTAATCACAACTATCCAAAAACTAATTACAATAACTCACGTGCAGGCAGTCCACAAAATAACAAACAAACATTTAATGAATTTCAACAAAAACTATATCAGGGTAGACAACAAAATCCAATGAATTATCCAAACAATGGAACTTCAAATGCAAAATTATTTAATTATCAAAACCAACCCCAGAAAAGACAAAGAGAAAGTAACAGCGGAGTGTCAAAAGTGGACACTACCAAAAATTTTCAAGCAGTTGCCTCGGACGAATAAATAATAATAATCCATTCATAATTGTGATTATGAATGACAATCCATTAAAGTGTGTAACAGACACAGGGTATACTATTCATATAATGAATAAAAATTATTTAAACTTTCCAATTAAAAACGAAGAACTAAATGTTCACACAATCAATGGTAATATAAAACTAACAGATTGCATTACAATAGGTTCGTGTAATATTTTATTTACATAAGTTTTCAAATCGATATGATTTATTACTCGGATGAAATTATTTAGAAGCTTGCAAAGCAAAAATTGATTATGAAGAGGGAGCAGTAACATTAGGAGAATACATTCCTATTTAAATATGATCCAAATATAAACGTAGTCGAAGAACCAGCACCAGAGTGCCTAGATCCACCTTCAGTTGAAGACTTAGAATTCAATTTCGTAATAAACGAAGAACTAAAAGAATCAAATGAATTTCGACTAGATCACTTAAACGATGAAGAAAAAATGTGTATTTCAAAGCTATTACATAATTTCGAGATATTCAGTACCACGAAGGCGACAATTTGACTTTCACCAGTACTGTTAAACACTCGATAGTAACAAAACATGAAGATTCAATTTATAAAAGACCATACAAGTATTCACAAATACAACATGAGGAAATAGACAAACAAGTCAAGGAAATGTTAGAGCAAGGGATAATAAGAAAATCTCAATCACCTTACAATTTACCAGTAATGGTAATTCCAAAAAAATTGGATGCCTCAGGTAACAAAAATATAGAGTAGTAATTGACTACAGATTTCTAAATAAAATAACAATCGACGACAAATTCCCAATTCCAATTATGGACGAAATTTTAGATAAACTTGGCAGATGCCAATATTTCACATCTCTTGATCTAGCAAAAGGCTATCATCAAATACAAATGGACCCCAAGTCAATACCAAAAACAGCATTTACGAATACACACGTATGCCATTTGGCCTAAAAAATGCACCAGCAACTTTCCAACGTAGTCTGAACAATTTATTGGAAGATCTGATCTACAAAAATTGTTTAGTGTATTTAGATGACATTATAATCTACTCCACTTCATTGGAAGAGCACATTTTGTCACTAAATAAGGTATTCACATAACTAAGGGAAGCCAACTTAAAATTGCAATTAGATTAGTGTGAATTTCTAAAAAAGGAAACTGAATTTTTAGGACATGTTGTAACAACAGAAGGCATAAAACCAAATCCAAACAAAATAAAGGCAGTAATGAATTATCCCATACCAAAAACTCCAAAAGAAATAAGACAATTTTTAGGATTATGTGGATTTTAAATAAACACAAAATAAATTACTCAACCATAGAAAAAGAATTGCTAGCAGTGGTATGGGCAACAAAAACTTTTAGAAAATTTGTATATGGTAGAAAATTTGAGATTTTAAGCGATCACAAACCATTAGTATGGTTAAACAATTTAAAAGAACCCAATATGAAACTCCAAAGGTGGAAAATAAAATTAAATGAATTTGATTATACAATTAAGTATTTACCAAGGAAAGAAAATCATGTAGCGGACGCATTGTCACGCGTACAACTAAACGAAAATCTATTAGGAGAGGAAGAAAGCCAAATCACCTGTGCAACAATTCATAGTGCACAAGAAGACAATCAAGGGTACATCCAAATCACAGAAAGACCGTTAAACTATTATAACGGACAAATTGAATTGTTTAAGGGAATTGAAATAAGACAGAGGTAACTAATTATTTTCACAAGAAAAATATAAAAATAATATACAGTGCTAGCTTGATAATCCGAATTAATGATTGCAGACCTTCATTCGGATTAACGGACAATTCGGATTAGCAGACATATATGTATTACTATACTTTAAATAATATCTGAATAACTTTATAAAAAAAAAAAAATATGAATTTTTAAATGAATTTAAAAGTCAATATGTATGTGTGTAGATGAATGTACTCTTTTATTTAACATTTCGTATAGAAACAAAATTTTCAATTGAAGTTTGCTGCGTTTTAAGCGAACATGCTTCCAATGCTTTATTGCGCAATTCCTTGAGCACTAAAATGTTTTCACTGGCGATATGTTTCTCTTTTGCCCAATCGATGCAGGTATTAAATGCTGCAAGAGCTTCACTATTTTTCACATGCTTCAATGCATTTGGAAGTGGATCAATGTTCTCCTCATCAATTTCTGCAGATGATGATACAGAATGAACCGACTCATTATCCAATCATTTATTTCATCAATGCCCAATTCTGCGTCATTGTGGGAATGAAATAAATTGGATATCGTACGTATATCTTTGGACTCATCGTAACAATCTGTGGAGTAGTTATTACGCCATTGCTGCTGCAATTCATATAAAGGAATGTTATCAGCCGAAGTCAATTTTTGAGTATGTAGATTTCTCCAACAGGATCTAATATTATGCGTTGTGACCCTAGACCAAGATAATTTGAGCAGCTCGCAAGCGTCCTTTAGGGTAAATTGTTTTAAAAACTCATCAGATTTTTCAAAGACTGAATTAACTAATTCACATAGAAGGTATTTTTTATAAAACAGCTTTGTCAAGCGTATTGCGTTTTGATCCATTGGTTGAATCAAGCTTGTACAATTAGGTGGTAGAAACAGTGTTTTATATTGCCCGCAATCTGAAGTTAATTTATCTCCATGACACCTTGCGTTATCTATAATCAATAACGCTTTTTGCGGTAGATTATTTGCGATTTGAAATTTCTTCACCTGTGGTATAAACGATTTATAAAACCATTCAGTAAAAATAAACGTTGTCATCCACGCATTTTTTGATGAATAATATTCAATAATGTTTCGATTTTGAAAAGAACGAGGTTTTTTGGATTTTCCCACAACAGCAACGTTTAACTTATGATCTCCAGATTTGTTTTCACATAATAAGAAAGTGATTCTCTCTTTGCTCATTTTGGTTCCTGGAGCGGATTTTTCATTCCTATGAACTAATTTTCCAAAGAGTCCAGACTCATCGGCATTATAAACTTGTTCATCCCATAGATCCTCAGTTTCAACGATATTGTACAATTTATTTTGAAATTCTGGTTCGAGATCAGGCCTAGCGGATAATGATTCTCCACATATCTTCAAATTACGGAGAGAAAAGCGTTTTTTGAAATTCTGCAGCCATCCGTCACTTGCTTTAAAATGTTTATTTGGGTACATTCTTGCATGTAAAGATTTTGCTTTTTGTCGCAATACTTCCGCTGAAATTATTTGTTGTTGTACCCGTTTACCTTCAAACCATGCATACAATCTCTGCTCAAATTCTGCATATTCGCCGGGTTTTAAAGTTTTTCTTTTTTTTAATAATTTCATGTCCGAATTATTAGCGAAGCTATTAAGTAACGAGATTAGTTGATTTAAGGGTTTATTTTATTCAGAAATGTTTACCTCTTAATTTTTTCAGCTTTTTTTTAATGTCGCAAACTGTGGATGCACCTACTCCATATTTCTGAGCCAAAAGTTTACCAGATTGTCCACGGTTTAACGCTTCTAAGATTTGCAATTTATCAGCAATTGATAGCGTTTATGTGCACGTTTTTGAGACATAACGAATATGTATTTACATATGGATATAAATTTGTATTATGTTAACGCGGCCACAATCACGTGCAAACTAAACTTGAAACAAAAAGAAAAACGCGTCGCAAAAATACAATTGTTGGGAAAAGTCCCGTTAATTGTGAAATTCCATTCATATTATTGTAAACATAGCATACGAATGTGTAGAAAAAAAAAGAAAAATAAATATGCACAAAGAAGCATAAAATAAAAATTCGGATTACAGAGCTGCAATCAATGCGGACTGCAAAGCATACAATAAACCATATTTCGATTTCGGATTACTGGATTATTCGGATTACATACCCTTCGGATTATCAAGCTAGCACTGTATACAGAAATGACAAACGCAAAAGCAAAGGAAATCATAAAAGAATATTTATGCGTTAAAAATAGTGCTTTATATTTTCATGATGACAGAGATTTTCCAATTTTTCAAAGTGCCTATGTAGAAATAATTAATCCAGAAAGCAAAATAAAAGCACTGAAGAGTAACTTAAAACTAAGAGAATTACAAACGTATGCAGAGTTCAAAGAATTAATATTAAATAGACACATTGAGTAATTACATCCAGGGATAGAAAAAGCAATAAATTGGTTTAAAGAAAAATTTTACTATCCAGATTATCAAAAGATAATACAAAATATTATAAATGAATGTCATATTTGTAACATGTCAAAAACTGAACACAGAAACACAAAATTAATATTTGAATTAACCCCAGAGACAAACAACATTATAGAAAAACAATTAATAAATCACTGGGACAAACTCTGAAATTAGCCGGACTAGACTTAAGACACGATTGTTTTTCTCATGGCCAAATTTATGTAGCCTGCTCAAGAGTCAGTTCACCAAAAAGTTTATTTGTATTAGCACCTGACGTAAAGCCACCAATTTCGTTTATAAAGAGCTCTTATAAGTTGTTAATAATTGCAAATTAAATTCAATAAAATTATAAGGCCTTCTGGGGAAACCAAAATAAAAAAAATGACGCGCCTGATTCTCTACCTCAATGGTGGCGTCGAAAAGAGAATATTTAATACTTTCCCTTAATATTTTGTGAAATATTTTCTAATTTATTTATTTTGTATCTATCTTCTATTGCTAAAATTTATATAAACTATCCGCGCAGCGAAGTAAGCGGGCCACTTACTAGTGGTATATAAACCAAAAGCAAGAACTTTGGTATTCGAGTTTGATTTTAAGTTTAAAATAAGTAAGACGTCTCGCATTCGTATTCTTGTAAAACATAACTGTCAATACTTCAATAAATTAATAAAGTGCTTATTAGTGATAATATAAAAAAAACAGTGTTTTATTTTTTTTGAAGTGAAAAAAAAGTGCAATACTTAACAACACACTTATCCGCTAAAGAACAGACGTGACTTAACACACTTAATAGTGTTCAAATAATTAAAAACCAATACTTGAAAAACACACTGATCCGCAAAAGAACATTGTGAATTTAACACATTAGTGATTAAATAATAAAAAACCAATACACGCAAAAATAGTAAAGTATTGAAGACTTTAAAAACAATCAACAAAAATTGAAAATGACAGCCATATTAAGTGACGCAGAGGTTAATCAGGCCTTGTCGCAAATAAGGCAAGTGCCACAGTTTAATGGAAATCATGACGAATTAAGCGCATTCATCAGGAGGATTGAATATACAGTCGAACTTCCATATAACGAAGCTGAAGGGAACAAGAAAAAGCTTAACGAAGCTGAAGGGAACAAGAAAAAGCTTCGTTATAGAGAAAATTCGTTATATAGAATGGGTTTTTGACTGAACCAAATTGCAAGGTTCTGATTTTTGAATCGTTGTATAGAAAATTCGTTATATGGAAGTTCGTTATATGGAAGCTGGACTGTATAATACACCTTTATCCAACTACAAATCCACGTCAACAAAGAATTATTATTGGAGCCATAGAAGTACAAGTCGTCGGGGAGGCACAACGAATTTCACAATTATCATTCGCCATTAACTGGACAGAACTAAAGAGGGCATTAACGGAGGAATATAAAACACAAACAGCGATCGAGGAACTACTGAGACAGATATACAGCACACACTTCAACGGAAATCTACGTAAGTTCATAGAAGAGTTAGAACGAAAATCATATGTTATAACAAATAAGTTAACTTAGAAAACAACGAAGGAAATATGCAAGTGTATGTAAACGCAATGAATAACACTATAAAAGATGGTATTAAAAGAAAAATTCCGATAGAATTTTTATGATATTAGCCAGATATGATATAACAACCAGCCACTTACCTCAAGTAGCAGCACAACGGGAGGGATTATACGAAAATAGTGTGATTGATACAACAACAAATAATAAATATCAAAATGCAAATAAAACTTATTTAGGTCAAAAATATCAAGCTAATTTTAACCAAAGTACACCTATTTATCGCACTAACAAAATTAATCACAACTATCCAAAAACTAATTACAATAACTCACGTGCAGGCAGTCCACAAATAACAAACAAACATTTAATGAATTTCAACAAAAACTATATCAGGGTAGACAACAAAATCCAATGAATTATCCAAACAATGGAACTTCAAATGCAAAATTATTTAATTATCAAAACCAACCCCAGAAAAGATAAAGAAAAAGTAACAGCGGGGTGTCAAAAGTGGACACTACCAAAAATTTTCAAGCAGTTGCCTCGGACGAATAAATAATAATAATCCATTCATAATTGTGATTATGAATGACAATCCATTAAAGTGTGTAACAGACACAGGGTATACTATTCATATAATGAATAAAAATTATTTAAACTTTCCAATTAAAAACGAATAACTAAATGTTCACACAATCAATGGTAATATAAAACTAACAGATTGCATTACAATAGGTTCGTGTAATATTTTATTTACATAAGTTTTCAAATCGATATGATTTATTACTCGGAAGAAATTATTTAGAAGCTTGCAAAGCAAAAATTGATTATGAAGAGGGAGCAGTAACATTAGGAGAATACAGATTCCTATTTAAATATGATCCAAATATAAACGTAGACGAAGAACCAGCACCAGAGTGCCTAGATCCACCTTCAGTTGAAGACTTAGAATTCAATTTCGTAATAAACGAAGAACTAAAAGAATCAAATGAATTTCGACTAGATCACTTAAACGATGAAGAAAAAATGTGTATTTCAAAGCTATTACATAAATTTCGAGATATTCAGTACCACGAAGGCGACAATTTGACTTTCACCAGTACTGTTAAACACTCGATAGTAACAAAACATGAAGATTCAATTTATAAAAGACCATACAAGTATTCACAAATACAACATGAGGAAATGGGTTTTTGACTGAACCAAATTGCAAGGTTCTGATTTTTGAATTCGTTGTATAGAAAATTCGTTATATGGAAGTTCGTTATATGGAAGCTGGACTGTATAATACACCTTTATCCAACTACAAATCCACGTCAACAAAGAATTATTATTGGAGCCATAGAAGTACAAGTCGTCGGGGAGGCACAACGAATTTCACAATTATCATTCGCCATTAACTGGACAGAACTAAAGAGGGCATTAACGGAGGAATATAAAACACAAACACCGATCGAGGAACTACTGAGACAGATATACAGCACACACTTCAACGGAAATCTACGTAAGTTCATAGAAGAGTTAGAACGAAAATCATATGTTATAACAAATAAGTTAACTTTAGAAAACAACGAAGGAAATATGCAAGTGTATGTAAACGCAATGAATAACACTATAAAAGATGGTATTAAAAGAAAAATTCCCGATAGAATTTTTATGATATTAGCCAGATATGATATAACAACCAGCCACTTACCTCAAGTAGCAGCACAACGGGAGGGATTATACGAAAATAGTGTGATTGATACAACAACAAATAATAAATATCAAAATGCAAATAAAACTTATTTAGGTCAAAAATATCAAGCTAATTTTAACCAAAGTACACCTATTTATCGCACTAACAAAATTAATCACAACTATCCAAAAACTAATTACAATAACTCACGTGCAGGCAGTCCACAAAATAACAAACAAACATTTAATGAATTTCAACAAAAACTATATCAGGGTAGACAACAAAATCCAATGAATTATCCAAACAATGGAACTTCAAATGCAAAATTATTTAATTATCAAAACCAACCCCAGAAAAGATAAAGAGAAAGTAACAGCGGGGTGTCAAAAGTGGACACTACCAAAAATTTTCAAGCAGTTGCCTCGGACGAATAAATAATAATAATCCATTCATAATTGTGATTATGAATGACAATCCATTAAAGTGTGTAACAGACACAGGGTATACTATTCATATAATGAATAAAAATTATTTAAACTTTCCAATTAAAAACGAATAACTAAATGTTCACACAATCAATGGTAATATAAAACTAACAGATTGCATTACAATAGGTTCGTGTAATATTTATTTACATAAGTTTTCAAATCGATATGATTTATTACTCGGAAGAAATTATTTAGAAGCTTGCAAAGCAAAAATTGATTATGAAGAGGGAGCAGTAACATTAGGAGAATACAGATTCCTATTTAAATATGATCCAAATATAAACGTAGACGAAGAACCAGCACCAGAGTGCCTAGATCCACCTTCAGTTGAAGACTTAGAATTCAATTTCGTAATAAACGAAGAACTAAAAGAATCAAATGAATTTCGACTAGATCACTTAAACGATGAAGAAAAAATGTGTATTTCAAAGCTATTACATAAATTTCGAGATATTCAGTACCACGAAGGCGACAATTTGACTTTCACCAGTACTGTTAAACACTCGATAGTAACAAAACATGAAGATTCAATTTATAAAAGACCATACAAGTATTCACAAATACAACATGAGGAAATAGACAAACAAGTCAAGGAAATGTTAGAGCAAGGAATAATAAGAAAATCTCAATCACCTTACAATTTACCAGTAATGGTAATTCCAAAAAAATTGGATGCCTCAGGTAAACAAAAATATAGAGTAGTAATTGACTACAGATTTCTAAATAAAATAACAATCGACGACAAATTCCCAATTCCAATTATGGACGAAATTTTAGATAAACTTGGCAGATGCCAATATTTCACATCTCTTGATCTAGCAAAAGGCTATCATCAAATACAAATGGACCCCAAGTCAATACCAAAAACAGCATTACGAATACACACGTATGCCATTTGGCCTAAAAAATGCACCAGCAACTTTCCAACGTAGTCTGAACAATTTATTGGAAGATCTGATCTACAAAAATTGTTTAGTGTATTTAGATGACATTATAATCTACTCCACTTCATTGGAAGAGCACATTTTGTCACTAAATAAGGTATTCACATAACTAAGGGAAGCCAACTTAAAATTGCAATTAGATAAGTGTGAATTTCTAAAAAAGGAAACTGAATTTTTAGGACATGTTGTAACAACAGAAGGCATAAAACCAAATCCAAACAAAATAAAGGCAGTAATGAATTATCCCATACCAAAAACTCCAAAAGAAATAAAACAATTTTTAGGATTATGTGGATTTTAAATAAACACAAAATAAATTACTCAACCATAGAAAAAGAATTGCTAGCAGTGGTATGGGCAACAAAAACTTTTAGAAAATTTGTATATGGTAGAAAATTTGAGATTTTAAGCGATCACAAACCATTAGTATGGTTAAACAATTTAAAAGAACCCAATATGAAACTCCAAAGGTGGAAAATAAAATTAAATGAATTTGATTATACAATTAAGTATTTACCAGGGAAAGAAAATCATGTAGCGGACGCATTGTCACGCGTACAACTAAACGAAAATCTATTAGGAGAGGAAGAAAGCCAAATCACCTGTGCAACAATTCATAGTGCACAAGAAGACAATCAAGGGTACATCCAAATCACAGAAAGACCGTTAAACTATTATAACGGACAAATTGAATTGTTTAAGGGAATTGAAAATAAGACAGAGGTAACTAATTATTTTCACGAGAAAAATATAAAATAATATACAGTGCTAGCTTGATAATCCGAATTAATGATTGCAGACCTTCATTCGGATTAACGGACAATTCGGATTAGCAGACATATATGTATTACTATACTTTAAATAATATCTGAATTAAAACAAAGTTATTTAGTTCAAATAACTTTATAAAAAAAAAAAAAAATATGAATTTTTAAATGAATTTAAAAGTCAATATGTATGTGTGTAGATGAATGTACTCTTTTATTTAACATTTCGTATAGAAACAAAATTTTCAATTGAAGTTTGCTGCGTTTTAAGCGAACATGCTTCCAATGCTTTATTGCGCAATTCCTTGAGCACTAAAATGTTTTCACTGGCGATATGTTTCTCTTTTGCCCAATCGATGCAGGTATTAAATGCTGCAAGAGCTTCACTATTTTTCACATGCTTCAATGCATTTGGAAGTGGATCAATGTTCTCCTCATCAATTTCTGCAGATGATGATACAGAATGAACCGACTCATTTATCCAATCATTTATTTCATCAATGCCCAATTCTGCGTCATTGTGGGAATGAAATAAATTGGATATCGTACGTATATCTTCGGACTCATCGTAACAATCTGTGGAGTAGTTATTACGCCATTGCTGCTGCAATTCATATAAAGGAATGTTATCAGCCGAAGTCAATTTTTGAGTATGTAGATTTCTCCAACAGGATCTAATATTATGCGTTGTGACCCTAGACCAAGATAATTTGAGCAGCTCGCAAGCGTCCTTAGGGGTAAATTGTTTTAAAAACTCATCAGATTTTTCAAAGACTGAATTAACTAATTCACATAGAAGGTATTTTTTATAAAACAGCTTTGTCAAGCGTATTGCGTTTTGATCCATTGGTTGAATCAAGCTTGTACAATTAGGTGGTAGAAACAGTGTTTTATATTGCCCGCAATCTGAAGTTAATTTATCTCCATGACACCTTGCGTTATCTATAATCAATAACGCTTTTTGCGGTAGATTATTTGCGATTTGAAATTTCTTCACCTGTGGTATAAACGATTTATAAAACCATTCAGTAAAAATAAACGTTGTCATCCACGCATTTTTTGATGAATAAATTCAATAATGTTTCGATTTTGAAAAGAACGAGGTTTTTTGGATTTTCCCACAACAGCAACGTTTAACTTATGATCTCCAGATTTGTTTTCACATAATAAGAAAGTGATTCTCTCTTTGCTCATTTGGTTCCTGGAGCTGATTTTTCATTCCTATGAACTAATTTTCCAAAAGAGTCCAGACTCATCGGCATTATAAATTTGTTCATCCCATAGATCCTCAGTTTCAACGATATTGTACAATTATTTTGAAATTCTGGTTCGAGATCAGGCCTAGCGGATAATGATTCTCCACATATCTTCAAATTACGGAGAGAAAAGCGTTTTTTGAAATTCTGCAGCCATCCGTCACTTGCTTTAAAATGTTTATTTGGGTACATTCTTGCATGTAAAGATTTTGCTTTTTGTCGCAATACTTCCGCTGAAATTATTTGTTGTTGTACCCGTTTACCTTCAAACCATGCATACAATCTCTGCTCAAATTCTGCATATTCGCCGGGTTTTAAAGTTTTTCTTTTTTTTAATAATTTCATGTCCGAATTATTAGCGAAGCTATTAAGTAACGAGATTAGTTGATTTAAGGGTTTATTTTATTCAGAAATGTTTACCTCTTAATTTTTTCAGCTTTTTTTTTAATGTCGCAAACTGTGGATGCACCTACTCCATATTTCTGAGCCAAAAGTTTACCAGATTGTCCACGGTTTAACGCTTCTAAGATTTGCAATTTATCAGCAATTGATAGCGTTTTATGTGCACGTTTTTGAGACATAACGAATATGTATTTACATATGGATATAAATTTGTATTATGTTAACGCGGCCACAATCACGTGCAAACTAAACTTGAAACAAAAGAAAAACGCGTCGCTAAATACAATTGTTGGGAAAAGTTCCGTTAATTGTGAAATTCCATTCATATTATTGTAAACATAGCATACGAATGTGTAGAAAAAAAAAGAAAATAAATATGCACAAAGAAGCATTAAATAAAAATTCGGATTACAGAGCTGCAATCAATGCGGACTGCAAAGCATACAATAAATCATATGTCGATTTCGGATTACTAGATTATTCGGATTACATACCCTTCGGATTATCAAGCTAGCACTGTATACAGAAATGACAAACGCAAAAGCAAAGGAAATCATAAAAGAATATTTATGCGTTAAAAATAGTGCTTTATATTTTCATGATGACAGAGATTTTCCAATTTTTCAAAGTGCCTATGTAGAAATAATTAATCCAGAAAGCAAAATAAAAGCACTGAAGAGTAACTTAAAACTAAGAGAATTACAAACGTATGCAGAGTTCAAAGAATTAATATTAAATAGACACATTGAGTAATTACATCCAGGGATAGAAAAAGCAATAAATTGGTTTAAAGAAAAATTTTACTATCCAGATTATCAAAAGATAATACAAAATATTATAAATGAATGTCATATTTGTAACATGTCAAAAACTGAACACAGAAACACAAAATTAATATTTGAATTAACCCCAGAGACAAACAACATTAGAGAAAAACAATTAATAAATCACTGGGACAAACTCTGAAATTAGCCGGACTAGACTTAAGACACGATTGTTTTTCTCATGGCCAAATTTATGTAGCCTGCTCAAGAGTCAGTTCACCAAAAGTTTATTTGTATTAGCACCTGTCGTAAAAGCCACCAATTTCGTTTATAAAGAGCTCTTATAAGTTGTTAATAATTGCAAATTAAATTCAATAAAATTATAAGGCCTTCTGGGGAAACCAAAATAAAAAAAATTACGCGCCTGATTCTCTACCTCAATGGTGGCGTCGAAAAGAGAATATTTAATACTTTCCCTAATATTTTGTGAAATATTTTCTAATTTAT
This sequence comes from Scaptomyza flava, assembly GCA_030179655.1. NCBI lineage: Eukaryota > Metazoa > Arthropoda > Insecta > Diptera > Drosophilidae > Scaptomyza > Scaptomyza flava. The sequence goes on from JARNME010000322.1 coordinate 65,641, forward strand.
TTATTTTGTATCTATCTTCTATTGCTAAAATTTATATAAACTATCCGCGCAGCGAAGTAAGCGGGCCACTTACTAGTGGTATATAAACCGAAAGCAAGAACTTTGGTATTCGAGTTTGATTTTAAGTTTAAAATAAGTAAGACGTCTCGCATTCGAATTCTTGTAAAACATAACTGTCAATACTTCAATAAATTAATAAAGTGCTTATTAGTGATAATATAAAAAAACAGTGTTTTATTTTTTTTGAAGTGAAAAAAAAGTGCAATACTTAACAACACACTTATCCGCTAAAGAACAGACGTGACTTAACACACTTAATAGTGTTCAAATAATTAAAAACCAATACTTGAAAAACACACTGATCCGCAAAAGAACATTGTGAATTTAACACATTAGTGATTAAATAATAAAAAACCAATACACGCAAAAATAGTAAAGTATTTGAAGACTTTAAAAACAATCAACAAAAATTGAAAATGACAGCCATATTAAGTGACGCAGAGGTTAATCAGGCCTTGTCGCAAATAAGGCAAGTGCCACAGTTTAATGGAAATCATGACGAATTAAGCGCATTCATCAGGAGGATTGAATATACAGTCGAACTTCCATATAACGAAGCTGAAGGGAACAAGAAAAAGCTTCGTTATTGAGAAAATTCGTTATATAGAATGGGATTTTGACTGAACCAAATTGCAAGGTTCTGATTTTTGAATTCGTTGTATAGAAAATTCGTTATATGGAAGTTCGTTATATGGAAGCTGGACTGTATAATACACCTTTATCCAACTACAAATCCACGTCAACAAAGAATTATTATTGGAGCCATAGAAGTACAAGTCGTCGGGGAGGCACAACGAATTTCACAATTATCATTCGCCAATAACTGGACAGAACTAAAGAGGGCATTAACGGAGGAATATAAAACACAAACACCGATCGAGGAACTACTGAGACAGATATACAGCACACACTTCAACGGAAATCTACGTAAGTTCATAGAAGAGTTAGAACGAAAATCATATGTTATAACAAATAAGTTAACTTTAGAAAACAACGAAGGAAATATGCAAGTGTATGTAAACGCAATGAATAACACTATAAAAGATGGTATTAAAAGAAAAATTCCCGATAGAATTTTTATGATATTAGCCAGATATGATATAACAACCAGCCACTTACTTAAAGTAGCAGCACAACGGGAGGGATTATACGAAAATAGTGTGATTGATACAACAACAAATAATAAATATCAAAATGCAAATATAACTTATTTAGGTCAAAAATATCAAGCTAATTTTAACCAAAGTACACCTATTTATCGCACTAACAAAATTAATCACAACTATCCAAAAACTAATTACAATAACTCACGTGCAGGCAGTCCACAAAATAACAAACAAACATTTAATGAATTTCAACAAAAACTATATCAGGGTAGACAACAAAATCCAATGAATTATCCAAACAATGGAACTTCAAATGCAAAATTATTTAATTATCAAAACCAACCCCAGAAAAGACAAAGAGAAAGTAACAGCGGGGTGTCAAAAGTGGACACTACCAAAAATTTTCAAGCAGTTGCCTCGGACGAATAAATAATAATAATCCATTCATAATTGTGATTATGAATGACAATCCATTAAAGTGTGTAACAGACACAGGGTATACTATTCATATAATGAATTAAAATTATTTAAACTTTCCAATTAAAAACGAAGAACTAAATGTTCACACAATCAATGGTAATATAAAACTAACAGATTGCATTACAATAGGTTCGTGTAATATTTTATTTACATAAGTTTTCAAATCGATATGATTTATTTCTTGGAAGAAATTATTTAGAAGCTTGCAAAGCAAAAATTGATTATGAAGAGGGAGCAGTAACATTAGGAGAATACAGATTCCTATTTAAATATGATCCAAATATAAACGTAGACGAAGAACCAGCACCAGAGTGCCTAGATCCACCTTCAGTTGAAGACTTAGAATTCAATTTCGTAATAAACGAAGAACTAAAAGAATCAAATGAATTTCGACTAGATCACTTAAACGATGAAGAAAAAATGTGTATTTCAAAGCTATTACATAAATTTCGAGATATTCAGTACCACGAAGGCGACAATTTGACTTTCACCAGTACTGTTAAACACTCGATAGTAACAAAACATGAAGATTCAATTTATAAAAGACCATACAAGTATTCACAAATACAACATGAGGAAATAGACAAACAAGTCAAGGAAATGTTAGAGCAAGGGATAATAAGAAAATCTCAATCACCTTACAATTTACCAGTAATGGTAATTCCAAAAAAATTGGATGCCTCAGGTAAACAAAAATATAGAGTAGTAATTGACTACAGATTTCTAAATAAAATAACAATCGACGACAAATTCCCAATTCCAATTATGGACGAAATTTTAGATAAACTTGGCAGATGCCAATATTTCACATCTCTTGATTTAGCAAAAGGCTATCATCAATTACAAATGGACCCCAAGTCAAAACCAAAAACAGCATTTACGAATACATACGTATGCCATTTGGCCTAAAAAATGCACCAGCAACTTTCCAACGTAGTCTGAACAATTTATTGGAAGATCTGATCTACAAAAATTGTTTAGTGTATTTAGATGACATTATAATCTACTCCACTTCATTGGAAGAGCACATTTTGTCACTAAATAAGGTATTCACAAAACTAAGGGAAGCCAACTTATCCCATACCAAAAACTCCAAAAGAAATAAAACAATTTTTAGGATTATGTGGATTTTATAGAAAATTCATTCCCAACTTTGCAAATATCGTCAAACCTATGATACTCAAATTAAAAAAAGGAGCAACAGTATATATTCAAGAGGAATCATACATCTTAGCATTCGAAAAATTAAAATTACTTATTACATCCGACCCCATTTTAATGCATCCAGATTATAACAAACCATTTTGTCTTACAACGGATGCCAGTAACGTAGCTTTAGGAGCAGTCCTAACACAAAATCATAAGCCAATATGTTTCGCGAATATAACTTTAAATAAACACAAAATAAATTACTCAACCATAGAAAAAGAATTGCTAGCAGTGGTATGGGCAACAAAAACTTTTAGAAAATTTGTATATGGTAGAAAATTTGAGATTTTAAGCGATCACAAACCATTAGTATGGTTAAACAATTTAAAAGAACCCAATATGAAAATCCAAAGGTGGAAAATAAAATTAAATGAATTTGATTATACAACTAAGTATTTACCAGGGAAAGAAAATCATGTAGCGGACGCATTGTCACGCGTACAACTAAACGAAAATCTATTAGGAGAGGAAAAAAGCCAAATCACCTGTGCAACAATTCATAGTGCACAAGAAGACAATCAAGGGTCCATCCAAATCAAAGAAAGACCGTTAAACTATTATAACAGACAAATTGAATTATTTGAGGGAATTGAAAATAAGACAGAGGTAACTAATTATTTTCACAAGAAAAATATTAAAATAATATATACAGAAACTAGTAAGTGGCCCGCTTACTTTGCTGCGCGGATAGTTTATATAAATTTAAACAATAGAAGATAGATACAATATAAATAAATTGAAAATTTTCACAAAATATTAAAGGAAAGTATTTAATAGTCTCTTTTCGACGCCACCATTGAGGTAGAGAATCAGGCGCGTAATTTTTTTATTGTGGTTTCCCAGTAGGCCTATAATTTTATTGAATTTTATTTGCAATTATTAACAACTTTAAAGAGCTCTTTATAAACGAAATTGGTTGCTTTTCCGTCAGGTGCTAATACAAAAAAACTTTTTAGTGAACTGACTCTTGAGCAGGCTACATAAAATTGGCCATGAGAAAAACAATCGTGTCTTAAGTCTAGTCCGGCTAATTTCAGAGTTTGTCTCAGTGATTTATTAATCGTTAAGGCAAAGCAAACTTTTAAAGGAAATTGCAATCTTTTAAATTGAATTGGCAATTCAGAATTAGAAGGTATTAATGGAATTCTCGTTATAAAAAACCGTTTCCCCTATACCATTGCCAGTAAAGATAATTGGTTCAACAAAGTTATTATAATCCATTTCCAATTTTAAGACGCATTTCTGCAAATTCATCAGCTATGCTATCACCTTTTAAGTGCACTCGCATTTTTTTTAGAATGCGCTGAGCGACCACCATTAAGTAAAGTGGCTGCGATACCGGAAGAAGCAACGGCCAATGCAATTTTTTTACTTTGCCGTACTTTTGCCAATAGATAGATTTCTCCCTTTTCTGCTTCAACGCCTTGTAGTATACTAAATTATCGCAATTTTCATAATTTTTTCTCTATGATATTCAATATTTGGAACAAATTCCTCGGATCTAATTGTAGTGGAAGTCCATAATAAGTCAAGTTTTGACCACCAGTAGACAGTTCAATATCTTCAATGTAAATAAGACATTTATTTAATACATTATTCACAATACTTTCATCAATATTTCTGTCTTGTGAAAAATGAAAGGCTCTTAAAATATCGTCTGAGAAACTCTCTTTATAAGTATTCGAAAGTTTAAGAGCATCTGAAATTTGACAAAATACTAACATTATTGCAAAAAGTTCTCTCAGTTTTGTAGGATTTTGACATATGACAGCTTCGGCTATAGTTGAATCCCGGTGCTTATCATCTTCTAGTAATACTAGAGCTTGGCACATCATGCCCTAGTTTTCTTCTTTGAAATTCTTTGGAACTTCACAATATAGAAGCGTTCTTGCAAACTCATCACGTGTGCATAGCTCAAAGAAGGCTAGCAATGTGGTTTTGGGTGTAATGCTTAATGAACAGCTAAGTGTGTAATAGCCGGAAAACGTTCTTGTATGGGAAATGTAAGGATTCTCCATACCGCTTCTGAGCTACTTATATAACGGCCACTTTCGTACATATTAATTTCATTACGTTGGTCTTCAAGAGTAAATGAAACTTGATCACTGCCCTTGTTAACATATTTACAAATGTATTTAATAGACTTTACAGAACTACAATACTCAACATTTATGTGAGCTTCAAATGTTCTCAATAGTACACAGTTGTAAGGCACAACCCAACGATTATCTATGCAATTTCCATTTATATTAATTGCATTGCCACCATCTTCTATCGCTCTTCTACGATTTAGAGGGTTACTTTCTTTTTCAGTCACAGCCGAGGAAACCTTTTGGTTCATTTTCAATTCTCATGTATGGCGATTTATTATTAAATGCACCGCAAGGACCATGAATCATATTTGACTTAACAATGTATATAACAAAAGATCCTCATCTGCGTTTGGTATTTCGGCACAGATAATTTTATCGATTTTATCTGGTCTTATTTATTTTCTAACCAAAGTAGAATGTGTATATGTGGTAAGCCCCGCTTTTGCCATTCCACAGAGTGCATGAAACATTGCACGCTTCCAAACAAAGAACCTTTTGTCAATAAAGACATTAAAGCTTTAACTTTGAAATGAAAATCTGGAGCTATAATATCGTGACGATCATGCGGTTTTTGACCCGGTAATAAAACACTTTTTATGTTATACCATTGTAGATTGCATCTGAATGTTATGAAAAGATCTGGTCGCCCATAATGGCGAACATATGTCATAGCATCTTAAGTCTTTTTATGCATATATCTGGCAGAGCTTGTAAAAGAAGATGGTAAAATTACCATTTGACCAAGTTGAGCTGCGACAACATCTTGTTGGCCTATTGCATCTTGTAGATGTATACAGCTATCTGCTCTGAGTTTCGCTTGATTGTAGCGAATATAATTTAACCTTTCTGTTTCAATTTAAGTATACATATCAACCAAAAACTGACTAAAAAGGGAACGACAGTAAATTAAATGATTTATCTCAGATTGACGAATCATTATTTTATAGCTGTATAAGCTTAACGTAGATATCATTTTTTTTTTTTTTTTGGTTCCTCCTTTTTTAATAATGGATTCCATTGTGGTTTATCCACTGAATAGCCATCTTCGCCATAAGGAAATATCAAAGGGTACTGTAAGGCATTGTATGATCGATGCACCTCACTTATACGATGTAATTTATTATTATGGCTTTCAATAATAATATCGAGCTTTTCAAATTCCTGACCAACAATAACTAAATCTACTTCGCTTGATTGAGTTGCATTGTAAAGCCCTTTGTCAGCACCAGCGGGTGTTCGATCAGCATGTAAAATCAATTTATAGTCTCTAGTACTTGTTGGTATTTTATTGAGAGCCATTTTTAGATCTTTAACATAACGATTTTGCTGATGAAACATACATTGAAGATCCTTTACTACGCTACAATCAACATTTGAAATATTTTTGCAACGTAGTTGAGCTTCCTTTTCATCATCACCAACAAAATAAATTTGAAGAAACTGCATTTCTTCATTTGGCAAAGGTCGGACACTACCAATTAGGTGATACACTTCTCCTTGGGCTTTAAAGGTTGACCAACTTTAATTTATAGTTTTCGTACTTCCAAAAGCAGTGGTTTGAAAGCAGCTGTTATACTTTCTTATACGATCAATGAAATAATCATGCTTGAGATGTCCACCAATTATTAAGCTTTTAAGTGTATCAGGCAAACTTTCATTTTGTGAAAGTTTAAGTTTTCCTGCCTTGCAACAGATACCCAAAGGCTCATTTTTCCATTTTAAAGCATTACAATGTTTGCATATAAAATTCATACTACCAGTTGAGTAATTTATCTGACTTGTAAGCTATTTCAAAATCATAGTTAAGGCCAGACATGGCTTTAACACTCCATGCACGCAAACGCCTTTCTTGACGTGCATTAGGATTATTAGCAACTAAATGAGCTTCTGAATTATTCAACTGAAATCTTTATGATGCTTCTATGAGCTTACCCCTATTGAAATCACTATTTTTTCATATGAACGTTTTTTTTAACTTTTCTTTTCTGTTTTGCCGGTGAATCAACTAAGTCTTTTATCGGGATTTTTAACATTTTCAGTTTTACATTCACTTGACGTATCAGAATCTTGAGTAAATACTTCCTCTAAAGGAATATAAACATAAAAATGTCCATTCATTAATGGACCGGTAAAACACAATCTTTTAACAGGATGCATATTATTTCCAAATGCTTGTAATAAACTTCCATTTTGAAAAACTTGGAAACTTACAGCAAAAATTTCTGCTGCTGCTTGAAGCTCACATGCAGTACCATAAGCATGACATAGCGCACTCATATTTTTAGAAGAGCTTTTAAAAGGCAGGCTCCATCACCAATTATAGCTATTTCGGCTAACTCACATGTATGCGCGCGCTCTGCAACTCAAACAAAGAGCGTAGTATCGCTACCTTCTTCGCACGCACTGAATCAATGCAAAACATATCTAAGAGGCTGCAGTTAAGTGAATTGTATATTGGCTTTAGCCTTAATTTAGTGTGTGTGCGGAGTAGCTAGGGTTATTAAACTTTATGATTGACATGCAAAGCGCGCACATAAAAAATTGAGAATGAACGTAAATGAGCAACAACAAAGGAGCATGATCGGAGCGAGATTTCAAATTATCTGATTATCATAAGAGCAACACACGCCCTTTGCTTATTCGAAATTGTATATCAATAATATATCAATAATGTTAGTGTGTGACGTTTTGTCTAAGTTATATAAGCAGCAATAAGGCGAATCCACCCCCATAACATATTCTGGTGTGGGAAATTTTTCTAGACGCACCTAGTTATGTTGTTGTTGTTATTTTTAAATCGATGACAGCAACAAAAAGTAGCAGTGCGGGCCCAACAACAAAACTGACAACAGCAACAAACGCTACGTGTGTCGGAAATCAATTTTCAAAGGCACACCAATTTGAAAAAAAAGTGCACTGTGCGAAGTGATACATGTCCATAAAATTATGAAAATTATTTTCAAGCGCATTGTTCACATAAATGTGTATGCACATCAGGGCTGCCATTTTAGCTATTTTCCAGCTAGATCTGGTGTTATTTAAGATGCTTTCGCGGGAAAAAATCGAAAACAGCGGGTTACGGGAATTCTAGCTTTAATAAAAATTTATTAGACCTTTTTTAGCTTTACTATATTTTTCACTATGTATTTTATTTTTATCTCTGACAACACTAAAAATCATGAATATAAGTAGCGATAAACGATTTTCGATAATTAAATCTATAAAATTCACCACGTGGATCGAGAATCAGCTGTTTCTTTTATAACTCTATCGTCGCTGTGTAAAGATGTCTAAGATTTATAAGCAAAATGTACGTGAGGTGTGGCTGCAGAGCGCCGAATTTAAAGAGTGGCTTCGAAAAGATATCACCGATTCTACAAGGGCGTACTGCAGCTACTGCAAGTGTGGGATAAATGCGAAGCTGTGCGACTTGCGTGCCCACGCAGCAACCAAAAAGCATAAGGGTGCACTTAGTGGTTTTGCACAGAAAGAGAAATTACCTTTGGGCTGTTGCCAACAAAAACGGTCGAGCAAGAAGTAGCACTTTGCCTATTTGTAGCAAAACACACTGCTATTGCTCCCATCGACCACCTAGGCACCCTTTGCCAAACCAAATTTTGCGACAGCGCTACCGCGTCGCGAATGAAACTGCATCGCACTAAGTGTACGCACATAATTAAAAATGCGTTGGCGCCTCATTTTCGTGAGGACCTCAGAAACGACGTTGGAAACGCCAAGTTTAGTTTGATTTGGACGAGTTAACTGACATAAGATTCACTAAGCTCCTCGGTATATAAAAATTATTGTTTGAACACTTGCTCTATTTTTAAAAGTTTGAATGGATTATAATATATAAGCACGTATATTTTTAATGTTTACGTTAATGGGGTTTAGGTGTTGTTAAGTCATAAACAAGTCAGCACACATTATATTGTAAGATATCAAATAACTGCACATAGCTATATAAGAATGACACACAAATTATTAACACATGTAAAACTAGGTCAAGACCATACACAATACGCTACATTTATTAACCCAATAAAACTTTAAGCAACACCAAATTATGCTGAACACACAGAATATCGCTGACTGCACAATGCATGCAATATGTCGCAACAGTAGCGGTCAGCCAGCCCGGTAGTCGCTAAATATGCTATTCTGCATTGCAAGCAACTGCTGAGTACACAATAACCTAATTTTAATTGACACCACAAAACTGTAAAACTAAGCTATTATTTCCTATAAATATTGTTACTTTTCGTTAATAAAATCAGTGTTCTTAGTACAACCTACAAAGATACATTCATTATTCTCCGCAGTCCACCTGGTTACAAGTGCCAGTTGCGACAACAATTAAGCAGTCAGTTTGTACTGGATGCTAACAATACATACACACCTTTTACAGGTACATTTTGGTGACCCCGACGTGAACCAAATTATGGGCGTGTTGGTGTTACTCGATCGGCTGGCAAATTACCCATAATTTGGTTCATTAACTTGGGCCTTGCCTTGTTGCATGTCACGCAGTTGTGAATAATATTCCTTGACATTGTTTTGTCGTTGAGGATCCAATATTGTTGTCTAGCGGTTGCTCGTAAGGCTTGGGCACCGCAATGCATATTGTCCTCATGGAGATCTTTTAACAGCATTTTTACTATTGGATCATTGTAGGGCAGCAGAATCTGGTGCCTTGCATTGTAAGGGAGTGGGGCTTGATCCAATCTGCCACCAACTCGTATAAGTCCATCGGATCCTTGCAGGGGGGACAGCGATGAAATGGAACTCCTTTTTTCTACCATGTTGTGACGCTGCATCGTTTTTAGTTCAGCAGCAAATTCCACTTGTTGTATTGTCCGCAAAATTACGTTTCGAGCGTGATTCAATTCCTCTACGCTTAGAGTGACAGTTGCTGGTCTGTATTTTTTGTAGCAGAAGCGTAACATGTAAGCCACAAAGCGTTGTAACTTGTGAAATGAATGGCTGTGTCTACAAGTGTACAATTCTTCACCTATTGTAGATGGAGATATTGCGAGACTTATATGTATCGTTTTCCTTTCCAGGTTGCTGGGGGTGATACTGGGTAGGGCTGACCATTTGTCTGGAGAGCCATGCTGAATAGTGTTCTTAGTACAACCTACAAAGATACATTCATTATTCTCCGCAGTCCACCTGGTTACAAGTGCCAGTTGCGACAACAATTAAGCAGTCAGTTTGTACTGGATGCTAACAATACATACACACCTTTTACAGGTACATTTTGGTGACCCCGACGTGAAATGATCCTACGGACACCACAGCTCTCACCCCAGCGCATTTCCTGATTGGTGAAACACTAACGGCTCCACCCGATGTCAACGCCGATCGCGAAGAGAAATCACTACTGAAACGTTGGGAATTAGTATCCAGAATTAAGCAAGGATTCTGGAAGCAATGGTCAGAGGAATACTTGCAAGAGTTACAAGCGAGGCACAAGTGGAAAACCGTTAATCCCAATATCAAGGAAGGCATGCTGGTCCTTATCAAGGAAGACAACATTGACATGTACAGGTACAGGTGTCGTTATTAATTATGTTTCTGTTGAGCGTGGAGTGATTGTTTCTACGTTTCTGAGTTTAATTGCTCTAGAAAGTGGAGATGCTTTGTCTATAGTTGAAGGAATAAAACAAGAACTCAGTCACTGGAAATTGGAAATAAACAATTTGATAGGCATCGCCACAGACAACGCCAATGTAATGATTGGGTCCAATCGAAGCTTCTATACGGAGCTTAAAAAGGATGCGCCTTCGCTACTTTTAATTAAGTGTGTCTGCCACTCTGTGCAACTGGCAGTAAACCATGCCTGCAAGCAATGCTTTCCAGAGGGGCTAGAGTACCTTATTTACGGGACTTACAATTGGTTTGCTAAAAGCTCAAGTCGTCAAATTGCGTACAAAAAAATTTACCAATGCATAAATGATGATATGGTATATCTAAGTATAACAAAAACCCTCGTGTACGTCTGTAGTTCTCAATGCCCTTTTGTTTTAACATTGTTATTGTAATCATGTAACTTTTGTTGACTGTGTATGTGTTTTAACTTAACTTAAGGAAATTGTTTCCTAAAAGGCTCCCCTTAAAATTCCACGGGTGTTCGATACACGATGGCTGTCAATTGAATTGGCTGTGACTAGAATTTTGGACCAGTGGCATGAGCTATCGCTTCATTTCGGTATTGCTGGTACCCAAGAAAAATGTCTACAATCTCAACACCTGTGCGACTTGTTTAAGGACAGTAAAAACCTTTTGTACCTTAAATTTTTGAAACCAGTTTTGCAAGAAATGCAACACATAAACAAATGTTTCCAGAGCCAAAACACAGATTCAACCAAATTGCTGAATGACCTTATGCTGGCGATAAGATCTTTGCAAAATAAAATTATACCGGAAGACAAAAACATCGACATTTTAACAGAGAATGATTTTGAAAAATATGTGGTTAAAGACCTGTATCTTGGTTACGAATTTGAAAAACAAATAAAAGTTGCTAAAATAACAATGATTGAGGAGTTATCTATGCGGGAGTGCTGCACAAATTTTGTAATAGAGCTCGTTAAACAGTTGAAGCAAAGGTGGGTACATATTATTTTGTTTAAAAAGCATAACAAATATTTATTGTTGTTTATCTTTCAGGCTGCCTGACAATTTCGAAATATTAAAACAAACCGATGCATTTGCTGTTGAAAATGTTTTGAAAGTTAAGCAGCAAAGCATTCTTCCTGTCTTGGAGTATTTTAATATTTCAAATATTGGAGAAATCGAAAGGCAATATAGAGATATTAAGCTTTGTACTTGGCAGAACAACGAAAATACGCTTAAATTTTGGCTTGAAGTCCTCGCGTACCGTGATTCCGGCGGAAACAAACGGTTTCATGAACTTGCAGCCATTGCGGTACAGGTAATGTCGTTACCGTGGTCAAACGCAGAGGTGGAGCGGGTCTTCAGCCAGGTAAACTTAGTTAAATCCAAACTAAGAAACGGGATGCATATAGATACGCTTAACTCCATTTTAAGTGTGAGGTAAGATTTTTAATAAACAAAATAAAACATATTCAAAAATATATTAATTTATTTTAAATTTTAGATACGGACTTAATCGTAACAACAAATGCTGCTTCGAATATACCTTGCCACAAAAATGGTTGCAGGCAGTAAGCAACCACGTATATTATCCAGACGATGAGTCAGTGAGCTTAGACGAACTAATAATTGAACTAGACAATTAAATATTTTTTACTTAAATGAGAATTTACTATTATTGTTAAAAAAGAATCTCATGTTATTATTATTAACTAAAAAGTAAGAACTAAGAATTGATATGAAATCATTAAAACAGTTATTTCTATAAATTTCACCCAGACAAGTGTTTTTGGAATCAGCCTTTTTTTTAGCTTATCTTGTCTTAGATCTAGCCTTTTTTAGCATTATTTTTTCGCCTATCTGGCTTATTTTGCTCAACAAATTCTGGCAGCACTGATGCACATATTCATTAAGAAGCAGAAATCCGTTTCGTTTTTGCAAGTGTCGAACTTTTTTTTATGACTTTGCTTGTGCGACGCGAAGGCGTCACTGCGCATTTGTTTTGTTTTTGTATTCTCGCTCGCGATCAAACCCTCAGCTTGTGCGACAATCAGGCGACAGTAGTGGAATGGGTACTTGTTGCATTTGTAATTGGTTTTTTAAAATGGGTTAAAAAGGGCTCCAATTCGTATGGGAGGTACTTGAAGGAGTTGTCCAAATAAAAATTCCCTTCTTAGTGCTCACCTCCTACCTGCATGGAAAATTGTGTGAAAATTTCAGCCTTCTAGCTCTTTTCGTTTAGGCTGTGGCTCTTCCATTGTCATCAGGACAAGCTATTTTATATATATAGAGACTAGTAAAGGCCTGTTTACTCTCGACATAATTTAACATAACATAACTTAAGAGTCAGCTGACTCAATCTACCTTATGGCTCTCAATGTTAGCGTTTACTCTCAACATAACATAACTTAACAGAACATAACTTAATTTTGAACCTGCAGGTTGCAGAAATAACTTAATTCGAACAGTGTTGATTTACGCGAATAGCGAACAGCTGTTCGAAATCAGTCTTGCGAAACGTTAGTCAACTACAATTAAACAACTTATTCAAAATGGATGAGCAGAAGTTAATAATTTTAGTGCAAAACCATAGTTTGATTTAGGACAAAAAGTCATAAGAGTTTAAAAATAACATTAAAATAAGAGCAGTTTGGACTGCAACTGCCAAAGAACTTGGTAGCAACGTTGTATTCAAAATGCCCCAACGAGCGGTCAATATATTTTATTTTATTTAACAACACTGCTAACACAATTGTACAGCACTGCAAACTGATTTCTTAAGCTAAGTTATGTTGAGAGTAAACGCATACATTCCTTAAGATAAGTGAGCTGCCTCTTACGTTATGTTATGTAAAGTTATGTCGAGAGTAAACAAGCCTTAAGTGGCCCGCTTAAGGCCTATTTACTCTTGACTTAACTTAACTTAACTTAACGTAACTTAACTTAAGGAATGTATGCGTTTACTCTCAACTTAACCCAACGTAAGAAATCAGTGTGTCAGTGCTGTAGAATTATGTTAGCAGTGCTGTTAAACAAAAAAATATATATATTGACCGCACGTTGGCTCATTTTGAATACAACGTTGCACCACGTTCTTTGCCAGTTGCAATCCAAACTGCTATTTTTTATTGTTATTTATAAAGTCTATTGACTTTTTATCATAAATTAAACTATGATTTTCAATTAAATTTATAAAATTATGCTCATCGATTTCAATATTTGAATTTGTAAACAGCGCTTAACGTTTTGCAATACAGTTTTTGATCAGCTGTTTGATTTTCACTTTAAACAACACTGCTCAACTTAAAAACTTAACGTAAGAATCTGCAACCAGCAGGTTCAGAATTAAGTTAAGTTACGTTAAGTTGAGAGTAAACGCTAACATTGACACCCATAAGGCAGATTGAGTCAGCTGACTCTTACGTTAAGTTAAGTTAAGTTAAGTCAAGAGTAAATAGGCCTTTACTTCGCTGTGCGGATAGATTATATAAATTTTAGCAATAGAAGATAGATACAAAATAAATAAATTAGAAAATATTTAACAACAAATTAAAGCAAAGTATTTAATATTCTCTTTTCCACGCCTCCATTGAGGTAGAGAATCAGGTGCGTAATTTTTTATTGTGGTTTCCCCAGTAGGCCTTATCCACTTATTGAATTGAATTTGCACTTATTAACAATTGTTAAGAACTTCTTTATAAACGATATTGGTTGTTTTTCCGTAAGGTGCCAATACAAATAAATGAGCAGGCTACATAAAATTGGCCATGAGAAAAACAATCGTGTCTTAAGTCTAGTCCGGCCAATTTAAGAGTGTGTCCCTGTGATTTATTAATTGTTAAGGCATATCAAACTTTTAGAGGAAATTGCAATCTTCAGAATCAGAAGGTATTAATGGAATTCTCGGTATAAAAACCGTTTCCCCTATACCATTGCCAGTAAAGATAATTGCTTCGACAACATTCTTATGACGGACTTTAACTTGCAATCTTTTACCATTGCACAGTTTTGGCGGCTTCAAGTTGCGAATCAACATTACAGGTGAACCAATCTTTAAAGTTAATTTATGTTGAGGCAAGCCAGCCGGATATGAATTAAGAAACTCGAAGGTGTAATAAACTGCATCTTCGATTTCAGTCACAGAATCAATAGAGTTACATGTCATTTCTTCACAATGAAATGATTTTAATAAAAACTCGTTTATTTCCAATGCATTGTCATTTCTCGCAGTCAAATAGCACGTTCTGAAAACCATTCCAGTGATTTTTTTGAGATATTTGTAATATCCGAAATATTTTGAGAGTTAGTTCATCAATACTTTTTACAACATGACACAAAGTTGATGGTAAAGTTATTTTGCCATCATGGGTTGGAAATAATCCATTCCTATTTTAAGAAGCGTTTCTGCAAATGCACCAGCTATGCTATCACCTTTTAAGTGCACTCGCATATTCTTTGTTAATGCAATTTTCTGTATATTGGGCCACAAAATTGAAGACTTTAAGCACGCACTTATTTCATCTGCTCTTGTTCCTCTTGGGATCACTGGAAGAGTTTGTCGAAAATCACCAGCTAAGAGAACAGTTATGCCACCCATTAAGTATTCACTATCTCAAATGTCTTTCAAAGATCGATCAACAGCTTCAAAAGCACCTTTATGGCCCATAGTACACTCATCCCAAACAATAAGCTTGCAATCTTTGAGCACAGCAGCAATATTAGATTGCTTTGGAATTGAGCAATGTAGTAATTCTAAATGAATCAAATTAAATGGAATCTTGAGTGTAGAATGCGCTGTGCGATCACCATTTAGTAAAGTGGCTGCGATACCAGAAGAAGCAACGACCAATGCAATTTTTTTGCTTTGCCGTACCTTTGTCAATAATATATTTAAAAGATAAATTTTTTTACTTCTTTGAAATTCGTTATTGTTCCATGTAAAATACGATGGAACTTCACAATATAGAAGCGTTCTTGCAAACTCATCACGTGTGCATAGCTCAAAGAAGGCTAGCAAAGTAGGGTTTTGGTGTAGTGCTTAATCTGTCAAGTAATTGTTGCGGATAATTGGGGTTAAAATATATCCATTGATCATTTTCTAAATGAACAGCTAAGTGTGTAATAGCCGGAAAACGTTCATGTATGGGAAATGCAAAGATTCTCTATACCGCTTCTGAGCTACTTATATAACGGCCACTTTCGTACATATTAATTTCATTGCGTTGGTCTTCAAGAGTAAATGATGCTCGATCACTGCCCTTCTTAATATATTAACATATGTATTAAATATACTTACAGAAACAATAGTCAACATTTATGTGAGCTTCAAATGTTCTCAATAGTACACGGTTATAAGGCACAACCCAACGATTATCTATGCAATTACCATTTATTTAATTGCATTACTTTATTTGACTTAACAATGTTAAATAACAAAGGATCCTCATCTGCGTTTGGTATTTCGGCACAGATAATTTTATCGATTTATCTGGTCTAATTTTATTTTCTAACCAAAGTAGAATGTGTATATGTGGTAAGCCCCGCTTTTGCCAACTAACTTTTAAATGAAAGGCTCGAGCTATAATATCGTGGCGATCATGCTGTTGTTGACCCGGTAATAAAACACTTTTGATGTCATTCCATTGTTGATTGCATGTGAATGTTATGAAAAGATCTGGTCGCCCATAATGGCGGACATAGGTCATAGCATCTTGAGTCTTTTCATGCATATATCGTGCAGAGCTTGTAAAAGAAGATGGTAAAATTACCATTTGACAAAGTTGAGCTGCGACAACATTTTGTTGGCCTATTGCATCTTGTAGATGTATATAGCTATCTGCTCTGAGTTTCGCTTGATTGTAGCGAATATAATTTAACCTTTCTGTTTCAATATAAGTATATAAGATTATCATTATTTTAAAGCTGTATAAGCTTAACGTAGATATCATTTTTTTTTTTGGTTCCTCCTTTTTTAATAATGGATTCCATTGTGGTATATCCACTGAATAGCCATCTTCGCCATAAGGCAATAGCATCAGCGGGTGTTCGATTAGCATGTATAATCAGCTAATAGTCTGTAGTACTTGTTGGTATTTATTGAGAGCCATTTTTAGATCTTTAACATAACGATTATGATGTTGAAACATACATTGAAGATCCTTTACTACGCTACAATCAACAGTTGAAATATTTTTCACCAACAAAATAAATTTGAAGAAACTGCATTTCTTCATTGGCAAAGGTCGGACAATACCAATTAGGTGATACACTTCTCCTTGGGCTTTAAAGGTTGACCAACTTTAATTTATAGTTTCGTACTTCCAAAAGCAGTGATTTGAAAGCAGCTGTTATACTTCTTATACGATCAATGAAATAATCATGCTTGAGATGTCCACCAATTATAAGCTTTAAGTGTATCAGGAAAACTTTCATTTTGTGAAAGTCTAAGTTTTCCTGCCTTGCAACAGATACCCAAAGGCTCATTTTCCATTTTAAAGCATTACAATGTTTGCAGATAAAATTCATACTACCAAGTTGAGTAATTTTATCTGGCTTGTAAGCTATTTCAAAATCATAGTTTAAGCCAGACATGACTTTAACACTCCATGCACGCAAACGCCTTTCTTGACGTGCATTAGGATTATTAGCCTGATGTCTTCTCACTCCTACTCTATGAGCTTCAGGATATTAGCCTTATCTCTTCTCACTACAACTCTATGAACCTCAGAATTATAACCTGAAATCTTTTCATGCTTCTATGCGCTTACCTCTATTGAAATCACTATTTTATCATATGAACGTTTTTTTTTACTTTTCTTTTCTGTTTGCCGGTGAATCAACTAAGTCTTTTATCGGGATTTTTAACATTTTCAGTGTTACATTCACTTGACGTATCAGAATCTTGAGTAAATACTTCCTCTAAAGGAATATAAACATAAAAATGTCCATTCATTAATGGACCGGTAAAACACAATCTTTTAACAGGATGCATATTATTTCCAAATGCTGTAATAAACTTCCATTTGAAAAACTTGGAAACTTACAGCAAAAATTTCTGCTGCCTCTTGAAGCTCACATGCAGTACCATAAGCATGACATAGCGCACTCATATTTTAGAAGAGCTTTTAAAAGGCAGGCTCCATCACCAATTATAGCTATTTCGGCTAACTCACATGTATGCGCGCGCTCTGCAACTCAAACAAAGAGCGTAGTATCGCTACCTTCTTCGCACGCACTGAATCAATGCAAAACATATCTAAGAGGCTGCAGTTAAGTGAATTGTATATTGGCTTTAGCTCTAATTAGAGTGTGTGCGGAGTAGCTAGGGTATTCAACTTTATGATTGACATGCAAAGCGCGCACATAAAAAATTGAGAGTGAACGTAAATGAGCAACAAAAAAGGAGCATGATCGGAGCGAGATTTCAAATTATCTGATTATCATAAGAGCAACACACGCCCTTTGCTTATTCGAAATTGTATATCAATAATATATCAATAATTTAGTGTGTGACGTTTTGTCTAAGTTATTAAGCAGCAAGTTGGCGAATCCACCCCCATAACATATTCTGGTGTGGGAAATTTTCTAGACGCACCAAGTTTTGTTATGTTGTTGTGTTTTTAAAAATCAATGACACCAACAAATAGTAGCAGTGCGGGCCCAACAACGACACTGACAACAACAACAAACGCTACTTGGGTCGTAAATCAATTGTCAAAGGCACACAACTTTGAAAAAAAAAAAAATGTGCACTGTGCGAAGTGCGACGCGAAGGCGTCACTGCGCATTTGTTTGTTTTTGTATTCTCGCTCGCGATCAAACCCTCAGCTTGTGCGACAATCAGGCGACAGTAGTGGAATGGGTACTTGTTGTGATTGTAATTGTGTTTTTAAAATGTGTAAAAAGTGCTCCAAATCGTATGGGTGGTACTTGAAGGAGTTGTCCAAATTAAAATTCCCTTGTGCTCACTTACTGCTGGAAAATTATGTGATAATTTCAGCCTTCTAGCTCTTTTCGTTTAGGCTGTGGCTCTTCCATTGTCATCAGGACAAACTCTTTTATATATATATATATTACCACGATCTAACTATTCTTATAAACGACATGAGCCCGGATTTCTGCTGCTGCTTGAAGCTCACATGCAGTACCATTAGTATGACATAGCGCACTCATATTGTTTAGAAGAGCTTTTAAAGGCAGGCTCCATCACCAATTATAGCTATTTCGGCTAACTCTCTATGTATGCGCGCGCTCTGCAAGTCAAACAAAGAGCGTAGTATCGCTACCTTCTTCGCACGCACTGAATCAATGCAAAACATATCTAAGAGGCTGCAGTTAAGTGAATTGTATATGGCTTTAGCCTTAATTTAGTGTGTGTGCGGAGTAGCTAGGGTTATTAAACTTTATGATTGACATGCAAAGCGCGCACATAAAAAATTGAGAATGAACGTAAATGAGCAACAACAAAGGAGCATGATCGGAGCGAGATTTCGAATTATCTGATTATCATAAGAGCAACACATGCGCTTATGTGAACGCCCTTTGCTTATTCGAAATTGTATATCAATAATATATCAATAATGTTAAGGTGTTACGTTTGTGTCTAAGTTATATAAGCAGCAAGTTGGCGAATCCACCCCCATAACTATTCTGGAGTGGGAAATTTTTATAGACGCAGTAAGTTATGTATTGTTGATGTTTTTTTTTTAAATCAATGACACCAATAAATAGTAGCAGTGTGGGCCCAACAACAACACTGACAACAACAACAAACGCTACTTGGGTCGTAAATCAATTGTCAAAGGCACACAAATTTGAAGAAAAAAAAAATGTGCACAGTGCGAAGTGCGACGCGAAGGCGTCACTGCGCATTTGTTTTGTTTTGTATTCTCGCTCGCAATCAAACCCTCAGCTTGTGCGACAATCAGGCGACAGTAGTGGAATGGGTACTTGTTGTATTTGTAATTGTTTTTTAAAATGGGTAAAAAGGGCTCCAATTCGTAGGGGAGGTACTTGAAGGAGTTGTCCAAATAAAAATTCCCTTCTTAGTGCTCATTTACTACCTGCAAGGAAAATTGTGTGAAAATTTCAGCCTTCTAGCTCTTTTCGTTTAGGCTGTGGCTCATCCATTGTCATCAGGACTAGAGATGGGCATTGGCCGGGTTTTTTTCGTGTCACATCGTGACACGATGGGCGCCCGCGTGTGCGTGTTAAAATTAGTATTTGTCCATGGGCGTGCGTGTTCATTCAGCGCAAAATCGGCACAAAAAAACACAAAATTAATTTTATTCCCCCAGAAGGATGGTCAGCCGATTGAATACGTTTGCTGCTCAAAGTGCACAATGGTCTTTACATATTTGGCAAAAAATGGCACTGGAGCACTAATTCGGCATAATGCTCTGCGGTGTGCAGCCACCAAACCAAAAAACATTGGTGAGCTACGCCAAAAAACAAATACCAAAACAAGTATGGCAAATTTGGCAAAAAAGCAAATAGCGTTTGTGGCAAAAGATCTGCTGCCATTAATATTACAGAAGGTAAGAGTCACTTTATCAAACCAAATCATTTTCATCGCTAAAAATATGTCACATAAAGTTAGCAAACATGGCGGTTATGCATTAAGCAAGACTACTAAAATTTACATTTATTTAAAGGTGCTGGGTTTCGCGAATATGCACAGGAGCTGATTAAAATCGGAGCAGATTTTGGCAGACTATCCGCTTAAGACCTGATTGTCTCCAGGAGAACTATAACAAGGGATGTTTTGGATCAGCAATATAAGGAAATAAAATCTAAACTTCTACAGTCCCTGGAAAATCAAGAGCTATCATACACAACTGATATGTGGACGGATTCCCATGCCCAAAAAAGTTTTATCTCAGTAAGCGCCCACTACATAACCAAATAATTTGAGTTAAAAGTAGCAATTTTTGGCATAAAAGAATTTGAGTTTGAAAAAAAAAAACTGCAGCTAATATTCTATCTCAACTTACTTCAATCTTAATGAATATAATTTAGAACTTAAAAGATCCGTCATAGTGACTGACAATGGAGCCAACGTAGTTTCCGCTTTAAGCTCCTATAAACGTCTATCATGTGCATTTAATTTATTTTAATTAATTTCGTAATGGATGGCGTTTTAGAAAAAATCCTGTTGATAACATTCAATCTACTCTTGAAAATTGTAAGAAGCTGGTAAAATATTTTAAACATTCAGAGTTAAATAATAATTGTCGAAAACATTGAAGCAAGATATTAAAACACGTTGGAATTCTAAATATATAATGCTGAACAGCGTGCACGAAATGCAACATGAAATAGAAAACTTACTTCTGCAAAAGAATGAGCTCAAAAGAGTGGCTAAAATTGATTTCATGTGATCGGTTTACTCTTAAGTTTTTTAAAGCCCTTTAAAGAATGCTCAGAGCAGTTAAGTGCGGATTAAAGAGCCAACACTACATATTTAAGTACTTTGGTACGAGAAACTTAAAAAACATTGTCAACATACCATCATGGATTCTGATGATTTGTCAGAAATAAAATGTAAGACTTTAAATTCGTTAGAAAAACGCTTTCAGCCCTCACAGTCCATTACATAGGACTGTTTTTAAATCCTCCGTTTAAAAATTTAAGTATTTTAAGTTTAGATAAAAAAGAGCAAGTGCTGGCCAATGTTACCGCTATGCTTATTGACTGTACTGAGTCTGTCTCGGAGGCTTATAAGTCCCCACCTAAAACTCAAACACCGCCTTCTCATGTATTTGCTGAATTTTTGGATAGCCAACAAAGCAAAAAAATCAAATTAGAAAAACCAGAAGCAGAAAAAGAATTAGAACGTTACTAGAACGTTACAGAATGTTGCCCACTGAAATGCTCTAGAGTTTTGGAGGAATTTAAATAATATGAAAGGTCTTCAGTTACTAGCCCGAAAATATTAAGTGTTCCAGCAAGCTCGGCTACGAACATCATCCGGGCTAATATTAAGCGAGCGTCGTACTCGACTATCAAGTTCCAATCTTGATAAAATTTTATTTTTATACAATAATATGTAAAATAAAAGAAAATTATGTTAAATAAATATAAATATAGATTTTGTTGTTTATAATATAAAAAAAAAACTAGGTGTAAAAAATTCGTGTTGGACCGTGTTGGGTCGGGTTTTGAAAATTTTCAAGCGTGCGTGATTGTGCGTGTTGGAAATTTATACTGTCGTGTCGTGTTGGGTCGGGCCGAAAATTACAGTCCATGCCCATCTCTAATCAGGACAAACTCTTTTATACATATAGATACTATCTATTACGCATATAAACAGCAGAGCTGCGTGGATCGACCGTTTCAGTCGACTGCCTCTCTCCGTCTAATCGCAAACTAAAATAAGATAAGTGGCTATCTTTTGATTTGGCTTCTTCTATGCTGAAGCCGAAAAATGTTTATATGACAATTTCGCGCTGGTGGCGTGATTGGGATGATTTGTTTACAATTATTAATAATTGGGTTGGTGTGAATACAGATATTGTTTACAATAGTTTGGTGTGGATACATATATTGGTTACAATAAGTTTGAGATATGTAATGTATAAGTGGTTTGGTGTGGATATGGATATCTTACTATATTCAATTAAATCGTTGGAGTCGCGTTTATTTAAAATAATATAAATATCTTTATGAACGCGTCTTTACAGTTAAACATGTAAAATAGAACTCAACTTATGCTAGCGTTTTGATTTTCGAAGGAAACCTCGTTCTGCGACTTATTCCTTTGTTTAATTTATTATGCTCAACTCTCTGAAGTGGATTTATTCTGAGGAGTCGTAAACTGGGGTTTCGCTCAAGGATCAAATTACATTGGACTTTGCTCATCTAATTGCGTGATCGATTTTAATGGCTTGTTTTTCGGGTGGCCGTGATCGATTTTAATAGCTAATGTACGTGCTTATGCTGAGTGTGACTTAATTATCTATGGTTCTATTACAAGAAGCCAAAATCATAAATGTGCGTGCTTAAGATTATACATTTGTTTACTCAAGTGGACAATGCTTGTGCATTGTTCTTATTATTTTGTGTGGGTGGAGGTTGGCATTGAAGTTCTGCAAGAACTGAATATGTCACTTCCTATCCCCTAGAAAATGGCTTGTCCTCAAGCTGTTAGTGTTGGGTACATTTAAGTGTCTGGGTCTATTACAATTTTATTTCTTGATCGTTTGTGTGTTCTTGTTCTCATTTTTCTTATATTTTATGACCATTCTTTGTGGAATATTTTTGAACTTAAATATTAGGTATAAAGCGTCGCGATTAACATTACTGCGAGTATGGTTAAACTATTATTAATAGGATGTTGTGTGTTTTTGTATATTCTTTATAAGTTGTCTTGTATGTATGAATGAAATTGGTTCAATTCTTGTAACGTGTTACTTATGTAAATTGTTTGTGTATAATCGGAAAGTATATTTGATACAGATAGATCTTCTATTGAAGTGAAATTTTAATAGCTTTAATTATGTTGTTTCTGCTTATTTCTATTTCTTGATTTGTACAATTTTTATTGAGCATTAGCTTAGGCAAATTCCAAGTTAATAACATAAGGTTCTACAAAATTTATTTCGTAATTTTGTGTGTTTAAGTGCTTAAGTATACCATTTATACATTAGTTTTGTATTATTTTTTGTCAGTTGCTGAATATGTTTATTTTTATTGATATAATATTTATCTTTTATATTTCTGGTAAAATGTTTTTGTTCTCGTCTGGGTAAGGAATTGTTGTGTATAAAGGAGTTTGTGTTAGCTTTTTGTATATGTGAGATTATTAAGATTTCGTTCGTATCTGATTTGAGCCAAGTTGAGGTTTTTATATATAATAGCTTTTCTGTATCTACATTTTTAAAGTAGTCGTGTTTAAGTAGTTTTGGGTTAAAGATACCTATCTGTCAATTGCATGCCCATTTCGATATCTTCAATATACTCTGTGAATTGTTGTAAGCTAAATAGTATTAGATTTAGTTTTTTATCCTGTGTGAATCTTCTGACATGTGTTCTATTATGTTTAGGCCATGATTTACTGCTTCTATTATCTTGTTTAATTCATTATTTGAATGCTGTGTTCTTCTCAGTTATTTATTTGTTTTCTAGTTCTGTTGTGTCTTCTTCGGTCAAAATGCCGAATAAGTATTTATATGCTGTTCCTATTACATTCAAAGGTCCTCGTTTTTGTCTTTTGACTATTTTTATTCCGTTCATTTCTCTTTCTAGTTTTTCTATTAGGTATTCGATTTGTGGTAAGAATCTAAAGGTTTCCGCTTGTTGCAGTAGATTGTAAGTGTGTCTTCAGTTTTAGTTAAATTTATTGTGAGGCAATGGTATTCAATTCCTGTGTAACTCTCCAAATCACTCTCCAAATCACCTCAAGCCAAGGTGGAACAGCATATGCCGATAGTTGCGTGGCGGGGAGAAGCTCGGTCTCTAGTATGCGGACTCAGGGGGAACAGCCGACCACCCTGTTTATGTAGGCTTCCCGCGGTACATGGGCTCTGCCGCGGGTGACGATCCCCTTCCTATTACTCGTGGGAACAATATGAACTCTAATACTAACAACATAACAATAAACAAAGAGGCCGACACTCGCCCAAAGTCGGATGGGACTAACAATCCCTCATCTTCTGCGCTGCCCGGTAAGCCAGCGGGCAGTGCTATTCCAGGTGTACGCGGTAAGGTTCCGGACAGGCAGCCGAGTCGTGGGGCGAGACCTGGATACAAGGTGCCGGCTAGAGCTCCGCAGAGCATACATGCGGCGGGCTCAGCCTCCACCCCAAACCGGGCCTCAATCTCGATAAAGCCGAGCATGCCGGACCTAAGAAACCGTGTACAACGACAAGAGACGTGCTGCGGGTATCTTGACCCGGAACCTGTCTGGCAAAGAAACATCGCCAGAAGGTTCGCAGCTGGTGGAGTGGGCAAAATCAATTTTGCCCGATTTTCATCCGCTCCAGCGAAAGAGCCAGATGCCGTTAAGCCAAAGCGGCAGCTACCGGAAGCTAGTAGCGCACCACAAGCCAAGCGGTTCGCGCCAGCAGCTCGGGTCGAAATCCTACGCCGAGGTGACGAGGGGTAAGGTTCTTCTCGGTGTCTGGATAAGGGCAGTGAGGAGGGCCAAATCCCGAGGAGAAAGTGGCCGTGGGTGGAGAACGAGCTGCAAAGAGCCTTTATGCAGATCATGCTGGCAAATGGAGGACCACCGCCCGTATGCCAAGATGCCGGCTGGCATCAAGGTTGCGTGAAGGTGGTGGCATGCGCTGATATGCACTCAGCCAAGATCTACAAAGCGGCCATTTCTGCCCTGGTGAAGTCTACCCTGGGGCCAAGTTGGAGGCTGTGGACTGGAAGGATGTGCCCAGCAGGCCTAGGGCTCAAGTATGGGTATCGGCTAAACCCGATGATCCGGCCGAGATCCTAAAGGTCTTCCAATTTGCAAACCGCAGCTGCCGTCAAGCGACTGGCGGGTGGCAAAATTGGAAAAGGCGGATGGTCCACGGCGCCAGATTCTCTTGGGTTGAACGACAAGACTGTCGAGCACCTCGCCAAGACCGGCGACACCTTACAGAACGGCTTTAAAACCGTGGCTGTTAGGGTGTATCGCTCGGACAAGGCCAACGAGTCCGTCGTGCAAAAGCCGGATCTGGAGATCGACCACGACGAGGATCTAGATGAGGAGGAGCTATGAGGCTATGCCTCTGAGACATCAGAGCTAGCCCTAGAGGTAGAGGACGAATGAAGATGCCGACATACTGTGGTGGAGAAGGATTTGAAGAATTTCCTTGAGACTTCTTCAGATAAATCTACACCACAGTAAGGCAGCATCGGCTGCTCTTTGCTGTACCTGGAGTCCTATACAGGAACGCTGGGCGTGTGGTTTCTGGACTGAAGACACATGAACACAAGCTACTAGTAGCTGGAACCGAAGGTAGATATAGAACCTGCATACTTGCAAAAAGACATTTAAAACATATTTTGCTCCCAAAGTATAGCGACGCAGACAACACTGCAGCGTGTCTGGAGCTGGAGACGGAACCAATCCGACTAGCCTCTAGCTACTTCGCCACGACCATAAGGGCGACCCTCCGCATCCGTCGCTTCGCCAGCTGATCGCCGACTGCGAGCGGGAGGCCTTCGGCTAATAGTGGGCTGCGACGCAAATGCCCATCATCATCAGTGGGGAAGCAATGATACAAACGTAAGGGGTGAGTTGATTTTTGACTACCTTCTCAATACCAACATGCTATTGTAATAATGGTAAGGACCCGACCTTTATTATCAAAAACCGCAGGGAAGTCCTAGATATTACTCTTGTCTCTGCCTCTTTATGGGATCAAATCCTCTCTTGGAAGGTGCTGGATGAGCACTCCTTCCGGATCACAGGTATATTGACAACCATACTACAGATCCAAAGTCCCAAAACCAACTTAGTTCAGAAACTTAAGAAGAACTGATTGGAAGAATTGCGCTGTTTCTCTGCAAAGACTGCTCCCTGAAACTCCACCTGACGGGCCAAATACCGGCGAGTATACAACCTTTCTCATAAGAAAAATTCAGTAAAGCGTGTGAGAAAATGCCCTGAATGCATCTTGTCTCATTAGCAGACCAAAAGGAAGAAGAAACCCCCTTGGTGGACTGCTAAAATCGGAGAGTTTAGGGCAGCTGCCAGACAACTCTTCAATAAACAGACATGGGCGACTACAAGGCAGGGCTCTCCCGTGTTCAAAAGGAGCTTCGCCAAGCAAAACGAACTTCTGGAGAACTTTCTGCTCAGAGATAGATAGTTCTTACGAAGCAGCCAGACTAAGGAAGCTACTAAGTAAAACTCCTCAGACTCTTGGTTCATCAAGGAATGCAAACGATGAATGAACACTCATCCAGTGAAGAATCACTAACCTTACTCTGGACACACATTTTCCGGGGGGAGAAGTAGATCGCCAGAAGCACCACAGAAGCTCTTGCACATTGCCCAGTGTGAAAGCAATATCCATCGGGCAATAAAGAGCTTCAAACGCTAAAAATCACCAGGACTAGACAATATCATCCTGCCCAATTGCAGTCCGCGGGGAAATAGCCATCAATTGGCTTAGAACATATTTCCAGGGTTTTTAAAAGTGGTATAATCCCGGGGCTATGGCTGGAATCGAAAGTAGTTTTCATCCCAAAAGCCGGAAAACCCTCGCACACACAACAGCTAAAGATTTGCGACCTTTCAGTCTCTCGTCTGTTCTACTGAAACAGATGGAGAGGCTGCTCTGTCTTCATTTGAGAAGGACTATTCCCATATCGCTTCTCTCACCAGTTCAGCATGCCTATTCTAAGGGCAAGTCTACGAGACCGCATACATTGAAAAGTCTATACACAGAGGAAACTATACGCTAGTAGCGTTCCTAGACCTAGAGGGAGCTTTCAACAACGTCACTCCTAAGACTATCACCGATTCGCTGACGGATTTGGGGGTTGACTCCCGGACTGTGCACCTGATCGATCAGATGCTCCAATGCAGGATCCTAAGGGCCGCACTGGGGCCAGTGACTGTCACCAAATCCGTTGATCGTGGAACCCCACAAGGCGGAGTCCTCTCTCCTCTTCTATGGAACGTAGCAGTAAACAAACTGCTGCTGTCCAGGATGGGGGAGGGTGCAAAGTGGTAGCCTATGCAGACGACGTTGCCCTAGCCTTTTCAGGCAAGTTCTGGCAGACGTTATGTGAACCGAACGACGGAAGCCCTTGCAGGCTTTCCGGTTGGGCAAAAAGATCTGGATTAGGAGTTAATCCTGCTAAAACGGAGCTGGTTCTGTTTACGAGGAAATACAAAATTCCGTCTCTACAGCCACCAACTCTAGATGGGTTGAACTGTCCTTTATGGACTCAGCAAGATACCTAGTTCTAATTCTAGACAAGAAATTAAACTGGAATCTTAATACTGAAGAGCGTATAAGGAAGGCAATGTTGCTCTATACGCCTGTAGGAAGACAATCGGACTTAATGGGGCATGACTACGCAAGTTGTCCATTGGCTCTACACGGCGGTAGTCAGACAATTTTTTTCTATGGTGGTTTCTGTCTGGTGGCCTGCACTTGACAAGGAAAAACGGTCACCAGGAAATGTAGGAAGGGTGCAGCGAACTGCTGCGCTCTGCATAACAAGAGCTTAAGTACGACCCCGGGTAACGACTCTTGATGCCATACTGCACTTCCTACCTGTCGAAATGATGGGGCGGGAAATAGCAACTATGTCAGCGCTCCGAATGAGGGAAGCCAAACAGTGGATAGGCCAGGACTTTGGACATACAAGTATCTTGAAAGACAATCACTCATACCAGACAATATGGATTATCACATCCCACAGGTGTATTAGGACACTCCCTTTACCACCTTATCCCAACTAGAGAGAACTGGGAAGAAGGCTTGCCCGCAAGGACTTGCGGAAGCTATAGAAATGTTACAGACGGCTCAAAGCGGGACGGTAGAGTAGGAGGCGGCATTTTCTGCGCCAATTTTAACTTACGCAAAGCTTTTCGACTCCTGACCACTGTAGCGTCTTCCAGGCAGAAGTGCTAGCAATTCAGGAGTCACTAAGTTGCATTCCACATACGTGTAATGTCAGTAAAAATCTATATCCTCACAGACAGCCAAGCACGCTATTAGATCGCTGGAGTCGTACACGTCGAACTCTAAGGCAGGTTCAAACTGTCGCAAATCTCTAGCGAGAGTGGCAGAGCAGTTTAGCATATGCCTAGTATGGGTCCCAGGACGTAGGGACATAGAGGGCAACTGCATCGCTGATGAACTTGCCAGATTACGAACTTCCAGACAAAGAGTGCATTGGTATACCTATGGCATCTTGTAGACTCAACCTAAGAGATTCTTCGAGATGGAAGCCAACAGAGTATGGCAGTCTCCACTCACAGCTCACGATTGCTCATCAAACGTGGCCAACCAGATGCCGGAAAAGATCAAATGAGCTCGGCCTCCTAAGCCGGAACAAGTGCTCTATTGTACCAGAGTGATGACTGGGGCATCGGCTTGTGGGGGGGTACATGCGGCCAGATTCTTGGTCCCACACAACGACTTCTGCAGAAGTTATAGAGACGAGGAGGAAGAAGAACAGTTCTTCACCTTCTTTTGTACCTGTCCGGCCTGTATGCAAAAACTAGGCAAAGAATCCGTGGTGATTTTTTCTTCGAAGATCTATCTGAACTTGCGAGTAAAAGACCCAAAGATGGTAGCAAGGTACATCCAAGAACACAGGATGGACTCATGATGCGGAGTCATACCAGAGTGACAGAGGGGTCCTCAGAGCCTTTCGCGGCATCACAATGGGCCGAGTGCGGCCTAAGTGCGCCGAGGGGGTATCCCTCCTGGTAACCGCTCTAACCTAACCTAACCTAGTTTCTTCAAAATGTTTGTCGTCTACTTTTGATATTCCTGTTTTTCTAAAAGGGTTAGTTACTTTGGATTTCACTAGAGGCATTTCTTGGTAGATTGTGTCTATTTCAAATGTTGGGTGGAGTTCCTGCGTAAATTAAAATCTCTGCTGGGGTTCTGCCTGTTGTGCTGTGTATTATTTTTATGGATTGTACGTATAGAGGATTGTTTCGAACTTTGTTAACTTGTTTTCGGGGTTCAGTGTCGGTGTTATGATTCTCAGTTTTCGTTAATTGTTTTATGAAATCTTTCTACATCTGATATTCCGTTTTGCATGTTGTTATTTCTATTTTAAGATTTCTGATTCTAACCATATTTTAAGAGCTGCGCACATGAATGCTGAATCCTTATCTGCTTTTATTTCTAACAGTTTTCCCATGTCATGGAATATTTTGAGGATTGCCCTTTTTGTTTCTTACCAATCTTTCCATTTACTTCAACTAAGTAGCGTATTTGAATAAAACATCTATGCATGACAAAAAACTGTTTGTTGTCTACCAATGTAAAAATCTATTACATATTTTTCTCTTGGGTTGTAGATTTCGGGGGTAGTTCAAAGGTAAACTTTGTATCTCTATGTTCTGTTTTCGCTATATTACAAACTTCGCATTCGTTATTTAATTTTGGATTAATTCTGTGTAATCTGGGTAATAGTAGTTTGTTTTAAACATAGCTCTTGTCTTTTCTTATACCTGGATGCAAAAGCTTCTTGTGGTTTTTTCATAATGATTTCTTAAAGTCTGAATAAGTTTGGATGTCGATTAATTGTTGGCTGCTCTCATTGTTCTAATTGGATTGTCTGTATTTATTAGTCTACCTAAGCTTTTTGGAATATTTCGTAGTCACCATGTGTGGGAACATATACTACCACTATTTTTTGCACATAAATAGTCTTTATTAGCTCTTTGCTCTCTCTATGTCACTCTGTATATTTTATAATAATTTGTGTTTGTGACAGTAGTTTTATTTGGTTTACGTCTTCTATATTGGTTTTAATAAATTCTATTGGTGGTTGTAATTATTTACGGGTCTTTTTGTGATTTGAATGCAATTTTGATGTCTTCGCATTGCGCTGTGTATTGTTGCTGCTACGCTGTCTTGTGTATCTCCCATGAAATTTTCCTCTAATTTAATTCTACTAGCCCAGTCGCTAACGGTAAGCTCAGGCAGATGGCGACCGCCTTTCTATTTAGCCTTACCGTGGTACTGCGGATCTCTGCCGGGTGGACCCCATATTTCTCCGCACTCGTGGGAACATGAAAAGCATAAAAAATAAAAGTATTTAGGTGTGCAAACAGGATACCCCTGCTGCCAGTGTCGCGAGACACTTTGAGGAACGCCTCCTTGACGGGGAGCGGCCCTCCAATGTGGGACCACCCACGGCGCCCTAACCAGGCGCAGCAAACAAGAAGGCCGCATGCGGCAACAGATACAGCGCGCGCACCTACGACGAGGGGAAGCCCACGTCACCGTGTCGCCCCGGCTGCAGGAGGAGGAAGCAAGGCTGGACCATCCCAGCCGATGCGACCGAGGCTTAGCGCTGTATAGGCGAGCAGTGGCGTGCAGAACCAGCAGCCAAAAGCGCAGCTGCCAAATTGGGAGAGCCGGGCGGTTTGGATGACCCAAACCGAGAAAAAACACTGAACTGCTCAAAAACAAATGGTAACTCAGGTACCTGCAGCAGGGACTACCCCTGCTGAGGCACTGCGCATGGCAACGGCTGGAAGGAGACTCGGTGGGAGGCCAGGTACGGGGACCAGACCCGAAAACGCCTGAGCAGTAATTTGACGCCACCCACTGGCACCCCCAAGAGGGCGTGCCAAGAGGAGCGTCCCAGCACGTCGGCATCAGCCGTAGCAACAGAAGTGAGGTCTTCCTCTCCAGTGTCCACCGAGACTCGCAACATCGTATGCAGCGATTGCAAAAAAAGTCAAGGTTGCCGTGTTACCTGTGGAATAACCCGCAGGTATGCTCAGCCATGGGGACTTGTCCGCATTGG
The DNA here is from genome assembly GCA_030179655.1 of Scaptomyza flava. Classification (NCBI taxonomy): domain Eukaryota; kingdom Metazoa; phylum Arthropoda; class Insecta; order Diptera; family Drosophilidae; genus Scaptomyza; species Scaptomyza flava. The sequence goes on from JARNME010000322.1 coordinate 96,662, forward strand.
AGGAGGCCAACCTGGATGAGGTGATCCTCACAGGATGGGACACCGCTGTCGCGTTCGCGGGCATCATTTCCGGGTTGGCTACCTGGTCATTGAATGTTCCGACGATCACTCAGCGGAGTGGCTGAGGACCGTGGTGCCAAGACTGCAGTCGTGGAAAGGGGCTCCACTGCACTGCAAGGTGGGTGATGATATTCCATCACCCACAACATCACCATCTTCTGCCCGAGAAGCGCGGATCGGTCAACCGAATCCTTGTTGGTTTGCTGAGGAACCAGAAACAGGATCGAGACCGACTCGTGGAAGGTGTTGTCAAGGAGGACGGAAGGCGGAGGTGCGCTATTGGTGATAGGCATCGATGAGGCATCCAAGGACGCGATAGTGGCGAGAGGCCACCAAGTTTCATTCCGCTACGGGACCATCCCCGTTAGCGGTCTGAAGAAGAAGAGTGTTAACGCAAGGACTAACCCTGCCCAAACGACAGTCCCGGGAGCTGCAGGCTCGGCCCCCAACACCTCCCACCGCCACTGTTCTGAGTGCTCATCTGGCAGATGTCTCTAATTTATCAGAGGATCTGGCCGAGGATGAGGACCTGGCGGAGATGACGCTCGGTCCAGCCGAGCTGGAAGGGATGGATGATGAGGTGCCGATGTCCTCGCAAGAGCTCGCTGAGGAGCTTGAAACGGCAGAAGCTGACGTCACCATGACGGGCCAGCGGTGATGTGGGCAGCTCCAACCTACATCACCAGGAGCTGGGGCGGCGGAGAAGTGATGGTGACATCAAAACGTCACCGTCACTGGCTAGCCAGATAAAACCTCCATCGGGGCTAGGCAGCCTCTGCTGTCTTGGCCAGGATGTTTATCACCCAACTCGTGGGCTAGCCCTGGTACAGGAGCCATGGGTAAAACAATGGCATAAAAGGCCTGTACACCGCTGAGTCAAAGGTAATCTGGGATCAAAGAGATCCTACAACCAAGAGCATACATTATGGTAAGGAAATGTATAATTTTACTATTCTTTCAGAATTCCTCACTAGGGACTGCGTACCTATTGCCGTAAGGGCAATTGGAAACGCCCCCCTATTGGTGTGGCATCTGCCTATTTTGCTGGTGATGTGGACTGCCCGCCACCGGAACTAGAAAAGCTGATGGACCACTGCAGGAGAGAGAAGCTGCCGGTTATAATCGGCTGCGATGCCAATGCGCACCACTCCATATGGGCAGCACGGCCATCAACAAAAGGGGTGAGGTCTTACCAACTTTATATTCAAGTCTAACTTAGAAATGGTAATGTCGGATCGACACCGACATTTGTAACTGAGTTAGAGAAGAGGTCTTAGACATTACTCTGATTAGTCGGTCTCTTAGGCCACAGTTCAGGAGAATGGCATGTTCTTCAGAAGAAATCCATGTCCGTCACAGGATATCCTATTCAAACTTGAAGGTAGAACGGATAGTAGTATACAACTCGTAACCCCAGGAAAACGAGCTGGGAAAAATTTAGGTCTACCTAGACTTAACCTAGCCACTGAGAACATCTGGAATACCCAGTTATGCCCGAGTGAGCTAGAAGAGTTGTTGTAGCTAAATAGTAGCTTAAAGATGCATATGAAGAAAGCTGCCACTAGGAAAACCGTCGTAAAGAAAAAGATGCCCCATGTGGAATGACGGTCTTGAGAGACTGCGTATCACCACACGTATCTTGTCAATAAAGCTAAGAGGACGGGCAATTGGAACCTTTCAGCCTAACAAAGATCCTGGTCTAGATTGCATAGCACCGTATTTCTTCAGCAGGGACAGGGAATACTCCTACCCACTCTAAGGAAGAAGCCTAGCACTTCTAGGGTGGTCTTCATCCCCAAGGTAGGGAAGACAGATACCACCAACCCAAAGTCCTTCGGACCATTCAGCTTAAAATCGTTTGGTTGAAAACGTTAGAAAGCTTGTGGATGATAACATAAGGAGTACTCTGCTCACACAGAGTCCACTGCAGGCAACGCAGCACGCATACAGAACAGGCAGGTCTACCGGACACTGCCCTGTATGAGCTGCACAGTATTCTGCGGGCGGCAGTAGTAAACAAAGAAGTAGCAGTTTGTGCATTTTTAGACATTGAAGGTGCTTTCGACAACACATCACATGATGTGTCAAAGCTCCTTGAATAGAAGAGGGCTGGGACCGTACAACTAGTAGATGGATTTCATCCTTAGTAGGGTCCAGACAGGCTACGGCATCTATACAAGATAGTACCGTAACGTAACAACCACAAGGGGCTGTCCTCAAGGGGGGGTTTATAGCACCCCTCTATGGAGTATACTAGTAGAGGACCTATTAAGTAGACTGCGAACAGGGGGTATACAATGTCAAGGCTATGCAGATGACATTGTGATAATAGCTCGGGGGCAAGTATGAAGAAGAAACTCTTTGTGATATGTTCAACTGGGACTTAGATTACGCATGAGTGGTGTAGGGAGGTTGGTCTCAACTAAACCCTACTTAAACATCATCGTTCCGTTCACCCGAAGATTACAAGCTACAAGGATGAGGGAGATTAGGCTCGCGGGGAGTCCAATAGAAACAACAAGGAAGTTAAGTACCTTGGGGTCAATTTCGACAGTAAATGTAAAACTTTGGCACCCATGTTCAGATACGATCGCAAAGTGCTACAGAGCGCTGTATACGTGTCGTAGCATAGCGGGAAGTCATGGGGGAACATCACCAAAATAAATAAGATGGCTATACCTTATGGTGGTAATGGCCCATGCTCACGTATGGAGTGATTGCATGGGGGGATAAGGCACAGCAAATCACTGTGCAGAAGCAGCTTCAAAAGCTACAAAGAATGGCATGTGTAGGAATCACGGGAGCGATGAGGACCTGTCCCACATCAGCGCTTGAGGTTCTATTGGAGATAACGCCACTCCACACACAATTAGGCTGCAAAAAAGGCAACCCTCTTAAGAATGTCCGGTGAAGGGTTGGGAGAGGGACACATTCTTAGTCGAGTAGAAGCAGATATTGCTATCGGGTGAACTGCCCCTTCTGGCACAGCCAAGGGATGAAATGAAAGGCGAACACATGTTCGGTCAAAGTTTCAAGTCACCTCTGTAATAAAAAGGAATGGACATCTCTGGAAGAGGTCCACAACATGAAGTCCACACACCATAAAATGGTACACCGATGGATCCCTAACGCAACAAGGCTCCGGTCTTGGTGTGGTAGGCCTCGGCTAATGTACCACGAGCCCCTGGGTATGCACACCAGCATATTCCCAGCTGAGGTATGTGCAATCGGGAGGTATGTGGACTTAATTCTAAGCGTAACTATCGGAATAGGATATAGCCATCCTATCCGATAGTCAAGCAGCAAATAATGGCACTTACTAAGACCGAAATCAGGTCAAAGGTAGTTCGTGAGTACAAACCAAGCTAGACACTCTGGGATCACAAAATAGGCTTGCCCTAAGATGGGTCCCTGGACATGTCGAAATAGCGGGGAACGAAGAGGCAGACAAGCAAGCAAGAATGGGGGCAGCGACACCCCTAATAGGACCCGAGCCGTACTGTGGTATAGGAAGAAGCACAATACGGCAAGAGCTTAGGAATGAAGAGAGACTTCTGCGAAGAACGAGCTGGGCAAGGACACCAGGACTCAGACAAGCAAAGATCTCTTGGGTAGCTATAACCTTAAACGGTGTTAAGCAGCACAAACCCTTTTGCTAAATCAATGGTGGTAAAATTTTTACACCTTCCTAACTTGTCTTATATTTCGTCCATTAAAGGTATAGGATATTTGTCACTGATGGTTACCTCGTTGAGACTGCGGTAGTCTATTACAATGCAAACACTTCTTTTTGCCTGAGGCGTCACTTTTCTTGGGTACTATCCAAGGTGGTGAACAATAGGGTGAATGATACCTTGCTTCCATCATTTCTTTTATTTGTTTCTACTTCTTCGTCGAAGCTTTGTGCGTACCTATATGGTCTTTGTAAATGCGGTCTTCATGCTTGGTGTGATTGTGTTTTATATTCTTAGTGAAGGTCAGATTATCACCCTCTTTAAACTGGATATCTTTAAACTCAAATAAAACTTTTGTTAATTCCCTTTTTTTTCTGCATTGAGATGCTCTAATCTAAACTGATTGCTTTCTAACAACTCATTTTCCAGTGCATAAGCTATATGCAATTCTCTTGTTAATGGTGGATCTAGACATTCTTCTAAGTTTTCGCTTGACCCTTTTTCTTCGATTCATACTTGAATAAGAATTGGAAGTCTCCAAGTTGTATAAACTCTTCCTCGTAGTTGATCTTAGCTTTACAATCTGTTAGGAACGTTCGGCCTAATAGGATGTCCAAATTTCTTTGAGAAATCATGAATGTAAAATTTTTGATCGGTCGGACAAAGTCTACTTGGTGCTAACGATATGCTTTGGTTAAAATTACTTTTCCACTTATTGTGTGACAATTATATTTTCTTTGATTTTTTTTTGCTAAGGAAATTTTTGCTCATTAAATTGATCGACGAACCCGTGTCTACTAAGCATTTCAAAGGAATATCGTTCATAATTATATTATGAACGGTGTTTTATTTCGATTCCGAGGCTGTTTGATGAAAATTTTCGGATGTGTCCATTTTGACAGTTCACTATAGCCTGGCGTGTTCTTTTAAATGGTGGATTTGGTGCATTTGTTCTGAACGGATTTTGTTGGTAATTGATTGGATTTTGAGTTTCTACCTTGATATAGTTTTTGTTGGAATTCCCTAAATAGTTGTGGGTCATGTGTTGCGGTATTTTGTGATTGGTTTTGGTATCTATAACTATGGAAGGTTGGATTCAAATTCTATGGGTTTCTAAAATTTGAAAATTTGTATTGAAATTCTGTGGGTTTCTATAACCTGAGTTGTTGTGGTTTTGATATTGGGAAGTATAATTGTTTTTGTTTGGTTTGCTGAAAGTTGTGTTACTTGTGCTCTTGGATCTGTCAGATACGTAATCTTCATAAGCTCCTTCTTTCTGTGCTACTTCTTTTAATTTATTCAGTGTGGTTATATCGTATCTAGCTAGCTGCATATATAATCGGTCAGGCAATTTCTTACTAATTACATCTTTTATTGTACTGTTCATTTCGTTTGTATATAGTGTTGTATTCTGTTGGTTGCCTTCTATTATTAGCTTATTAATAATGACAAAAGACTTAGTTTCTAATTCTTCGACGAACTTACGTATGCTTGATCCGCATTGGGTGTAGTACAGCTTCCTTAGTAACTCCTCGTACGATGTTTGCGTCTTGTAGGTGCTGATCAGGATATCTCTTAGTGTATTCCAGTCCGAAGCCATGTGTCTTAGCGATGTCCTTGGCGTCTCCATGTAGTTGCATTTCTTCTGCGCTGAACAACACATTTTGTTGTCTGCTATCCTCAGTTGGGTATAGTTTCATGATGACTTCGATTCTGCTGATAAAAGCGCTTAGGTTTTCTGTTTCTCCTCCAAAGCTGGGTATTCGCCTGATTTGGTTAAGCGCTTGGCTTAGGTTGGCGTCTAATAAAATCTCAAAGTAATCTCGGAATTTTTATTTATTTTGATGTTTGATGTTTGATTTTTAAAAAGTTTTGTTGGTTAAAGAAAAAAAAATTTTATTTTATTTTTCTTGCACTTGAGGCGTTGCGTGACTTTTGTTTCTTTTCGAAGAAAAGTTTTTAAGGATCACGGGGTCCTTGTCCACTAGACAAGTTAAAGATCTTTTGATCCTTAGGTTACTATGACTTTCACGATTTCGACTGATATCCTACCGGCTGCGCCAATTAAATCGTTGGAGTCGCGTTTATTTAAAAAAAATATAAAATATCTTTATTGAACGCGTCTTTACAGTTAAACATATAAAATAGACTCAACTTATGCTAGCGTTTTGATTTTTGAAGAAACTCGTTCTGCGACTTATTCCTTTGTTTATATATTTATGCTCAACTCTCTGAAGTGGATTTATTCTGAGGAGTCGTAAACTGGGGTTTCGCTCAAGAATCAAATTACATTGGACTTTGCTCAATAATTGCGTGATCGATTTTATGGCTTGTGTTTTCGGGTGGCGTGATCGATTTTAAAAGCTTTGTTGTTTTTTGGGGTGCATAGTTTACTGGTTGTTTATTCTGTTCGCCGGATGTACGTGCTTATGCTGAGTGTGACTTAATATCTATGGTTCTATTACAAGAAGCCAAAATCATAATGTGCGTGCTTAAGATTATACATTTGTTTACTCAAGTGGACAATTCTTGTGCATTGTTCTTATTATTTGTGGGTGGAGGTTGGCATAGAAGTTCTGCCAGAACTGAATATGTCACTATATATATATTTCTTTTTTATATTTTTTATATTTTTGTACAATGTATTTTATCACATGTTTTTATTTTTCTATGTGTGGGTGTGTGTGTGTGTGTGCTTCTTCGCTTGCTGTGTGCCCTTCTTTTACTTCTATAAACAATGAGCGTGTCTACGTCACACGTGTTATCATTTTTTTTTATCATTTTTGCGACGTTGCCTTAATGAAGCTATGCATTATACCCACATTCATGTAGGGGTTTTGACTACATATTGTATTTTATTAAAGTATATTGAGTTGTTCACAATGTTTTGCTTAGTGTTCTAAGTAAATTAACAGAAAGTGCTAGATTATTTTATATTACTCGCGACACTTTGGTCAAACGATCTTTCTTCTACGACGAGACGACGCTAACTCTTACATACTAATCGATACCGATACCTTCGGTAACAACGGCGATCGCAGGGCATGGCAGGTCTGCTTAACGATAATTATCTTTATGCCTTGTTCTAACAGCTGGCTGAACAGGGCTACACTCACACAACTTCCCATTCCCACAATCGGCCATCCTGAATTACTCATTCGCCCCTGAATGACTTCCATTTCTTCATAAACTCTGTTGCTGTAGTTGTATTCTTTGGTCCTCTTGATTCTCACCTTTTTTGCATCGTATCGCCCATGTCTTAACTTCTTTACTACTTTGTATGGGCCGAAAAATTTGGTCTGAGTTTCATAGATGTTCCATACTGCGTTCTTTTATGGCCACTAACTCACCCAGTGTGGTAACATTCCTCCACTTTTCGCTTCTCATTAAAACTTTTCTTATTCTCTTGCTGAATCTTTTCAATGTTTTTCTGAGCTTTCTCGCGTATCTCGTCACGGCTCTCCATTAACTGATCAGCTTCTATTTCCTCAAAAAGTTTTCTAATGTCCTCATCTCTTGTTCTCATGTCTAAACCTGTCAGTTTTTAAATGGTGAATACTATGTAGATCTCGGTGGAGTATTATTTATAATCTGCTGAACTCTATCAACTTGGCAATACCAATTCTCTGATTTGTTAGGCGATAATTTGTTTAACATTGGAATCAGTATTTTATGAACTCGCTCTACCTGCCCGTTACCTCTTGGCATTCCCGTAGAGATGTGCAACAGTTGGATGTTTTCCACGCTCACAATATGTTTTTAAAATCGTTTGACGTAAATGCGGTGCCTCTATCAGTTACTATACGGCGTGGATTACCAAAATCGAAGCTTGTTTTCTAAACGACTCACTACTTCTTCTGTACCTGTCGATTTAGTTGGGTATAGCCATACAAATTTAGAGAACCTATCTACTACTGCCAGTATATGATTATACTTTTTCTTAGTTTCCGTTAACGGACTAACATGGTCAATGTGATATGTGCCCAATGGCTCTTGCGCTTTATCTATTGGTGATAAAAAACCTTCCTTTTGCCTCTTTTAGCTTCGGCTACCAACACTCTACACAGCTTTTAACTACTCGCTCGACTTTGAGTTTGATATCTTGAATGAAATAGTATTTCTCAAGTAATTCCCTGGTTTTCTTGCAACCAAAATGACCCTCACGATGTGCTTATGTAATTATTTCGTCTTGCATACTTTCTGGTATTACCAACAATTCTTTGGCTATGTCTTTATAAAGTACATTATTTTGCAGATAGAAGTCCTCATACCTATCTGTAGTTTCAAGAATCTGTTTTACTGCCTTTATCCAGCTGTCTCTATTCTATAATCTTTAATTCGGTAAATTCTCTCATCTTCCATCAACAAACAATTAAACGACTAAGAGCGTCAACGTGTCTCATCTGACTCCCTGATCTATGTTCAACTTGATAGTTAAAATCTTGCAAAAACAAAGCCCACCTAGCCACTCTCACTGGTACGTCATCTTTTCTAAACGTCATTTTAAACGCATTGCAGTCTGTTATTATTTTAAACGGAATTCCCAACAAAAAGACGCGCCACTTCTTAATTGCGTTTATTACAGCCAGAACGTCCAATTCGTACGCACTATAATTTTGCTCTGCCAGACTTGTTTTGCAACTCATGAATTCGACAGAATGAAACTGTTGATCTTCAGAGTCCATTTGCATCAACATGACCCCAAACCATATTTACTTGCATCGGTATGCACTTCTATTGTCGCGTGTTGATTATACAATTTAATACAGGTGCTTTAACGAGCAACTGCTTTAAATGTTCAAATGCTATTAAACTCTGATCGCTTAGGCTAAATCTTTTGTTTTCAAAATAGTTTTCTTTTCTTAAAAGGTCGCTTAACGGTTTCGCTTCTAAAGCATAATTTTTTTACAAATCTACGCAAATATGACGTTAACCCCAAAAATCTCTGCAACGCATTTCTACTACTAGGCATTGGAAAATTTAATACGGACGTAATCTTATCTTGCGTTGGTGCGATTGATTCATTTTCAATTACGAAACCCAGAAAACTTATTTTCCGTTTTAAAATTTGCGCCTTTTCCCACTTAATGCGTAGCCCGCTTTAGATGCAACTATAAGAAACTTTTCTAATAATTTAATTCTTTCCGATTCATTCCTGCTCGGAATAACAATGCCATCCATGTAAATTATTATTTTCCTAGCCTGCACAAGTTCTCGTAACAGTACACTGATATAACGACAGAATACAGCCGGTGAATTTTTATTCCAAACGGTACATAATTAAATTCATACTGCCCATTGTGTGTTACAAACGCTGTAAACTTTTTGGATTCTTTCTCTATAGGTACGTGAAAATATCCGCTCTCCAAATCCAATGTTGTAAATATTTTACAGCCCTGCAATCTATCAAGCACGTCCTGTATATAGCCATCGGAAAATTATCTCTAATAATCTTCAGATTGAGCTTCCTTTAATCACAGCATAGTCTCTTTGATCCACCTTTTTTAGATACCAGCACTACTGGAGAAGCATATTGTGACGAACTCGGTACAATAATATTTTCTTCCAGCCACTTCTGAACCTGCGTTTCTATGTGCATTTTATTTTCATACGATGTACGACGCGGGTGTTGATACACCGGAATGTCATCTTCAAGCACAATCTTCATCTTTACAGGCGATTCAATTAACTTGATAGGCTTATATTCGTTTATCATGCTACATACTTGAAACATTTCTCTTCACTTAGGTGATCTAAATCGACTTTATCTGATGATGTTGGGCTTTCAACAATCTCACTCACGCTCATTGCCTGAAATGGTTCTATCGGATCTACCTTAGCCTTGAATTGGACACCTTCCAAAGTAAACACTATATCCACAGATTTAAGAACGTTGTTTCCTACAATAGCTGTGTATTCTAAATCTTCATTTTTAGCTACATCAAAAACTATATCAAAACAGACGCTGTCTACTTTCACTTCTATTTTAAATTCTCCGATTGTTTTAAGTACAACCATTCCCAATGCCTCTCAGGTTTTTCGTTACGTTCTTATTCAGCTTAACATAATTCAAACTTTGAATAGATCCTCCCTCATCAAACAAATATCGCAACCTGTGTCTACCATTGCTGAAAATTGTTTTCCTCTTGCCGTGAACTTTTTATATATTAAAGCTTCTTAGTTTTCTCAAACCCTAAAAGTGCTGCTTCTTTGTTACAAACAAAACATTTTGCAGGCACGTTAAAATCCTTTGCTAAGTGACCTTCTATCCGCATTTATAGCATTTCCTATTTGTTTGTCCTACAGGTTTTTTGATCTTCTCATCTTTAATTTCCTCTTTGAATTGATTCTCTTTGTTCTGCACTTTCTCATGACATTTTCCCTTAACTCTCTCGTAAATCTCAATTTCGATTTTGAGATCACGTACTGTTCTAGCACGATATAAGCCAGACTTGTTAACTCTACTGTCGGGAATACCTTCTATAAAATAAGATATCAAGCTTTCCTCTTCAAGCTTAATCGGCTTGCCCATCTCAGTCAAAATATTAAGATATTCCATTAACGACTCTTTCGATTATTTTGCCTTAAACCTTAACAACTTGTGAACCTCGGCCGAAACCATTTGCTTTCCAAATTCTTGCTTAAGCTCTGCTTTTAATCTTTCCCATCTCGAATACCTGTCAAGCTTTTCACAAAAAGTTTAGCGCTCCAACTAAAAGTTGCTTTGCGTATATAAACTTTTGCAAGTCGCTCCAACCTACTGTTGTCGAAACATCTTCGAATTCTTCTAACCAATGTTCAACATTCTCTGGGATGAGCCAGAATATACGGATGTACTGTCCTGAACATCCCGCAACTTAAACTTTGACTCAGAGCTTGCTGCTTCTGCGTAAGTACTCCCTGCCTCTGAAGTGGGCCGTTCTAGTTCAGCTTCATCTAACTCAAAATGATCTAATAATCTGTCCTGCAACACACTCTTTCTGCCTGTTGCTACCAGCTGCAACTCTCTCATTTGCCCGAAGCATCGGTACCGTCATCGACATAATTGTGTTTGCATCCATTTTAAATTAGCGTCGTTCGTTTACACAGGGCAAAATAAAAATCTTGTTACAACAATATTCAATACAGTCACAAACTTTAATAATTGCGTTTTGAAGATTTTATTTTTTTTTTTTAAGTTCCAGAAAAATTTGCTGCTCACTTAGCTCTCAGAAATCGCTGCTCTCTTAGCTCTCAGAATTCGCTGCTCTGGTTTCTTTTGTACACCGCTCACCCTGTAGTAGTACTCTTCTTCACACGTTCCGTTGTCGCTGCACCAAGGTCACTCTGTTACTTTTGATGTTGCTTCTCACCCTAAAATTTGTAGCTGTTCTCGCTGTAAATGGTATTACACTTGTAGTTGTCTGCTCTCTGCACTGCTCTTCTCGTACTTCTGTCTGACCCTCACTCGCACTGCCGTTACTCGATAGCAGCCTTTCGTCGTTCTGCTGGTCCTTGCTTACGCCTCTTGCGTTCACAACTGCTTCACCGTACACATGTTTATTTGCCACTGTACAAACTTTCTGTAGTACGTCTCTTTGGTGCCTAATACTCGAATCAGATCACCACGCCGTTATCCAGTCCAGAACACGCCTTTTAAACAATTATTCGATTTGCCGCTTTGCAAACCGAAAATAATTATTTAAATCTCTGTCTCTTTTTCGTTGCTTCTTCTCAGACAACACAGACACGATACGCCGTCAATTCAGTACACCAGCGTCAAAAGAACCGTTACTCTTCCAGTGCGTTCTGAGAACTAATGTACATACATGTGAGGAGCCATATTCACTTATAGCGCCTCACAAAAAGCGATTGCATTTATAGCCGCAGCCGGACCTGAGCTGCGGCGAATTCGCATGCTGTCTCGCTCTGACACAGGATGTCAGCGCTAAGGTACGTGTTTGGCACATGGGAGCCGCAAAACACTTACCGCAAAAGTCGTGGCAAAGTGCCGTTGGTGTGCGAGCGGTGCATCCACGAAATAGAGTGGTCACTGTCACACCAACGACAGGCGTGATCAGCAACGAGGAACCGTTGTTGCTAGGCAAATCTCACTGGAAAGATCACGCCACCTTTGCCCTTGGCACGACATTAGCAGCGCTGACAGGCCCCGGTCCAGCGAGACAGCAGAAGAGTATAAAAGAAGCCGCCTTGGACAGAGTGGCAAGTTAGTTGAGTACAAGTTAGTAATACAAGT
>JARNME010000323.1:0-105404 GCA_030179655.1 Scaptomyza flava
ATACAGATGGACAGACTGCAGAACAGGACGAACAGACGGACATGCGAATCGCTCGGCTAGTGAACGGGGGCTGTATCAAGACGTATATATACTTTATATAGGTCGGAGAGGCGTCCTTCGGCGTGGTACATAGCTGTTTGCACAAAACCATATCCCCTTATTACCCCATTGTGGGTTAATGGTATAAAAGACAGTGTTCGTTAGTAGGATTCTATTCCGTGGGTGGAAATCTAACAAAAAAAACAACAAAACCATGGATAAAAGAGACACTACTAAGTGAACATGACGAGGCCAAAAAAAAGATGTCCATTGTTCATAGGTAGCGACGTCCGATACTGGATTCTGAACGTGGCCGGTTCTCAGACTCTCGCCGGATAAATCGTTCCAAGTGTGACACTCCCTGCACCAGTTTCTCGGAGTGATGACTACTATGGCCACCGACGAGGAGATGAGGATGCAGAATGCGCAACTTCAACCACGCAGGTTCCACGAACACCTGGACCAAACCATCATCGCCTGTCCCTGGGAGAGCCCGATGAGTTGGTGGGCATCCTGACAAAGAGGAAGACTATGTAACGCAGACACAGCCCCCACAGCCCGCCACAAAAATCGCCTCCCGCTAGAATTGGAACTCCCGCGCGCGAGAAAGTGACGCTGAACCCCCACGAATGCAAAGGCAAGTGTTAAACCAACCCACACCACACCCTTTCCAACCTTTTCAGGCGTCCTCAAGCCCACGCCCAAGCTCAAAAGCACAAGCCACAAGCTACATATACGCATTATCCGCTACTACCAATGCCACTATGGTGTGAGAAACCATGGTTTGTGTTACATCTTCACCTACACTTACTCTCACACAAACACAACCATACCCCATTGTCTCTTGCAAGCGCGCCAAATTCTAGCGCGCACACAACACACCACACAGTCTTACCACAACGCACACAAACCTAAAACGCAAACCAAGCAAAATCCAACAGATGGCAACTGCGCATGCACCAAGCGCACAAATATATGAGAGATGGCACTACGGCAAAGACCATTGCAAAAGAATAAAGACAATGACCCCCGCTTAGCCACTGCGGTGCTTTAAGTAATCATAAACACTGGCATCGAAACTGAACTGAAACCGAAAATAAGAGAGAACTGACAAGAGAAGCAAAGCTCGATTCTCTTAATCATCATAAGTGCTAACACTAACCTAATACACATACCGACGACGATGCCAATCGCATTAAACGCTAGACGAAGCCTACTTGCTGACAGATTTGGATCAAGAGGATTTACTAAAAATACTGGCACAAGCACAAACGCAAACACGACGCCAAACCCATACCAAACCGATAACAATGACACTGAAAATGATAAAATTTTGGAAAATATTAATGCTAATATTAATAATTGGCTGCCTCTGTTCCGCCCACTTAAACCGAGTGAAATAAAACTCACACCTAGTCGCCAATTCCCCAAAAAATATATGGCAAACTGCTACGAATCTGTTGTCCCTACTCGATCTCCCTTACACGGCGGAAAGTAAGGCCAACGCATCCAACGCATGGCCAGCTACCTGAAGACTGAGGGGCTCGAACGTCCCCATGTCCTGAAAAAAACATAAAACGCTCAAACGACGAAGGCGACGATGAGTATGATGACGGTGAAGAAGAAGAAGACGACATTGAAACAAAACAACAATATCAGCAACACCAGAAGCGACTACTAATTGAGCTAAGCCCAAACAGAAACAGCAACGGCAACAGCAGCAGCAACACAGCACAGCAAAGGCAACAGACCATGATTGTGGTCCACAGCTGAATCCGTTCAACGAACCGAGCCATAAAGACAACTGTGATGTGATGAGGAAAGAGGCATTGCGCAGAAGAACAGCAGCAAGACCAGGCACAAATAACATCACAGCAGCAACAGCAACATGAAATAATCCAGCCACGACTTTTCTTACCTATGATTGATGATATATTTGCACTTCTTAATAAAATAAACAAAAACGCTAAATTTGGTAATCTTAAATTTTATTACAAAAACACTCGCCGATGGCAGAATACGGGTTACAGTGTGATAATATGGCTACATACGAAGCTATTTGCTCGAGCTGGATAACAACAATATACAGCGCTACACATACCAGCCCCGGCGCGAGCGAGGCTTCCGTATCATTATCCGCCATTACATCATTCGAAAGCGGATTGTCAGATGGATAACGGCCAAGCTGCTCGATCTTGGCCTTACAACTCGCTTTGTCCGCAATGTCAAGCATAGGTTCAAAGCAACGCCGCTTAACATGTTTGAGGTTGAGCTGCAGCCGAGCGTCGATGGCGCACATGAGCTTGTCCTCGCCTCGCTCATAGAATTGGGCAACCAACGATTCGCGTTGACGGCTGGCCAAGCCACTGAGGCCCCCCCATTGCCATCGTTGCCAGGCCTTTGGGCACCTAAGAATTATTGCAGGCGTCCTCAAGTGCATGACGTGTGCACAATGCCCCCACAACACAATGTACGAAGTCCCGTCTGCAGGCTCCCAAATGCCCAAATTGTGGCGGCGAGCCACGTTGGGCAGCTACCGTGGCTGCAGGAAGTACCACGGAGGAAGTGCAGCTTTGTGGTCATGGTGCGAACAACAATACTTCGCCTGATCCAGCAGCCAAAATCAACAAACATCGTCCGCACAGGCAGCAATTCCAGCGTCCAGTAGCAGCAACATAATAATGCGGGCGAAGCAGTGGCAGCAGCAGAAATAAATCCCAGGCAAAACCAGAGGAACCCTGGAATCCATCGTGGACCTGAGAGAAGACGATAATGGCTCTAATCCGATCGAATCCGAATCCAAATCCGGAATCCCCGCCCACACCTCAGCTGCAGCGGCAGCCAGAGAGCAGCAATGAATGCCTGGTCAATGCGTCAAAGAGCCAATGTAAGTCCAGCGGCAGCAACAAACGCACAACATCGAAGCAGACAAAGAGGGAGGCCACCAAGTAGTGCCTCACGCATCACTGCACTGCGCGGTGCTGCGCGTGGCTCAAAATCTGGTTGCCTGCCGGCCTCCACTTGGTGCAAGCTATGCAGATGCTGTCAAAGACTGGTTCAAACACTGCCTACACAAATACAAATAAAACAAGTGGAAACGTTGCAGTCGGACGCAACCGACTGCGGTATACTCGATACCAGTATTAAAATTTTGATGCCCATCCATGTGGGATGTTAATTGCTTTCTTCATACCAAATTTGGTGACTCTAGCTCGAAGTTTGTATAAAGTGGGGAAAGGGGGGCTGGGGGCGGTATGTGGTGGCAGTTGGCATCCAAATTTTTGATTGCAGATCTTTGTGGAATGTCAATTGCTATCTTCATAACAAATTTGGTGACTCTAGCTCAAAGTTTGTAAAAGTGGGGAAAGAGGGGCTGGGGGCGGTATGGTTGGGCGTGGCATTCAATTTTTGCTGCAGATCTTGTGGAATGTCAAATGCTACCTTCATACCAAATTTGGTGACTCTAGCTCAAAGTTTGTATAAAGTGGGGAAAGGGGGCTGGGGGCGGTATGGGTGGAATTGCATCCAAATTTTTGATGCAGATCTTTGTGAATGTCAATTGCTATCTTCATAACAAATTTGGTGACTCTAGCTCAAAGTTTGTAAAAGTGGGAAAGGGTGGCTGGGGCGGTATGGTTGGGCGTGGCATTCAAATTTTTGCTTGCAGATCCTTGTGGAATGTCAAATGCTACCTTCATACCAAATTTGGTGACTCTAGCTCAAAGTTTGTATAAGGTGGGGAGAGGGGGGCTATGGTGGCTGGGGCGGTTGTTGGGCGTGGCATCCAAATTTTTGCTGCAGATCCTTGTGGAATGTCAAATGTCACCTTCATACCAAATTTGGTGACTCTAGCTCAAGTTTGTATAAGGTGGGGAAAGGGGGCTATGGGGCTGGGGCGGTATGGTTGGGCGTGGCATCCAAATTTTGCTGCAGATCCTTGTGGATGTCAAATGCTACCTTCATACCAATTTGGTGACTCTAGCTCGAAAGTTTGTAAAAGGTGTGGGGGACAGGGGGCTGGGGCGGTATGGGTGGGCGTGGCATTCAAATTTTTGCTGCAGATCCATGTGGAATGTCAATTGCTATCTTCATACACAAATTTGGTGACTCTAGCTCAAAGTTTGTAAAAGGTGGGGAAAGGGGGGTGGAAGGGGTGCGCGTGTGCTCCAAAACTTGTGACTGCAGTTTTTTCGGAGGTCGTTGCAAGCTATCTTCCTGCCAAATTTGGTGGCTCTAGCTCCACAACTCTGGAAGATACACGCATTCCCGTTTTTGACGAAGCGTTGGGGTGGATGGGGGCGGCTAGGGTGGTATGGTGGGCGTGGCATCCAAACTTTTGATGCAGTTTTTGGGGGGTCATCATCACCTATCTTGGCACCAAATTTGGTGGCTCTAGCTCAAAAACTGTGGGAGATATAGCCATTTCTGATTTCAAAATGCGGGGGGGCTGGGGGCGGAATGGGTGGGCGTGGCTCCAAAATTTTGATGCAGTTTTTTGGGGGTCGTCTACCAGCTATCTTCCTACCAAATTTGAGGCTCTAGCTCCACAACTCTGAAGATACACGCATTCCCGTTTTTGACGAAGCGTTGGGGTGGATGGGGCGGCTAGAGCAGTATCGGTGGGCGTGGCATCCAAACTTTTGATGCAGTTTTTGGGGGGGTCATCATCACCTATCTTGGCACAAAATTTGGTGGCTCTAGCTCAAAACTGTGGGAGATATACGCTTTTTTGACTTTAAATTGCGGGGGGGCTGGGGGCGGAATGGGTGGGCGTGGCTCCAAAATTTTGATGCAGTTTTTTTGGGGGTTGCTAGAGCTATCCTGCCCACCAAATTTGGTAGTTCTAGCTGTAAGGATGTGCGAAATATGAGGATTTATCGGTTTTGAGTTATCGAATTTATCGATTTGCCAGCCCCCCAGTTATCGTAGAACCCCCATCTTGACACTTTAATTTACTATCCCATAGATAAAGAGAATTGGAAAGTTTCAAGTCTCTAGCTTGAAGGGTGTGGAAAAAGTTGCGAACATAACAGACGGACAGAACGGACCGGACACCATGACGGACATTGCACAAACCCAATATACTCTTTCACCTTCGGTAGCGAGTATAAAACGTATAAGTACAAATGCCAATAAAATCAATAAACATACAAACCCATTTCCACAACACCTGTTCCCAAAAATAACCCAGCTAAACCACTATAGCTACTGCCAATTCATCTGCACGATCGCCTGCAAGAGTAACATTTGTTAAGAGGGGTGGAGGCACAAGAGGGTCTCACTCTCGCAATATGCGAAATCCTGCTGAAAGCATCTCCAATCTTGCAGCAACGCCTGCGTGAAGAGCAGCAACAGCACCAGCACCAGTTGTCAGCTCAACCACAACAGCGCCAATCCCACAATCCAATGGTGAGCTGAATATCCATCAAGTGCTTGCAAAAAGTAGGGAGATTTCGAGTGAATGGAGAAGGCGCATGGATAATATGCTAATATGTAACTCCATTAGTAAACATGCAAATGAATAATACAGTGGCAATACTCACATCAATCCAGTTTGTGTAGATATGGAAACTGACACAGACAACAACAAACAAGCCAATGACACCATTATGTTAATGAGTAGCTCCATATGCCTGCTACTCGTCACCCCCTACCGACAGCCATGCAGGCGGCGGCCTAAATCATCCTCTTTCTTATCCTCACCAGCAACAGCATCAAATGTTGCCCACATTCTCTATGTGTGGTCACTCTACATCAATCCTGCCAGCATACAAGTACAAAACCAGATAGCCTTAAAATCGCATATTGGAATGCTTCCGGTATTGATGTTGACAAAATGAACGAGCTGGAAATATATATAAGAAAAGAGTCAATACATATAATGATGATAATAGAACATGTATAGTAGATGACGATGAAATATGGAATGTAGAAGGTTATCAGATTATAGTGCATCGCATCCGCTAACAAATCGTCAAGGAGGTGTTGCTACGCTTGTACGCAACGATGTTAAACACGTTGGGCTGCAGACAATTCGTGAGGCTTTCGTGCATCGGCCCCAGTAGCTATCTTCCCCCCTGATAACAGAAGCAGACGGACAAACAAGCTAACAACAATAATAAGAAAATTATTACATTGCATCTATCTTTTGCCCTCCTACGTCAACTTGGACTAGTGACCATTTTAAGAAGCTATGTGAACATTCATTAATTTAATAACACTACATAACACAATAGAAACAGAACTCAAAGCCATGGCAGTAACAATTTTAACAATAAAAAGGGACTCAATCCTATGTGGCACTGGAATGCTTGTCACTCTTGGTGGGTGGCGACACGTGCATGTCAGCGTGGATGTGCGCTACTTGAATCATACATACCTGCAAAATTATAATATCCTGGCGACTGGTGGGCTACGTATTTTCCAACGTTGGGCAACTTGAGTCCATCTCCAATGATTTTGCCATCTATGGCGGGCTCAAAAACGCACGCCTGCAAACTAGCTCCACAATTGACCTTGGGTCCGATCACCTGCCAATTACAATTAAATTGGTGGCTTTTATGATGTTGGCAACTGTGGATCCGACGATGGCAGCATTAATAATCGTGTTGATAACCACAACAATTCCGGCTGCCCACCACCACCACCACCACCAACACGTCTCTTCTTCCTTGTGGAGCGAATCTGGAAAGATTTAAGAATGCATTAGAACAATCAATACAATTGAATGATAATGACAATACATACCTAACAACTGGACAGGATAGTGACGAGGCCATTGAATCGCTATGGCATGCATACAATACGCATCACTTTCAGCTACGCAACATACACGTAGACACAGAGAGCGTCTGAATGCACCCAATAATCGTGACTCGAATGGCCCCAACGGTAAGGAGCGTCGACGTATAGCATATAGGCGAAACTTAAATTTGAATGCACAAACACGTCCGCTTCTACATGCAAAGCAGCAACGCAAAAAGGACTTCCTTACCAGCCTCTCCAATGAGACTCGTCGCCTGTATCGTGCTGCGCAAAATAAGCTCTCCAAGGCAATCTGTAAAGCAAAAAATGAAAATATTAATAAACTATTTGAAGGTATAGATGGACAGGATAAATATGCAATGCAAAAATTATGGCGTTTAACCAACAAATTGAAACGTCAGCCACAACCAAATTGGCCACTAAAAATGCCAAATAGTGAAAGCGGATATGGATGGACTCGCAGCAATGAGGAGAAGGCTGAGCTTCTTGTCTCATATTTGGAGGAACGATTTCGACCACAACTGGATGAGGGTATGGAGGCTGAGCGAACAATCATAATCAATGCATGGCAACAGCAGAAACACAAAAATTGCTTCAACAACAACAAACAGCAGCAGCACAGAATCAGCAAATACTAATAATAATAAATAATAATAATATACGACAAATAACGCTTGAAGAGCTGAAAACATTATTAATGATTTGCAAATGAATAAAGCACCTGGTGAGGATAGAATTGAAAATAAATTAGTAAAAATTCTCCCAATTGCAGCATTAAAATATCTGCTTAAAATCTACAATGCAATGCTCGAGCACGGGCATTTCCCCAATAAATGGAAAAATGCTTGTATCAGCATGATTCTTAAAAAAGGCAAACCAACATATGAAATAACATCATACCGGCCAATAAGCTTACTATCTGGACTGGCCAAGATATTTGAGAAACTCTTGATCACAAGACTCTTTGAGATACCTGATTTTGCGAACGCAATACCACAACATCAGTTTGGGTTTCGTCGAGAGCATGGGACTGAGCAGCAGCTGGCGAGAGTGACCCAATTTATAATGCGTGCATACGAAGAGAGGAAATTTTGCTCAGCCGTTTTTGTTGATATCACACAGGCATTTGATCGTGTTTGGCACGAAGGATTGCTTAGCAAATTGATTAAAATTCTGCCAATCAAATTGTATAACATTTTAGAGAATTACCTGCATGAACGTACGTTTGTTGTGAACAGCGATGGCAATATAAAATCGCGTGTAGGAAAAATTCTGGCTGGCGTACCTCAGGGTAGCGTGCTTGGGCCCATACTGTACACTATTTATACGTCCGATATGCCTATGCCAATTATGCTGTTAGAAAATGCACATCTGCACTGCTGTCGCCGAATGCTACTATCTACATATGCTGATGACACGGTCATCATGTGTGCTGCCAACAAACCAAAACTGCTGTACTTCAAAATCAATTGTATTTGCGACACTTTAGTAATTGGGCTAAAAAATGGCAATCCAAGTTAATGCGAGAAAAACAGCACATGTTATGTATACGATGAGAAATATGGAGACTGCTGCTGCAGAACACTAACACCACTACTAACGATCAATATGCGCCAAACAAAAAGTCACACACGTATCTGGGGTGTTGTTGGCCGTAAACTACGCTGCAAGCACATATAACCTTGCTCAGCATTAGATTGAGGAAACGTGCAAGAAGTCTGAATGGATGCTGGGACCACAATTAGATTGTCTAAGAAATGTAAAGCAATCATTATTAAACAGCTTATTATGCCACTGTGGCAGCATGCGTTACCCGTATGGGGATCGCTTGTGACAAACACACAGATTAGCAGCATACAACGTCTGCAAGACAGAATCGTTAATAATCATTAAATAAACAAACATTTACAACAAATGAGATTATGCGTGCCAATGGGACCTAAACTCGATCAATGAAATATTTCAGGTAGATAGTGAACGCTTTTATGAGATCACTTGCTACACACCCAAATCCTGAAGCTCGAAATTGATAAGCAACCCCTATGTGCCTATACGAATACGTAGACAACGATATAAATTACAATACATGCAACACGTTCGTCCGTTGCAGGAGCAAGACTCACAGCTATCGCTATCACAATACTAACACAATCACACGCTTTACAGCTGCGGGAGCATCACAACAAGAACAAGAACAAGAACTGCCCATACAAATACCATTACAATTACAATCACAATCACATATGCAAAATTTTTTGAATATCTCGCAATTGTCTGAGCAGCGACAGCCATCAACAATATCTCAGTGCCTATACAGAACCCACTATCCTCTCACAGACAATCTCACATATGCCAATCACTCAAAATCGTCAGAGCATAGCTGAGCAACTTCCAACGCTTTTACTAATGGAATTCATAAACGATGACGAAACACCACAGCATCCACCACAACCAACACAAATACGTACTGAACAGTAGCAACATTAGCTGACACACACGCACATACAGCTCTGATACAACATCAGCAGCAATCACTATTACAACAACAACAATAATAATATCACAACAACCTACACAAAATATGCTCACACAGTCTGAGCAGCCATTGCTTGAACCGACGGCATATATACGTTATCTATCGCAATGGTCACAAGCACAAATGAAGATGATAACTCACTACTTAACACTGGTCTGGAGGCTTTCGTGCAATCGGCCCCAGTAGCTATCTTCCCCCCTGATAACAGAAGCAGACGGACAAACAAAGCTAACAACAATAATAAGAAAATTATTACAATTGCATCTATCTTTTGCCCTCCTACGTCAACTTGGACTAGTGACCATTATAAGAAGCTATTTGAACATTTCAATAATTTAAATTTCACACCCCCCCCCCCTTTCTTGGTAGCGTGACAGTTACGTGTCCGCACGAGTTCCATGTCACGCCGTGTAGCTCCCCGTTCACCTCCACCTTGAACCTGGAACGGTGGGCTCTCGACGTACAATTTTCCAACGCCTCTGATATGGCCGCGACCGCAGCGTCGGTCAGCTCGTCCTCGTCCGGAAGACTGCCCAATTTGTGGGGCGTAATCGCCCACATTTTCGGCGGTAATACCTGCCCCTGGATTGACGGCTCTGTCACCCTCACCGCCACTGCTGATCACATAAGGGAATTGGTCGCTCATCTTGGGTATTATGTGGGATTTATAAACACATCGGTTAGTCTTAATTGATGAACGGGCCTTCTGAATTCAAATATGGTTAGTGTTAATAAAAAAGAATAAAGAGATTAATTAAAACTGTGACGAGTCTGCTCTTTGTCAGACGCTCGGTCGGGTTGGTCCATCTTCTCGTGCTCCTCTCCCTCGTCATAGCATGGCTTCAGTTGCGCAATGTTGGCGAGTCTGCTCTTTCATTGTCCTTTCTTTTACCAATCGCACTATATTCGGTGATACGAACTTTTTCACGAGGAACGGGCCGTCGAAACTTTAGAGAGTTGGTGTGCTCTTAGTAGCACCAAAGTATTGAGTCCTGGTCGCCATTCTCTTCTCCTGAGGTTAAAGTTCCTTCCTTTGTCCTTCATGATGATCCGGTGCTCGGCTACGTGAGACACCCCTTGCAGCTCGTCAAAGAGAACCAATTCCGCTTTCAGTATTTCCTTTATCTCTAGTTCCAAATCCTCTGGCCATTCGTTTTCCCTGGTTTCGTAGCTTTCCACACGGTGTTATTGCGGGGCCGGGTATGACGCACCCTCCTACCTCGCCGAACCGTTGTACTCCTGTCGTTGTCGTGTCCACGCTGTCTCCTCGAACCGTTCCAACGGCGATGCTGGGTTGAGGTGCCCCTGGGGCATCTATCTCCTGCCTTGATCCCCGTCTCCTCCGATTGGCTCACAACTGCCTCACGTTCCATAGGACCTGCTCCTCCTCTATATCTGGTACTTGCACAGCTTCCAAAATTAACCTAGCCTTGCCACATTCGATGGTCGTCCCCACCCCCGGTCCTATTCATTGCTGCACGCTCGCGACTTGGTTGATCACGTTCTCGTACTCGGCTGCCATCTTAGTTAGCTGCGCCAGAGAGGAGAATCCCCCTACGATGTACAACGGTACTCGGGTGCCAAATTCCTCTATACCCTATGCAATTCCTGTTCTGCCCTGTACCCCGCGTGGTACATCATACCCCACAGCTCGAGCAAGTGTCCTTGAACGGCTCATTATCATGTTGCCGTCGTGCCCGGATACTGTCTTCTAACCTGTCGAATACTGGGCGGTAGAAAGAACTCCAAGAACTCGGCTTTAACCGTTAACCTGGCTCCTTACTTGACGTTGGACGAGGCTGCCGCGCTTGCCCCGTCGAGAGTTGTCCCCTCTCTCCCTCTTGACAGCCTGGATGCCTTGACTGACATCGGTATCTTGGCTGCCGACGCCGTAGCCTTGGGTGGCTGACCTTGCCCTTGGCCCCAGCTGGGACTCCCTTGGCTGTTGTGTGCGCCTTGTTGCAGGTACGGGGTGGCCTCTTAGCGAGCCCAGAAGCTGCGCTTGTAGAAGGACCATCTCTTTTTTTTTCGGATCAACGGTATCACGAATTTTTTTTTCTCAGTGTATAAAAAAAATTCTGTTAGCAAGTCACTGTTTATCCTGGTTACTCTATTTTTTTTATTTTTTTTTATTTCATCTTATTTTCTTTTCAAAAAAAAAAAATCATTTCATTTTTTTCTTTATTTTCCACCACTGTACGCTTATACGGTCGACCAGAACCGATGGGACATCTCCGCACTCAACACAATAGTCAATTTTAATTTTTTTGATTTTCGCAGTCGAAGTCCACTGTGCGAAGCGACCGCAACTTTGCAGCTGCCTGTACCAGCTACTGTCACGCCGTTCGTTGACCGCTCATACACTTTGCCGACACTTTCGTTGCGCCGCAGGTGTTCACTTATGCACAGCCTCGAACACGAACCGCTAGTTTGATCGGTGAGTCTTCTTCCACCGCCGCAAATGTTGCTAAGGCAATGCTTCTCGAACGCGAAACAGTTATTCTTATCTGCACTTGCCTTACGCCCTCACTTTCGTTGTGCCGCGACGATTGCACAAAACCACGCTCGAAAACCGTTCTCGTTGGCCACTTGTAAAGCAGGGTATCGTCGGGTATACCCGCACTTCACTTTACGCACTTTTCCTTCCACACTTGTTGGTGATATTTCTGGGGCTTTAATACTAGATTATACCACACCTTTGCACTTTAGTGTCCCTGCTCGGGCGCCACTTGTAAAAGAGTAATTTAGCCAGGGTATAAACTCAGTCTGGCCAGATCCACAACACAAGAATATTTATATATTTTGGTGGGACTATAACGCGCGCGGCTTACAAGTTGGAAGGGGGAACGCTGGCGTCGACACCAACGCGACAGCCGGCACACTCAGCAGCCAGAGTATAAGGCGACTCGGCTTGACTCGCGTACGCGCGTGTACAAAAGCCAAAGACAAGAAATAGAGCGAAAGAAAACACACAGCAATTGTACTCCACTGGGTCACGGACTTACCGGCGACCAATTTATTCAGTTGTTATCAAAGACTATCTGTACTTATATATATACGAACTATGGCGAACTATCCCCTCTTACCTTATCCTTATTCAAACTCTATCCCCTTGCTCCGAACACACTATCTTACTTTTCTACTCTTCGCGTTAATATTTTCTAAGCGCGTACACGTCCGCTCACTTTCGTACATAAATCGCAACTCTCCTTTCTGTCCTTATAACCTAACCTTTCTGTTCTCCCTCTCGCGTACGCGTCTGCTCACTTGCGGAGGCCAATCATAACTACTTCGCCCACGCTTCGGCTTCGGCCCAAGTTGCAGATTTTGTCACTCCCCACACTTGCTCGTGACCGTGGTGAATTTGATGATCGCAGCTGGCGCGCTGCATCTTGCGACTCTGTGTTTTGGGGCGGTTATATTTAAATCATTAGGCGTTAGGCGTCAATCAAAAATAAGTACATCCGATAAATCTAAATACTTTACGCTCCTTGCGTTTATTAAATATAAATACTGCGCACTCCTTGCGTCTAACAAAACTATACCTACAACTCGAACAACCCCTGCGCTTCTTGCGACTTAACAACTATCAATATAATACAGGTAACTCAAACAACCGATGCGCTTCTTGCGATTTAACACCTATCAATATAATACAGGTAACTCAAACAACCGATGCGCTTCTTGCGACTTAAACTATATATAATATTACTATTTGTGAAGGGGCCGACGCGGCCTACTTCACACCCCCCCCCCCCCCCCCTTTCTTGGGTAGCGTGACAGTTACGTGTCCGCACGCGTTCCATGTCACGCCGTGTAGCTCCCCGTTCACCTCCACCTTGAACCTGGAACGGTGGGCTCTCGACGTACAATTTTCCAACGCCTCTGATATGGCCGCGACCGCAGCGTCGGTCAGCTCGTCCTCGTCCGGAAGACAGCCCAATTTGTGGGGCGTATCGCCCACATTTTCGGCGGTAATACCTGCCCTGGATTGGCGGCTCTGTCACCCTCACCGCCACTGCTGATCACATAAGGGAATTGGTCGCTCATCTTGGGTATTCTGTGGGATTTATAAACACAATCGGTTAGTCTTAATTGATGAACGGGCCTTCTCAATTCAAATATGGTTAGTGTTAATAAAAAAGAATAAAGAGATTAATTAAAACTGTGACGAGTCTGCTCTTTGTCAGACGCTCGGTCGGGTTGGTCATCTTCTCCGTGCTCCTCTCCCTCGTCATAGCATGGCTTCAGTTGCGCAATGTTGGCGAGTCTGCTCTTTCATTGTCCTTTCTTTTACCAATCGCACTATATTCGGTGATACGAACTTTTCACGAGGAACGGGCCATCGAACTTGGGAGCGAGTTTCGCCGCGAAACCTTCACTGGCTTTAGAGAGTTGGTGATGCTCTTAGTAGCACCAAGTATTGAGTCCTGGTCGCCATTCTCTTCTCCTGAGGTTAAAGTTCCTTCCTTTGTCCTTCATGATGATCCGGTGCTCGGCTACGTGAGACACCCCTTGCAGCTCGTCAAAGAGAACCAATTCCGCTTTCAGTATTTCCTTTATCTCTAGTTCCAATCCTCTGGCCACTCGTTTTCCCTGGTTTCGAAGCTTTCCACCGGTGTTATTGCGGGGCCGGGTATGACGCACCCTCCTACCTCGCCGAACCGTTGTACTCCTGTCATTGTCGTGTCCACGCTGTCTCCTCGAACCGTTCCCACGGCGATGCTGGGTTGAGTAGCCCCTGGGGCATCTATCTCCTGCCATGATCCCCCGTCCTCCTCCGATTTGCTCACAACTGGCTCACGTTCCATTAGGACCTGCTCCTCCTCTATATCTGGTACTTCCACAGCTTCCAAAATTAACCTAGCCTTGCCACATTCGATTGTCGTCCCCACCCGGCACAAAAAGTCTATCCCTAGTATAATGTTGTCTAGCATCGAGGGCATCACGAGCATACTCACCGTGACCTCTGTCCCCGCTAGACCAACTTTTACCCTCAATAGCTTCTTTACCTCCAAGGTGGACCCATCGGCTAGGCGAATTTTCGCGCAGGCGTCCAGCATCTCGCCCCGCTGGTCACCTTGCGGAAAACTCCTCACTAATAAAACTCCTAGTTGCCCCTGTATCTACTGTCGCAGTTGACTTGGTCCCGACTTACGTGCGACTATCCGCCGTCTTCCACTCTTAAGGGTACTCTAGGTTCGGACGGTCACGTCGGCCCCCATCGGGTCCCGTCCCGGATGGTGCCGCATATCGTTTCCCGCCCTTGACTGCTGACAACACTGGCTGGTATCGACCCCCTTGGCCCCACACTGCCGAAAAAACTGTACCCGTGGATTGGGGCACTCCTTGGCAAAATGACCCTCTTGCGAACAGTTGTAGCATAGCCTCTTCCCGCCTAGAGCTCTCGACTGCTCTTGGCTGATCATCCCGTTTGAAATTACTCCCGTATACCCAAGCGGTGGCGTATTCCCCACTTTACCGCTTGACCCTGGCTGTGGTTGCGTCCGGAAAGGATTAAAATGTTTGGTGGGGGCTACCTCACCGGCTAATCCATCCGAATACCTACTACACCCGGTCCTATTCATTGCTGCACGCTCGCGACTTTGTTGATCACGTTCTCGTACTCGGCTGCCATCTTAGTTAGCTGCGCCAGAGAGGAGAAGTCCCTCTACGAATGTACAAACGGTACTCGGGTGCCAAATTCTCGTATACCCTATGCAATTCCTGTTCTGCCCTGTACCCCGCGTGGTACATCATACCCCGCAGCTCGAGCAAGTAGTCCTTGAACGGCTCATTATCATGTTGCCGTCGTGCCCGGATACTGTCTTCTAACCTGTCGAAATACTGGGGCGGTAGAAAGAACTCCAAGAACTCGGCTTTAAATGTCGCCCAAGTCGCGTCCCTTAGCCTACTTATTGATAGCCACCGCGCGGCCTTGCCCGTTAGAGCCTCGCTCATTGCCCTCGGCAACCGGTCTAAGCCTATGTCGTATGACAACGCCCTGTCCTCAATCGCCTCCAGGAAAACTAATGGGTCGGTGCACCCATTGAACAGGATACCCCACTTCCGGACTAGTTCGGGGACGACCATCCCGTTCCTAGGGGTACTATAGGTATCACTAGAATTAAGATGTGGGTTCGCCTGTCTCACCGGGGTATCTTCCCCGGATGCCAGAGACGACCCTACTCGTATATCGGGGATACATGCTGTATTCTGTGGGGAAAATTCATTATAAATCGTACTGTTGGAGGGCGGACGCAAATGTTCCGTGCCACGGTCTGTATTGATGGGATTGCCGCATCTGATTCAGATTTCTGCCTGGGTCGTATTCCTCCAACAGAAGTGGCAGTCCGGGTAGGCGACACTGGGATCTTTGCGAACCGCAACTCCATTCCGCTAACCGGGCCCATATATCGGTGGTATGACCACCTTGCCTTATGAAAGTACATACCAGCTTCCGGTAGTCAGTTACTGTGGCACACTTTCCCAATCCGAGCTCCCGGACGATGTCTTCTAGATCCTCCTTATGGCAGTGGTAGACCCATTGCACACCCACACCAGGGTTGCTGCTTTCTACGACCTCCACTCGGGTGGGCTCGATAGTCTTGGGTTTCTCCATCTAATCAAAAACAAACAAACGCAAAAAGAATTCCGTCTCGAGCCGTATATGTCCCGCTTCGCAAAAATTTGCACTCTTAACCTGGCACGGTTTATCGCGGTAACCGCTTTGTTACGACAATAAAAAAAAATTTCCCGAATTTTTTTTTCCCGGTGTAAAAAAACTTCTATTTTGTCACTGTCTGTCGCGGTTATTCCTTTTATTACAAAATTAATTTTATATTTTTTTTGCAGTGTAATAACATTTTTCTGTTAACTGGTCACTGTTTATTGCGGTTATTTTATTTTATTGCGAAAATAAAAGAATCTCTTTTTTTTCGGATCAACGGTATCACGAATTTTTTTTTCTCGGTGTATAAAAAAAAAAATTCTGTTAGCAAGTCACTGTTTATCCCGGTTACTATATTTTTTTTATTTATTTTTTATTTCATCTTATTTTCTTTTCCAAAAAAAAAAAATCATTTCATTTTTTCTTTATTTTCCACCACTGTACGCTTATACGGTCGACCAGAACCGATGGGACATCTCCGCACTCAACACAATAGTCAATTTTAATTTTTTTGATTTTCGCAGTCGAAGTCCACTGTGCGAAGCGACCGCGACTTTGCAGCTGCCTGTACCAGCTACTGTCACGCCGTTCGTTGACCGCTCATACACTTTGCCGACACTTTCGTTGCGCCGCAGGTGTTCACTTATGCACAGCCTCGAACGCGAACCGCTAGTTTGATCGGTGAGTCTTCTTCCACCGCCGCAAATGTTGCTAAGGCAATGCTTCTCGAACGCGAACAGTTATTCTTATCTGCACTTGCCTTACGCCCTCACTTTCGTTGTGCCGCGACGATTGCACAAAACCACGCTCGAAAACCGTTCTCGTTGGCCACTTGTAAAGCAGGGTATCGTCGGGTATACCCGCACTTCACTTTACGCACTTTTCCTTCCACACTTGTTGGTGATATTTCTGGGGCTTTAATACCAGATTATACCACACCTTTGCACTTTAGTGTCCCTGCTCGGGCGCCACTTGTAAAGGAGTAATTTAGCCAGGGTATAAACTCAGTCTGGCCAGATCCACCACACAAGAATATTTATATATTTTGGTGGGACTATAACGCGCGCGGCTTACAAGTTGGAAGGGGGAACGCTGGCGTCGACACCAACGCGACAGCCGGCACACTCAGCAGCCAGAGTATAAGGCGACTCGGCTTGACTCGCGTACGCGCGTGTACAAAAGCCAAAGACAAGAAATAGAGCGAAAGAAAACACACAGCAATTGTACTCCACTGGGTCACGGACTTACCGGCGACCAATTTATTCAGTTGTTATCAAAGACTTTCTGTACTTATATATATACGAACTATGGCGAACTATTCCCTCTTACCTTATCCTTATTCAAACTCTATCCCCTTGCTCCGAGCACACTATCTTACTTTTCTACTCTTCGCGTTAATAATTTTCTAAGCGCGTACACGTCCGCTCACTTTCGTACATAAATCGCAACTCTCCTTTCTGTCCTTATAACCTAACCTTTCTGTTCTCCCTCTCGCGTACGCGTCTGCTCACTTGCGGAGGCCAATCATAACTACTTCGCCCACGCTTCGGCTTCGGCCCAAGTTGCAGATTTTTCACTCCCCACACTTGATTTGATGATCGCAGCTGGCGCGCTGCATCTTGCGACTCTGTGTTTTGGGGCGGTTATATTTAAATCATTAGGCGTTAGGCGTCAATCAAAATAAGTACATCCGATAAATCTAAATACTTTACGCTCCTTGCGTTTATTAAATATAAATACTGCGCACTCCTGCGTCTAACAAAACTATACCTACAACTCGAACAACCCCTGCGCTTCTTGCGACTTAACAACTATCAATATAATACAGGTAACTCAAACAACCGATGCGCTTCTTGCGATTTAACACCTATCAATATAATACAGGTAACTCAAACAACCGATGCGCTTCTTGCGACTTAAAAACTATATATATAATAAATATAACTATTTGTGAAGGGGCCGACGCGGCCTACTTCACACCCCCCCCCCCCCCCCCCCCCCTTTCTTGGGTAGCGTGACAGTTACGTGTCCGCACGCGTTCCATGTCACGCCGTGTAGCTCCCCGTTCACCTCCACCTTGAACCTGGAACGGTGGGCTCTCGACGTACAATTTTCCAACGCCTCTGATATGGCCGCGACCGCAGCGTCGGTCAGCTCGTCCTCGTCCGGAAGACAGCCCAATTTGTGGGGCGTATCGCCCACATTTTCGGCGGTAATACCTGCCCCTGGATTGGCGGCTCTGTCACCCTCACCGCCACTGCTGATCACATAAGGGAATTGGTCGCTCATCTTGGGTATTCTGTGGGATTTATAAACACAATCGGTTAGTCTTAATTGATGAACGGGCCTTCTGAATTCAAATATGGTTAGTGTTAATAAAAAAGAATAAAGAGATTAATTAAAACTGTGACGAGTCTGCTCTTTGTCAGACGCTCGGTCGGGTTGGTCATCTTCTCCGTGCTCCTCTCCCTCGTCATAGCATGGCTTCAGTTGCGCAATGTTGGCGAGTCTGCTCTTTCATTGTCCTTTCTTTTACCAATCGCACAATATTCGGTGATACGAACTTTTTCACGTGGAACGGGCCATCGAACTTGGGAGCGAGTTTCGCCGCGAAACCTTCACTGGCTTTAGAGAGTTGGTGAGCTCTTAGTAGCACCAAAGTATTGAGTCCTGGTCGCCATTCTCTTCTCCTGAGGTTAAAGTTCCTTCCTTTGTCCTTCATGATGATCCGGTGCTCGGCTACGTGAGCCACCCCTTGCAGCTCGTCAAAGAGAACCAATTCCGCTTTCAGTATTTCCTTTATCTCTAGTTCCAAATCCTCTGGCCACTCGTTTTCCCTGGTTTCGACGCTTTCCACCGGTGTTATTGCGGGGCCGGGTATGACGCACCCTCCTACCTCGCCGAACCGTTGTACTCTTGTCGTTGTCGTGTCCACGCTGTCTCCTCGAACCGTTCCCACGGCGATGCTGGGTTGAGTAGCCCCTGGGGCATCTATCTCCTGCCTTGATCCCCCGTCCTCCTCCGATTTGCTCACAACTGGCTCACGTTCCATTAGGACCTGCTCCTCCTCTATATCTGGTACTTCCACAGCTTTCAAAATTAACCTAGCCTTGCCACATTCGATTGTCGTCCCCACCCGGCACAAAAAGTCTATCCCTAGTATAATGTTGTCTAGCATCGAGGGCATCACGAGCATACTCACCGTGACCTCTGTCCCCGCTAGACCAACTTTTACCCTCAATAGCTTCTTTACCTCCAAGGTGGATCCATCGGCTAGGCGAATTTTCGCGCAGGCGTCCAGCATCTCGCCCCCGCTGGTCACCTTGCGGGAAAACTCCTCACTAATAAAACTCCTAGTTGCCCTTGTATCTACTGTCGCAGTTGCTACTTGGTCCCCGACTCTTACAGTAGCGACTATCCGCCCGTCTTCCACTCTTAAAGGGTACTCTAGGTTCGGGACTGGTTCACGTCAGCCCCCATCAGGTCCCGTCCCGGATGGTGCCGCATATCGTTTCCCGCCCTTGACTGCTGACAACACTGGCTGGTATCGACCCCCATGGCCCCACACTGCCGAAAAAACTGTACCCGTGGATTGGGGCACTCCTTGGCAAAATGACCCTCTTGCGAACAGTTGTAGCATAGCCTCTTCCCGCCTAGAGCTCTCGACTGCTCTTGGCTGATCATCCCGTTTGAAATTACTCCCGTATACCCAAGCGGTGGCGTATTCCCCACGTTACCGCTTGACCCTGGCTGTGGTTGCGTCCGGAAAGGATTAAAATGTTTGGCGGGGGCTACCTCACCGGCTAATCCATCCGAATACCTACTACCCCCGGTCCTATTCATTGCTGCACGCTCGCGACTTTGTTGATCACGTTCTCGTACTCGGCTGCCATCTTAGTTAGCTGCGCCAGAGAGGAGAAGTCCCCTCAACGAATGTACAAACGGTACTCGGGTGCCAAATTCTCGTATACCCTATGCAATTCCTGTTCTGCCCTGTACCCCGCGTGGTACATCATACCCCGCAGCTCGAGCAGGTAGTCCTTGAACGGCTCATTATCATGTTGCCGTCGTGCCCGGATACTGTCTTCTAACCTGTCGAAATACTGGGGCGGTAGAAAGAACTCCAAGAACTCGGCTTTAAATGTCGCCCAAGTCGCGTCCCTGTGGGGAAAATTCATTATAAATCGTACTGTTGGAGGGCGGACGCAAATGTTCCATGCCACCGGTCTGTATTGATGGGATTGCCGCATCTGATTCAGATTTCTGCCTGGGTCGTATTCCTCCAACAGAAGTGGCAGTCCGGGTAGGCGACACTGGGATCTTTGCGAACCGCAACTCCCATTCCGCTAACCGGGCCCATATATCGGTGGTATGACCACCTTGCCTTATGAAAGTACATACCAGCTTCCGGTAGTCAGTTACTGTGGCACACTTTCCCAATCCGAGCTCCCGGACGATGTCTTCTAGATCCTCCTTATGGCAGTGGTAGACCCATTGCACACCCACACCAGGGTTGCTGCTTTCTACGACCTCCACTCGGGTGGGCTCGATAGTCTTGGGTTTCTCCATCTAATCAAAAACAAACAAACGCAAAAAGAATTCCGTCTCGAGCCGTATATGTCCCGCTTCGCAAAAATTTGCACTCTTAACCTGGCACGGTTTATCGCGGTAACCGCTTTGTTACGACAATAAAAAAAAATTTCCCGAATTTTTTTTCCCGGTGTAAAAAAACTTCTATTTTGTCACTGTCTGTCGCGGTTATTCCTTTTATTACAAAATTAATTTTATATTTTTTTTGCAGTGTAATAACATTTTTCTGTTAACTGGTCACTGTTTATTGCGGTTATTTTATTTTATTGCGAAAATAAAAGAAGCTCTTTTTTTCGGATCAACGGTATCACGAATTTTTTTTTCTCGGTGTATAAAAAAATTTCTGTTAGCAAGTCACTGTTTATCCCGGTTACTCTATTTTTTTTATGTTTTTTATTTCATCTTATTTTCTTTTCCAAAAAAAAAAAATCATTTCATTTTTTTCTTTATTTTCCACCACTGTACGCTTATACGGTCGACCAGAACCGATGGGACATCTCCGCACTCAACACAATAGTCAATTTTAATTTTTTTGATTTTCGCAGTCGAAGTCCACTGTGCGAAGCGACCGCGACTTTGCAGCTGCCTGTACCAGATACTGTCACGCCGTTCGTTGACCGCTCATACACTTTGCCGACACTTTCGTTGCGCCGCAGGTGTTCACTTATGCACAGCCTCGAACGCGAACCGCTAGTTTGATCGGTGAGTTTTCTTCCACCGTCAACTTCGTTGCGCCGCAAATGTTGCTAAGGCAATGCTTCTCGAACGCGAACAGTTATTCTTATCTGCACTTGCCTTACGCCCTCACTTTCGTTGTGCCGCGACGATTGCACAAAACCACGCTCGAAAACCGTTCTCGTTGGCCACTTGTAAAGCAGGGTATCGTCGGGTATACCCGCACTTCACTTTACGCACTTTTCCTTCCACACTTGTTGATGATATTTCTGGGGCTTTAATACCAGATTATACCACACCTTTGCACTTTAGTGTCCCTGCTCGGGCGCCACTTGTAAAGGAGTAATTTAGCCAGGGTATAAACTCAGTCTGGCCAGATCCACCACACAAGAATATTTATATATTTTGGTGGGACTATAACGCGCGCGGCTTACAAGTTGGAAGGGGGAACGCTGGCGTCGACACCAACGCGACAGCCGGCACACTCAGCAGCCAGAGTATAAGGCGACTCGGCTTGACTCGCGTACGCGCGTGTACAAAAGCCAAAGACAAGAAATAGAGCGAAAGAAAACACACAGCAATTGTACTCCACTGGGTCACGGACTTACCGGCGACCAATTTATTCAGTTGTTATCAAAGACTTTCTGTACTTATATATATACGAACTATGGCGAACTATTCCCTCTTACCTTATCCTTATTCAAACTCTATCCCCTTGCTCCGAACACACTATCTTACTTTTCTACTCTTCGCGTTAATAATTTTCTAAGCGCGTACACGTCCGCTCACTTTCGTACATAAATCGCAACTCTCCTTTCTGTCCTTATAACCTAACCTTTCTGTTCTCCCTCTCGCGTACGCGTCTGCTCACTTGCGGAGGCCAATCATAACTACTTCGCCCACGCTTCGGCTTCGGCCCAAGTTGCAGATTTTGTCACTCCCCACACTTGATTTGATGATCGCAGCTGGCGCGCTGCATCTTGCGACTCTGTGTTTTGGGGCGGTTAAATTTAAATCATTAGGCGTTAGGCGTCAATCAAAAATAAGTACATCCGATAAATCTAAATACTTTACGCTCCTTGCGTTTATTAAATATAAATACTGCGCACTCCTTGCGTCTAACAAAACTATACCTACAACTCGAACAACCCCTGCGCTTCTTGCGACTTAACAACTATCAATATAATACAGGTAACTCAAACAACCGATGCGCTTCTTGCGATTTAACACCTATCAATATAATACAGGTAACTCAAACAACCGATGCGCTTCTTGCGACTTAAAACTATAATTATAATAAATATAACTATTTGTGAAGGGGCCGACGCGGCCTACTTCACATTGCAATGGGTATTATGAATTAATTACAAAACTGGTAACATGTTGCTATACTATAAAAATATCGCTGTAGCTTCGCATAAATGATTATATTGATTATGGTAAGTTTACAGTAACGATAGAAACATTGGTGACTCTAGCTCGAAAATTGTTAAAAGTTGGGTTAGGGGGGCTGGGGGCGGTATGGGTGGGCGTGGCATCCAAAGTTTTGAAGCAAATCTGTGCGGAATGTCAATTGCTATCTTCATACCGAATTTGGTGACTCTAGCTCGAAAATTGGAAAAAGTGCGGAAAGGGGGGCTGGGAGCGGTATGGGTGGGCGTGGCATCCAATGTTTTGATGCAGATCTGTGTGGAATGTCAATTGCTATCTTTGATGCAGATTGTTGGGGGTCGTTGTAAGCTATCTTCCTACCAAATTTGGTGGCTATAGCTCCACAAATCTGGAAGATACACGCATTCCCGTTTTTGACGAAGCGTTGAGGCAGATGGGGTGGCTAGGGCGGTGTTGGTGGGCGTGGCCTCCAAACTTTTGATGCAGTTTTTGGGGGGTCATCATCACCCATCTTGGCACCAAATTTGGTGGCTCTAGCTTAAAAACTGCAAGAGATATAGGCTTATTTGACTTTAAAATGCGGGGGGGGCTGGGTGCGAAATGGGTGGCCGTGGCTCCAAAATTGTTGATGTAGATTTTTTGGGGGCTGCTAGTAGCTATCTTCTTACCAAGTTTGGTAGTTCTAGCTGTAATGATGTGCGAAATGTGTGGATTTAACGGTTTTGAGTTATCGAATTTATCGATTTGCCAGCCCCCCAGTTATCGTAGAACCCCCATCTTGACACTTTAATTTACTATCCCATAGTTTAAGAGAATTGGAATGTTTCAAGTCTCTAGCTTGAATGGTGTGGAAAAAACTTGCAACCATACGGACGGACAGACGGACAGACACCATGACGGACATTGCACAAAACCAATATACTCTTTACCTTCGGTATCGAGTATAACAAGAACAAAAAGAACACACGCAGAATGTTGCTGCTTGCTTCACTGGCTGATAAGATAGTTTTATTTGGCTGTTATTGCATAAGGTCATGTGAACTGCGGAAATGAGTTGAACTAAAGTAAAACGTTACGTGCCAGGCAGACCTCCCAAGAAGCCAACTTATGAGCTAGGATCAGGGAAGATCAAATAGCTGTTGGGTAGAGGCAAGCGCAAATGGACCGTAATAAGATAATTGACTTGTCAGCTGATTGATGTAAGTGCTTTCCACTTTGGATTTGCGGTGAATCAATAAGATTGGGAAGTTAATTTGTTATTCCTTATAAATTCCTTAATATAAAATGCATGAAATTTCCCAAAGCTGACCAATGAATCGTTCTGTAATTAGAAATATATTCAGTTTAGATACTGAAAATGTAATTTGCTTGAATTTACAAATATTTTACAACTTGGGCTCAACGAAAAAAACGATAAGCCTCGAGGTGCAAATCGCATATATCCCACATATTAACAGCTAATGACACCAAATTGGGTGGGTATATAGTTGGTTATTGACCTCAAAAATCAGTATCAAACGTTTGGATGCCACGCACAACCATGCCGCCATACTATACTGGTAGCAGAGTATGCCGGGCTTAAATTCGTTCCACTGCAACGTTTTCTAGTCAACTCTTTGGTACCTAGCGTTTTAAGCTCGATGGGCTTATATTAAGATCTTGGGAACTTAAATGACCCAGATCTTGCGTACTTGAACCAAGTACCTAGCGCCAATGCTTCTGCTAGAAATGTATAGAATTAGAAAAACCATTAAAGACTGTCCTGTTTATGATTACCGTGACGATATTTAAACCTAAAAACTTCTTGTTATTGCGGCGAGTGCTTTTGGTGAACCTAAAAACTGTACCTTAAAAATAAGAAAATTGAATAATACTAATGTCCTTTCAAAACAGCTAAGACCATAAAAATAAAAAATAATGAAAAGCTGGTGGCATTTGAGCTCGTGATCTGCTTCTTCAAAGAAGAATTTTGCACTTGATGCAATTTAAGCCCACTTTCTACACCAAATAGTCATAAAAACTTCTGTTCACCACAATAACCCAAATAAAAGTTTTTTCTTTTTTAACATTTAACCGTAATGTTTATATTTATCTTAGTTTTATAAGTTTACAGTAGTTTTTATTTATCTTAGTTTTTAAGTTTTCCATTTGGCCTTATTCGCACTATGATGGGAGACATTAGAGTAATCATTTCAGCAAAACATTTCATCTTTTATTTAGCAAGCTTTGGGCTTGGCGCGTGGACGACGACGCTTGGCGCAAGACTTCTTCTTTTTGGTCTGCAGGCTGGTTTGCGTTTGCGCACAGCCTTTGGCTTGCATCTGCGCTTGACAGGGCGGCAAGTCTTGCGAGCGGTCTTCTTCTTTGGTCTGCATTTAGGCTTGGCCCTGCGCCTTTTGGTCGCGCAATCCGATAAGGACTCATCACCGTTCGGGCAGTTGGCGCATTCTACGCAGCAAAGGGAGCTGCTACTGGGCATACCATCGTCGTATTCGTAAATCAGCGAATTGGGCTGAGGCGTAGAAAGTTTATCGAATTTCAAATTTACGTATAATGAAAACTTTTTTTTTTGCTTACCGCTATGACCTTACTGACTTCGGATATCTTTTTCGAGCTGCCGTTAGGATTGCTCATTTCCCAACAAAATTTTGAGCTCAAAATAAAAATATTTGAATATATAAAAGTTGTATACGTTATATAAACTTAAAATTTAAAATCTTTTCGTAGAATTTAAGTTGAATTTATTTTGTGTGTTCGCATCGAGCTCTGTATTTAATATGAATGTCTATACTTATATGTTCGGAAAGGAGTAAAAAATTTCTAGCAAATTTCCATGGCACACTATGTAAACTTTTTTTTTACATTCAACAATTTATTTTGGATAGGAAAATTGTTTTTTCCCAACAAAATTTTGAGCTGAAAATAAAAATGTTTAAATATATAAAAGTTGTATACGTTATATAAACTTAAAATTTAAAATCTTTTCGTAGAATTTAAGTTGAATTTATTTTGTGTGTTCGCATCGAGCTCTGTATTTAATATGAATGTCTATACTTTTATGTTCGGCAAGGAGTAAAAAATTTCTAGCAAATTTCCATGGCACACTATGTAAACTTTTTTTTTACATTCAACAATTTATTTTGGATATCCAAAATAATTACCGACACAACACTGAGAAACTTGAATAAAGAAAACGCAACCCCGCCAATATGCCGAGCTAAATTCACAAAATTTAAAACAAAAACAAACATGCACACCACTAAACATCAATCCAACATAACTAAAACATCATTATTACCCTTTTCACGAAGAAACCAAATAATAATAACAATACTCAGACTCGGGTACTCCAAAATTACCCAACTATCGGTCTCCCAAAACATAACCCTTTTCGTTTGAACACACACTCAAACAAATAAACACAAATAAATAAATAAATATTCGAAAATAATATGCATAACACAGTCGCAGTTCTACTCCAAGTTGTAATGATATCCGCCGATTGGCGAACTTTATGTGGTGAGGACGGCAGGTGAATATTTTACACATACAAATATATACACGTGTATACATATGTATTACAACATAGAACTAGCACTTGTAGGGATAAGTTTGTGGTGTCTTTTTGTTAGAAATATAACGCAGCCGCAATATTTCTGTTTTTCCTCCTTAACTTCCTCGATGTCGATCTCCTTTGCTAATTATCTCCTCCTTTTGCTTTTCTTTTCCGGTCTTGCACCTCGTACATCCTCTTGCTTTTGTCCTGCAAATTCGACTAAATCTATCGTTAATCCATCTCACTACGAGCTTGTGAAGTATTGGTGGGTTCTAGGTTGAGGATCGATCTGGCTACTCGGCCCTAACGAAGGTTGACATTTTAAACGTACTAAGGTATACGGTCATCAACTACATGTTTCAATATTATCGGATTCCTTATTTTTTAATTTATACTTTATCCGATAAATATTTCATTGCAACCATATTCTTATCACCCGAGCACCTAAGCATAAGACTGTAAGTATTTAACCAGCTGTTAGGCGAATTGTTAGAGGCGAATTGTTAGAGGCGAATTGTTGCTTTTTATTTGATGATAGTCTTATATGCTCTTTAGAATGTATCAGCGACACAAAGCAATCAACGCCAACAACATCAAACATATTGTTTTGCCTGAGTTTCTGACTCCGCCAGACACCAATACACCTGTAAGTTTACCTAATAAAGCTACCCAATAAATAAATAGAGGACTTGAAGCTGGATTATTACGCACTCAAGCGGCACTAAATCGCTTGTATTTATAAGTATGCTATGCAAATTAACTTTTTGCACGAAACTGTTGTTGTTGCTGTAAAGGAGTATTTTAGCCAGGGTATAAACTCAGTCTGGCCAGATCCACCACACAAGAATATTTATATATTTTGGTGGGACTATAACGCGCGCGGCTTACAAGTTGGAAGGGGGAACGCTGGCGTCGACACCAACGCGACAGCCGGCACACTCAGCAGCCAGAGTATAAGGCGACTCGGCTTGACTCGCGTACGCGCGTTTACAAAAGCCAAAGACAAGAAATAGAGCGAAAGAAAACACACAGCAATTGTACTCCACTGGGTCACGGACTTACCGGCGACCAATTTATTCAGTTGTTATCAAAGACTATCTGTACTTATATATATACGAACTATGGCGAACTATCCCCTCTTACCTTATCCTTATTCAAACTCTATCCCCTTGCTCCGAACACACTATCTTACTTTTCTACTCTTCGCGTTAATAATTTTCTAAGCGCGTACACGTCCGCTCACTTTCGTTCATAAATCGCAACTCTCCTTTCTGTCCTTATAACCTAACCTTTCTGTTCTCCCTCTCGCGTACGCGTCTGCTCACTTGCGGAGGCCAATCATAACTACTTCGCCCACGCTTCGGATTCGGCCCAAGTTGCAGATTTTGTCACTCCCCACACTTGCTCGTGACCGTGGTGGATTTGATGATCGCAGCTGGCGCTCTGCATCTTGCGACTCTGTGTTTTGGGGCGGTTATATTTAAATCATTAGGCGTTAGTCGTCAATCAAAAATAAGTACATCCGATAAATCTAAATACTTAACGCTCCTTGCGTTTATTATATATAAATACTGCACACTCCTTGCGTCGCTTCTTGCGACTTAACAACTATCAATATAATACAGGTAACTCAAACAACCGATGCGCTTCTTGCGATTTAACACCTATCAATATAATACAGGTAACTCAAACAACCGATGCGCTTCTTGCGACTTAAAAACTATATATATAATAAATATAACTATTTGAGAAGGGGCCGACGCGGCCTATTTCACATTGCAATGGGTATTATGAATTAATTACAAAACTGGTAACATGTTGCTATATTATAAAAATATCGCTGTAGCTTCGCATTAATGATTATATTGATTATGGTAAGTTTACAGTAACGATAGAAACAATTTTTATACTCGATACCGAAGGTAAAGTGTATATTGGGTTTGTGCAATGTCCGTCATGGTGTCCGTCCGTCTGTCCGTCTGTATGTTCGCTACTTTTTTCAACACCCTTCAAGCTAGAGACTTGAAACTTTCCAATTCTCTTTATCTATGGGATAGTAAATTAAAGTGTCAAGATGGGGGTTCTACGATAACTGGGGGGCTGGCAAATCGATAAATTCGATAACTCAAAACCGATAAATCCTCATATTTCGCACATCCTTACAGCTAGAACTACCAAACTTGGTAAGAAGATAGCTACTAGCAGCCCTCAAAAAACTACATCAACAATTTTGGAGCCACGGCCACCCATTTCGCCACCAGCCCCCCCCCCGCATTTTAAAGTAAAAAAAGCCATATCTCTTGCAGTTTTTAAGCTAGAGCCACCAAATTTGGTGCCAAGATGGGTGATGATGACCCCCCAAAAACTGCATCAAAAGTTTGGAGGCCACGCCCACCAACACCGCCCTAGCCACCCATCTGCCTCAACGCTTCGTCAAAAACGGGAATGCGTGTATCTTCCAGATTTGTGGAGCTAGAGCCTCCAAATTTGGTAGGAAGATAGCTTACAACGACCCCCAACAATCTGCATCAAAGATAGCAATTGACATTCCACACAGATCTGCATCAAAACATTGGATGCCACGCCCACCCATACCGCTCCCAGCCCCCCTTTCCGCACTTTTTCCAATTTTCGAGCTAGAGTCACCAAATTTGGTATGAAGATAGCAATTGACATTCCGCACAGATTTGCTTCAAAACTTTGGATGCCACGCCCACCCATACCGCCCCCAGCCCCCCTCACCCAACTTTTAACAATTTTCGAGCTAGAGTCACCAAATTTGGTATGAAGATAGCAATTGACATTCCACAATGGTCTGCATCAAAAATTTGGCTGCAACGCCTACACAGAGAAAAAAAATCCGTTCTCGCTAGTGCAAAATCAAGAACATCCGTTTATGAAACCCAGCCATGCACGGATTTTCTTGATGTAAGAACGATTTTCTTAAATTAAGAACGGATTTTTTAAGAACGCAAATCTTGATTCAAGAACAAAATGTTATCGACACCGTTCTTAATATGATAACATTGGTTCTTAATAAAAGAACAATTGGTGCTTGAATTTAAAATAGCATTAGTTGTTGTTTTTAAAAAAAATTTAATTTTATTAACACTTTGAATTCAGTATCATGAGACTCATTGGTGGGTAATTCCAATATAAGCTACTTTAATATTGTTATATAACGTATTGCGGCTCTGGGGGGAGATATTTAAGTATTGTACTGTATATAGCGGTTTTGTTAATGTCTAATAATAATTAATAGCTTTATTATGCTAGAGAAATATTTTAAATATAAATTAAATTCATTTGTATACTCTTACCGATAATGAAACTTCAATGCCTTAGCCGAGATTCGAACCTGAGACCTCTCGATTACCACGCGGAAGCCTTAGCTATTGCGCTGTTGCCGAACTAATCTCGTTCGCAGTTAAGTTTAATGTTAACCAATGAAACTTCGGCTCAGCTTCGGGTGGTAAATGCGTTCACATTTTATGAACAGTGTTCTTAATTTGGTACAAATAGAACGAAATTGGTTCTATTTGTACCAAATTAAGAACCAATGTTCTTATAATGGACCAATATAAACATACATAATCAAGAACGTATGTTCATAATTTAAGAACAAAATCAAAATTAAGAACGCTGTTCTTATTTTAATACCAACAAAATAAGAACGAAAAGTCTGAAAAATTAAGAACATTTATTCTTAATTTTTTTCTCTGTGTACCCATAGCGCCCCCAGCCCCCCTTCTCACATTTTAACAATTTTCGAGCTAGAGTCACCAAATTTGGTATGAAGATAGCAATTGACATTCCACACAGATCTGCATCAAAACATTGGATGCCACGCCCACCCATACCGCTCCCAGCCTCCCTTTCCCCACTTTTTACAATTTTCGAGCTAGAGTCACCAAATTTGGTATGAAGATAGCAATTGACATTCCACACAGATCTGCATCACAACTTTGGATGCCATGCCCACCCATACCGCTCCAAGCCCCCTTTCCCCACTTCTTAAAATTTTCGAGCTAGAGTCACCAAGCAGCACAGATTGGCATCGAATCCGGGCGGTTGTGGTTGCTGCTCTCTTGTTATTGTGGAACGCGCGTCGCCCCGGGTGTGACCAAATATTTTTCTGTGTGCGGTCACTCGTAAAATACCAGGCAAAACGGTTGACTAAGAGTGAAAAAAAAAAAATACATTCGTTGAAAAAGTCAGACTGAAAATCAAATAAGACAAAACGAAATTGGCATACGCTTTAAAATAAGTTTAATTTAATTCGATAATTAAACTTTTCGCAGATAGCAATATATTGAGTCACAAGTCAGAATGTTTGGATATTTTATTTTATACTAAGTTTCAAATCAAATAAAACATAACTAAAACAATAAAATGTATCAAAGAAAACGAAAAAAAATTGTTTCTATCGTTACTGTAAATTTACCATAATCAATGTAATCATTTATGCGAAGCTACAGCGATATTTTTATAATATAGCAACATGTTACCAGTTTTGTAATTAATTCATAATACCCATTGCAATGTGAAGTAGGCCGCGTCGGCCCCTTCACAAATAGTTATATTTATTATATTTATAGTTTTTAAGTCGCAAGAAGCGCATCGGTTGTTTGAGTTACCTGTATTATATTGATAGGTGTTAAATCGCAAGAAGCGCATCGGTTGTTTGAGTTACCTGTATTATATTGATAGTTGTTAAGTCGCAAGAAGCGCAGGGTTTGTTCGAGTTGTAGGTATAGTTTTGTTAGACGCAAGGAGTGCGCAGTATTTATATTTAATAAACGCAAGGAGCGTAAAGTATTTAGATTTATCGGATGTACTTATTTTTGATTGACGCCTAACGCCTAATGATTTAAATATAACCGCCCCAAAACACAGAGTCGCAAGATGCAGAGCGCCAGCTGCGATCATCAAATCCACCACGGTCACGAGCAAGTGTGGGGAGTGACAAAATCTGCAACTTGGGCCGAAGCCGAAGCGTGGGCGAAGTAGTTATGATTGGCCTCCGCCAGTGAGCAGTGTACGCGAGAGGGAGAACAGAAAGGTTAGGTTATAAGGACAGAAAGGAGAGTTGCGATTTATGTACGAAAGTGAGCGGACGTGTACGCGCTTAGAAAATTATTCACGCGAAGAGTAGAAAAGTAAGATAGTGTGTTCGGAGCAAGGGGATAGAGTTTGAATAAGGATAAGGTAAGAGGGGATAGTTCGCCATAGTTCGTATATATATAAGTACAGATAGTCTTTGATAACAACTGAATAAGTTGGTCGCCGGTAAGTCCGTGACCCAGTGGAGTACAATTGCTGTGTGTTTTCTTTCGCTCTATATCTTGTCTTTGGCTTTGTACACGCGCGTACGCGAGTCAAGCCGAGTCGCCTTATACTCTGGCTGCTGAGTGTGCCGGCTGTCGCGTTGGTGTCGACGCCAGCGTTCCCCCTTCCAACTTGTGAGCCGCGCGCGTTATAGTCCCACCAAAATATATAAATATTCTTGTGTGGTGGATCTGGCCAGACTGAGTTTATACCCTGGCTAAAATACTCCTTTA
Organism: Scaptomyza flava; assembly: GCA_030179655.1. NCBI lineage: Eukaryota > Metazoa > Arthropoda > Insecta > Diptera > Drosophilidae > Scaptomyza > Scaptomyza flava. The sequence goes on from JARNME010000323.1 coordinate 31,785, forward strand.
CAGCAACAACAACAATTTCGTGCAAAAAGTTAATTTGCATAGCATACTTATAAATACAAGCGATTTAGTGCCGCTTGAGTGCGTAATAATCCAGCTTCAAGTCCTCTATTTATTTATTGGGTAGCTTTATTAGGTAAACTTACAGGTGTATAGTATGGCGGCATGGTTGTGCGTGGCATCCAAACGTTTGATACTGACTTTTGAGGTCAATAACCAACTATATACCCACCCAATTTGGTGTCATTAGCTGTTAATATGTGGGATATATGCGATTTGCACCTCGAGGCTTATCGTTTTTTCGTTGAGCCCAAGTTGTAAAATATTTGTAAATTCAAGCAAATTACATTTTCAGTATCTAAACTGAATATATTTCTAATTAAAGAACGATTCATTGGTCAGCTTTGGGAAATTTCATGCATTTTATATTAAGGAATTTATAAGGAATAACAAATTAACTTCCCAATCTTATTGATTCACCGCAAATCCAAAGTGGAAAGCACTTACATCAATCAGCTGACAAGTCAATTATCTTATTACGGTCCATTTGCGCTTGCCTCTACCCAACAGCTATTTGATCTTCCCTGATCCTAGCTCATAAGTTGGCTTCTTGGGAGGTCTGCCTGGCACGTAACGTTTTACTTTAGTTCAACTCATTTCCACAGTTCACATGACCTTATGCAATAACAGCCAAATAAAACTATCTTATCAGCCAGTGAAGCAAGCAGCAACATTCTGCGTGTGTTCTTTTTGTTCTTGTTATACTCGATACCGAAGGTAAAGAGTATATTGGTTTTGTGCAATGTCCGTCATGGTGTCTGTCCGTCTGTCCGTCCGTATGGTTGCAAGTTTTTTCCACACCATTCAAGCTAGAGACTTGAAACATTCCAAATCTCTTTAACTATGGGATAGTAAATTAAAGTGTCAAGATGGGGGTTCTACGATAACTGGGGGGCTGGCAAATCGATAAATTCGATAACTCAAAACCGTTAAATCCACACATTTCGCACATCCTTACAGCTAGAACTACCAAATTTGGTGGGCAGATAGCTACTAGCAACCCCCAAAAAACTGCATCAAATTTTGGAGCCACGCCCGCCCATTCCGCCCCCAGCCCCCCCGCAATTTAAAGTCAAAAAAGCGTATATCTCCCACAGTTTTTGAGCTAGAGCCACCAAATTTTGTGCCAAGATAGGTGATGATGACCCCCCAAAAACTGCATCAAAAGTTTCGATGCCACGCCCACCGATACTGCTCTAGCCGCCCCCATCCACCCCAACGTTTCGTCAAAAACGGGAATGCGTGTATCTATCAGAGTTGTGGAGCTAGAGCCTCCAAATTTGGTAGAAAGCTAGCTGGTAACGACCCCCAAAAAACTGCATCAAAATTTTGGAGCCACGCCCACCCATTCCGCCCCCAGCCCCCCCGCATTTTGAAATCAGAAATGGCTATATCTCCCACAGTTTTTGAGCTAGAGCCACCAAATTTGGTGCCAAGATAGGTGATGATGACCCCCCAAAAACTGCATCAAAAGTTTGGATGCCACGCCCACCAATACCACCCTAGCCGCCCCAATCCACCCCAACGCTTCGTCAAAATCGGGAATGCGTGTATCTTCCAGAGTTGTGGAGCTAAAGCCACCAAATTTGGCAGAAAGATAGTTTGGAACGACCCCCGAAAAACTGCATCAAAGTTTTGGAGCCACGCGCACCCCTTCCACCCCCCTTTCCCCACCTTTTACAAACTTTGAGCTAGAGTCACCAAATTTTGTATGAAGATAGCAATTGACATTCCACATAGATCTGCATCAAAAATTTGGATGCCACGCCCACCCATACCGCCCCCAGCCCCCCTCTCTCACTTTATACAAACTTCGAGCTAGAGTCACCAAATTTGGTATGAAGATAGCAATTGACATCCCACATGGATCGGCAGCAAAAATTTGAATGCCACGCCCACCCATACCGCCCCAAGCCCCATACCCCCCTTTCACCACCATTTACATGCTTCGAGCTAGAGTCACCAAATTTGGTATGAAGGTAGCATTTGACATTCCACAAGGATCTGCAGCAAAAATTTGGATGCCACGCCCAACCATACCGCCCCCAGCCCCATAGCCCCCTCTCCCCACCTTATACAAACTTTGTGCTAGAGTCACCAAATTTGGTATGAAGGTAGCATTTGACATTCCACAAGGATCTGCAGCAAAAATTTGAATGCCACGCCCAACCATACCGCCCCCAGCCCCCCTTTCCCCACTTTTACAAACTTTGAGCCAGAGTCACCAAATTTGTTATGAAGATAGCAATTGACATTCCACAAGGATCTGCATCAAAAATTTGGATGCAATTTCACCCATACCGCACCCAGCCCCCCTTTCCCCACTTTATACAAACTTTGAGCTAAAGTCACCAAATTTGGTATGAAGGTAGCATTTGACATTCCACAAGGATCTGCAGCAAAAATTTGAATGCCACGCCCAACCATACCGCCCCCAGACCCTCTTTCCCCACTTTTACAAACTTTGAGCTAGAGTCACCAAATTTGTTATGAAGATAGCAATTGACATTCCACAAAGATCTGCATCAAAAATTTGGATGCAATTCCACCCATACCGCCCCCAGCCCCCCTTTCCCCACTTTATACAAACTTCAAGCTAGAGTCACCAAATTTGGTATGAAAAAAGCAATTAACATCCCACATGGATGGGCATCAAAATTTTTAATACTGTAATCGAGTATACCACAGTCGGTTGCGTCCGACTGCAACGTTTCCACTTGTTTTCGTTTTCTTTGATACATTTTATTGTTTTAGTTATGTTTATTTGATTTGAAACTTAGTATAAAATAAAATATCCAAACATTCTGACTTGTGTCTCAATATATTGCTATCTGCGAAAAGTTAAATTATCGAATTAAATTAAACTTATTTTAAAGCGTATGCCAATTTCGTTTTGTCTTATTTGATTTTCAGTCTGACTTTTTCATGTATTTTTTTTCACTCTTAGTCAACCGTTTTGCCTGGTATTTTACGAGTGACCGCACACAGAAAAATATTTGGTCACACCCGGGGCGACGCGCGTTCCACAACAACAAGAGAGCAGCAACCACAACCGCCCGGATTCGATGCCAATCTGTGCTGCTTGGTGACTCTAGCTCGAAAATTTTAAGAAGTGGGGAAAGGGGGGCTGGGTGCGGTATGGGTGGGCATGGCATCAAATGTTTTGATGCAGATCTGTGTGGAATGTCAATTGCTATCTTCATACCAAATTTGGTGACTCTAGCTCGAAAATTGTAAAAAGTGGGGAAAGGGGTGCTGGGAGCGGTATGGGTGTGCGTGGCATCCAATGTTTTGATGCAGATCTGTGTGGAATGTCAATTGCTATCTTCATACCAAATTTGGTGACTCTAGCTCGAAATTGTTAAAATGTGAGAAGGGGGGCTGGGGGCGGTATGGGTAGGCGTTGCAGCCAAATTTTGATGCAGACCATTGTGGAATGTCAATTGCTATCTTCATACCAAATTTGGTGACTCTAGCTCGAAAATTGTTAAAAGTTGGGTGAGGGGGGCTGGGGGCGGTATGGGTGGGCGTGGCATCCAAAGTTTTGAAGCAAATCTGTGCGGAATGTCAATTGCTATCTTCATACCAAATTTGGTGACTCTAGCTCGAAAATTGGAAAAAGTGCGGAAAGGGGGGCTGGGAGCGGTATGGGTGGGCGTGGCATCCAATGTTTTGATGCAGATCTGTGTGGAATGTCAATTGCTATCTTTGATGCAGATTGTTGGGGGTCTTTGTAAGCTATCTTCCTACCAAATTTGGTGGCTCTAGCTCCACAAATCTGGAAGATACACGCATTCCCGTTTTTGACGAAGCGTTGAGGCAGATGGGGTGGCTAGGGCGGTGTTGGTGGGCGTGGCCTCCAAACTTTTGATGCAGTTTTTGGGGGGTCATCATCACCCATCTTGGCACCAAATTTGGTGGCTCTAGCTTAAAAACTGCAAGAGATATGGCTTTTTTGACTTTAAAATGCGGGGGGGGGCTGGTGGCGAAATGGGTGGCCGTGGCTCCAAAATTGTTGATGTAGTTTTTTGGGGGCTGCTAGTAGCTATCTTCTTACCAAGTTTGGTAGTTCTAGCTGTAAGGATGTGCGAAATGTGTGGATTTAACGGTTTTGAGTTATCGAATTTATCGATTTGCCAGCCCCCCAGTTATCGTAGAACCCCCATCTTGACACTTTAATTTACTATCCCATAGTTAAAGAGAATTGGAATGTTTCAAGTCTCTAGCTTGAATGGTGTGGAAAAAACTTGCAACCATACGGACGGATACCTTCGGTATCGAGTATAACAAGAACAAAAAGAACACACGCAGAATGTTGCTGCTTGCTTCACTGGCTGATAAGATAGTTTTATTTGGCTGTTATTGCATAAGGTCATGTGAACTGCGGAAATGAGTTGAACTAAAGTAAAACGTTACGTGCCAGGCAGACCTCCCAAGAAGCCAACTTATGAGCTAGGATCAGGGAAGAACAAATAGCTGTTGGGTAGAGGCAAGCGCAAATGGACCGTAATAAGATAATTGACTTGTCAGCTGATTGATGTAAGTGCTTTCCACTTTGGATTTGCGGTGAATCAATAAGATTGGGAAGTTAATTTGTTATTCCTTATAAATTCCTTAATATAAAATGCATGAAATTTCCCAAAGCTGACCAATGAATCGTTCTTTAATTAGAAATTTATTCAGTTTAGATACTGAAAATGTAATTTGCTTGAATTTACAAATATTTTACAACTTGGGCTCAACGAAAAAAACGATAAGCCTCGAGGTGCAAATCGCATATATCCCACATATTAACAGCTAATGACACCAAATTGGGTGGGTATATAGTTGGTTATTGACCTCAAAAATCAGTATCAAACGTTTGGATGCCACGCACAACCATGCCGCCATACTATACACCTGTAAGTTTACCTAATAAAGCTACCCAATAAATAAATAGAGGACTTGAAGCTGGATTATTACGCACTCAAGCGGCACTAAATCGCTTGTATTTATAAGTATGCTATGCAAATTAACTTTTTGCACGAAATTGTTGTTGTTGCTGTAAAGGAGTATTTTAGCCAGGGTATAAACTCAGTCTGGCCAGATCCACCACACAAGAATATTTATATATTTTGGTGGGACAATAACGCGCGCGGCTTACAAGTTGGAAGGGGGAACGCTGGCGTCGACACCAACGCGACAGCCGGCACACTCAGCAGCCAGAGTATAAGGCGACTCGGCTTGACTCGCGTACGCGCGTGTACAAAAGCCAAAGACAAGAAATAGAGCGAAAGAAAACACACAGCAATTGTACTCCACTGGGTCACGGACTTACCGGCGACCAATTTATTCAGTTGTTATCAAAGACTATCTGTACTTATATATATACGAACTATGGCGAACTATCCCTTCTTACCTTATCCTTATTCAAACTCTATCCCCTTTTTCCGAACACACTATCTTACTTTTCTACTCTTCGCGTTAATAATTTCTAAGCGCGTACACGTCCGCTCACTTTCGTACATAAATCGCAACTCTCCTTTCTGTCCTTATAACCTAACCTAACCTCACTGGCGGAGGCCAATCATAACTACTTCGCCCACGCTTCGGCTTCGGCCCAAGTTGCAGATTTGTCACTCCCCACACTTGCTCGTGACCGTGGTGGATTTGATGATCGCAGCTGGCGCGCTGCATCTTGCGACTCTGTGTTTTGGGGCGGTTATATTTAAATCATTAGGCGTTAGGCGTCAATCAAAAATAAGTACATCCGATAAATCTAAATACTTTACGCTCCTTGCGTTTATTAAATATAAATACTGCGCACTCCTTGCGTCTAACAAAACTATACCTACAACTCGAACAACCCCTGCGCTTCTTGCGACTTAACAACTATCAATATAATACAGGTAACTCAAACAACCGATGCGCTTCTTGCGATTTAACACCTATCAATATAATACAGGTAACTCAAACAACCGATGCGCTTCTTGCGACTTAAAAACTATAAATATAATAAATATAACTATTTGTGAAGGGGCCGACGCGGCCTACATCACATTGCAATGGGTATTATGAATTAATTACAAAACTGGTAACATGTTGCTATATTATAAAAATATCGCTGTAGCTTCGCATAAATGATTATATAGATTATGGTAAGTTAACAGTAACGATAGAAACAATTTTTTCGTTTTCTTTGATACATTTTATTGTTTTAGTTATGTTTTATTTGATTTGAAACTTAGTATAAAATAAAATATCCAAACATTCTGACCTGTGACTCAATATATTGCTATCTGCGAAAAGTTTAATTATCGAATTAAATTAAACTTATTTTAAAGCGTATGCCAATTTCGTTTTGTCTTATTTGATTTTCAGTTTGACTTTTTCAACGAATGTATTTTTTTTTCACTCTTAGTCAACCGTTTGCCTGGTATTTTACGAGTGACCGCACACAGAAAAATATTTGGTCACACCCGGGGCGACGTGCGTTCCACAACAACAAGAGAGCAGCAACCACAACCGCCCGGATTCGATGCCAATCTGTGCTGCTTGGTGACTCTAGCTCGAAAATTTAAGAAGTGGGGAAAGGGGGGCTGGGTGCTGTATGGGTGGGCATGGCATCCAAAGTTTTGATGCAGATCTGTGTGGAATGTCAATTGCTATCTTCATACCAAATTTGGTGACTCTAGCTCGAAAATTGTAAAAAGTGGGGAAAGGGATGCTGGGAGCGGTATGGGTGTGCGTGGCATCCAATGTTTTGATGCAGATCTGTGTGGAATGTCAATTGCTATCTTCATACCAAATTTGGTGACTCTAGCTCGAAAATTGTTAAAATGTGAGAAGGGGGGCTGGGGGCGCTATGGGTACACAGAGAAAAAAATTAAGAATAAATGTTCTTAATTTTTCAGACTTTTCGTTCTTATTTTGTTGGTATTAAAATAAGAACAGCGTTCTTAATTTTGATTTTGTTCTTAAATTATGAACATACGTTCTTGATTATGTATGTTATATTGGTCCATTATAAAAACATTGGTTCTTAATTTGGTACAAATAGAACCAATTTCGTTCTATTTGTACCAAATTAAGAACACTGTTCATAAAATGTGAACGCATTTACCACCCGAAGCTGAGCCGAAGTTTCATTGGTTAACATTAAACTTAACTGCGAACGAGATTAGTTCGGCAACAGCGCAATAGCTAAGGCTTCCGCGTGGTAATCGAGAGGTCTCAGGTTCGAATCTCGGCTAAGGCATTGAAGTTTCATTATCGGTAAGAGTATACAAATGAATTTAATTTATATTTAAAATATTTCTCTAGCATAATAAAGCTATTAATTATTATTAGACATTAACAAAACCGCTATATACAGTACAATACTTAAATATCTCCCCCCAGAGCCGCAATACGTTATATAACAATATTAAAGTAGCTTATATTGGAATTACCCACCAATGAGTCTCATGATACTGAATTCAAAGTGTTAATAAAATTAAATTTTTTTTAAAAACAACAACTAATGCTATTTTAAATTCAAGCACCAATTGTTCTTTATTAAGAACCAATGTTATCATATTAAGAACGGTGTCGATAACATTTTGTTCTTGAATCAAGATTTGCGTTCTTAAAAAATCCGTTCTTAATTTAAGAAAATCGTTCTTACATCAAGAAAATCCGTGCATGGCTGGGTTTCATAAACGGATGTTCTTGATTTTGCACTAGCGAGAACGGATTTTTTTCTCTGTGTAGGCGTTGCAGCCAAATTTTTGATGCAGACCATTGTGGAATGTCAATTGCTATCTTCATACCAAATTTGGTGACTCTAGCTCGAAAATTGTTAAAAGTTGGGTGAGGGGGGCTGGGGGCGGTATGGGTGGGCGTGGCATCCAAAGTTTTGAAGCAAATCTGTGCGGAATGTCAATTGCTATCTTCATACCAAATTGGTGACTCTAGCTCGAAAATTGGAAAAAGTGCGGTAAGGGGGGCTGGGAGCGGTATGTGTGGGCGTGGCATCCAATGTTTTGATGCAGATCTGTGTGGAATGTCAATTGCTATCTTTGATGCAGATTGTTGGGGGTCTTTGTAAGCTATCTTCCTACCAAATTTGGTGGCTCTAGCTCCACAAATCTGGAAGATACACGCATTCCCGTTTTTGACGAAGCGTTGAGGCAGATGGGGTGGCTAGGGCGGTGTTGGTGGGCGTGGCCTCCAAACTTTTGATGCAGTTTTTGGGGGGTCATCATCACCCATCTTGGCACCAAATTTGGTGGCTCTAGCTTAAAAACTGCAAGAGATATGGCTTTTTTGACTTTAAAATGCGGGGGGGGGGGGGGGGCTGGTGGCGAAATGGGTGGCCGTGGCTCCAAAATTGTTGATGTAGTTTTTTGGGGGCTGCTAGTAGCTATCTTCTTACCAAGTTTGGTAGTTCTAGCTGTAAGGATGTGCGAAATGTGTAGATTTAACGGTTTTGAGTTATCGAATTTATCGATTTGCCAGCCCCCCAGTTATCGTAGAACCCCCATCTTGACACTTTAATTTACTATCCCATAGTTTAAGAGAATTGGAATGTTTCAAGTCTCTAGCTTGAATGGTGTGGAAAAACTTGCAACCATACGGACGGACAGACGGACAGACACCATGACGGACATTGCACAAAACCAATATACTCTTTACCTTCGGTATCGAGTATAACAAGAACAAAAAGAACACACGCAGAATGTTGCTGCTTGCTTCACTGGCTGATAAGATAGTTTTATTTGGCTGTTATTGCATAAGGTCATGTGAACTGCGGAAATGAGTTGAACTAAAGTAAAACGTTACGTGCCAGGCAGACCTCCCAAGAAGCCAACTTATGAGCTAGAATCAGGGAAGAACAAATAGCTGTTGGGTAGAGGCAAGCGCAAATGGACCGTAATAAGATAAATGACTTGTCAGCTGATTGATGTAAGTGCTTTCCACTTGGATTTGCGGTGAATCAATAATTGGGATTGGGAAGTTAATTTGTTATTCCTTATAAATTCCTTAATATAAAATGCATGAAATTTCCCAAAGCTGACCAATGAATCGTTCTTTAATTAGAAATATATTCAGTTTAGATACTGAAAATGTAATTTGCTTGAATTTACAAATATTTTACAACTTGGGCTCAACGAAAAAACGATAAGCCTCGAGGTGCAAATCGCATATATCCCACATATTAACAGCTAATGACACCAAATTGGGTGGGTATATAGTTGGTTATTGACCTCAAAAATCAGTATCAAACGTTTGGATGCCACGCACAACCATGCCGCCATACTATACACCTGTAAGTTTACCTAATAAAGCTACCCAATAAATAAATTGAGGACTTTAAGCTGGATTATTACGCACTCAAGCGGCACTAAATCGCTTGTATTTATAAGTATGCCATGCAAATTAACTTTTTGCACGAAATTGTTGTTGTTGCTGTAAAGGAGTATTTTAGCCAGGGTATAAACTCAGTCTGGCCAGATCCACCACACAAGAATATTTATATATTTTGTTGGGACTATAACGCGCCCGGCTCACAAGTTGGAAGGGGGAACGCTGGCGTCGACACCAACGCGACAGCCGGCACACTCAGCAGCCAGAGTATAAGGCGACTCGGCTTGACTCGCGTACGCGCGTGTACAAAAGCCAAAGACAAGAAATAGAGCGAAAGAAAACACACAGCAATTGTACTCCACTGGGTCACGGACTTACCGGCGACCAACTTATTCAGTTGTTATCAAAGACTATCTGTACTTATATATATACGAACTATGGCGAACTATCCCCTCTTACCTTATCCTTATTCAAACTCTATCCCTTGCTCCGAACACACTATCTTACTTTTCTACTCTTCGCGTTAATAATTTTCTAAGCGCGTACACGTCCGCTCACTTTCGTACATAAATCGCAACTCTCCTTTCTGTCCTTATAACCTAACCTTTCTGTTCTCCCTCTCGCGTACGCGTCTGCTCACTGGCGGAGGCCAATCATAACTACTTCGCCCACGCTTCGGCTTCGGCCCAAATTGCAGATTTTGTCACTCCCCACACTTGCTCGTGACCGTGGTGGATTTGATGATCGCAGCTGGCGCGCTGCATCTTGCGACTCTGTGTTTTGGGGCGGTTATATTTAAATCATTAGGCGTTAGGCGTCAATCAAAATAAGTACATCCGATAAATCTAAATACTTTACGCTCCTTGCGTTTATTAAATATAAATACTGCGCACTCCTTGCGTCTAACAAAACTATACCTACAACTCGAACAACCCCTGCGCTTCTTGCGACTTAACAACTATCAATATAATACAGGTAACTCAAACAACCGATGCGCTTCTTGCGATTTAACACCTATCAATATAATACAGGTAACTCAAACAACCGATGCGCTTCTTGCGACTTAAAAACTATATATATAATAAATATAACTATTTGTGAAGGGGCCGACGCGGCCTACTTCACATTGCAATGGGTATTATGAATTAATTACAAAACTGGTAACATGTTGCTATATTATAAAAATATCGCTGTAGCTTCGCATAAATGATATATTGATTATGGTAAGTTTACAGTAACGATAGAAACAATTTTTTTCGTTTTCTTTGATACATTTTATTGTTTTAGTTATGTTTTATTTGATTTGAAACTTAGTATAAAATAAAATATCCAAACATTCTGACTTGTGACTCAATATATTGCTATCTGCCAAAAGTTAAATTATCGAATTAAATTAAACTTATTTAAAGCGTATGCCAATTTCGTTTTGTCTTATTTGATTTTCAGTCTGACTTTTTCAACGAATGTATTTTTTTTTTTTCACTCTTAGTCAACCGTTTTGCCTGGTATTTACGAGTGACCGCACACAGAAAAATATTTGGTCACACCCGGGGCGACGCGCGTTTCACAACAACAAGAGAGCAGCAACCACAACCGCCCGGATTCGATGCCAATCTGTGCTGCTTGGTGACTCTAGCTCGAAAATTTTAAGAAGTGGGGAAAGGGGGGCTGGGTGCTGTATGGGTGGGCATGGCATCCAAAGTTTTGATGCAGATCTGTGTGGAATGTCAATTGCTATCTTCATACCAAATTGGTGACTCTAGCTCGAAAATTGTAAAAAGTGGGGAGAGGGGTGCTGGGAGCGGTATGGGTGTGCGTGGCATCCAATGTTTTGATGCAGATCTGTGTGGAATGTCAATGCTTATCTTCATACCAAATTTGGTGACTCTAGCTCGAAAATTGTTAAAATGTGAGAAGGGGGGCTGGGGCGGTATGGGTAGGCGTTGCAGCCAAATTTTTGATGCAGACCATTGTGGAATGTCAATTGCTATCTTCATACCAAATTTGGTGACTCTAGCTCGAAAATTGTTAAAAGTTGGGTGAGGGGGGCTGGGGGCGGTTTGGGTGGGCGTGGCATCCAAAGTTTTGAAGCAAATCTGTGCGGAATGTCAATTGCTATCTTCATACCAAATTTGGTGACTCTAGCTCGAAAATTGGAAAAAAGTGCGGAAAGGGGGTTGGGAGCGGTATGGGTGGGCGTGGCATCCAATGTTTTGATGCAGATCTGTGTGGAATGTCAATTGCTATCTTTGATGCAGATTGTTGGGGGTCTTTGTAAGCTATCTTCCTACCAAATTTGGAGGCTCTAGCTCCACAAATCTGGAAGATACACGCATTCCCGTTTTTGACGAAGCGTTGAGGCAGATGGGGTGGCTAGGGCGGTGTTGGTGGGCGTGGCCTCCAAACTTTTGATGCAGTTTTTGGGGGGTCATCATCACCCATCTTGGCACCAAATTTGGTGGCTCTAGCTTAAAACTGCAAGAGATATGGCTTTTTTGACTTTAAAATGCGGGGGGGGGGGGGGGGGGCTGGTGGCGAAATGGGTGGCCGTGGCATCCAAAATTTTGAAGCAAATCTGTGCGGAATGTCTATTGCTATCTTCATACCAAATTTGGTGACTCTAGCTCGAAAATTGTTAAAATGTGAGAAGGGGGCTGGGGGCGGTATGGGTAGGCGTTGCAGCCAATTTTTGATGCAGACCATTGTGGAATGTCAATTGCTATCTTTATACCAAATTTGGTGACTCTAGCTCGAAAATTGGAAAAAGTGGGGAAAGGGAGGCTGGGAGCGGTATGGGTGGGCGTGGCATCAAATGTTTTGATGCAGATCTGTGTGGAATGTCAATTGCTATCTTCATACCAAATTTGGTGACTCTAGCTCGAAAATTGTTAAAATGTGAGAAGGGGGCTGGGGGCGGTATGGGTAGGCGTTGCAGCCAAATTTTTGATGCAGACCATTGTGGAATGTCAATTGCTATCTTCATACCAAATTTGGTGACTTTAGCTCGAAAATTGTAATTGTGCGGAAAGGGGCTTGGGAGCGGTATGGGTGGGCGTGGCATCCAATGTTTTGATGCAGATCTTTGTGTCAAAGGTGGGAAAATAGGGATGGGGGCAGTATTGGTGGGCGTAGCTCCATACTTTGATGCAGATTGTTGATGGTCGTTGTCAGCTATCTTCCTACCAAATTTGTGGCTCTAGCTCCACTACTCTGGAAGATACACGCATTCCCGTTTTGACGAAGCGTTGGGGCAGATGGTGGTGGCTAGGGCGGTGTTGGTGGGCGTGGCCTCCAAACTTTTGATGCAGTTTTTGGGGGGTCATCATCACCCATCTTGGCACCAAATTTGGTGGCTCTAGCTTAAAAACTGCAAGAGATATGGCTTTTTTGACTTTAAAATGCGGGGGGGGGGGGGGGGGGGGCTGGTGGCGAAATGGGTGGCCGTGGCTCCAAAATTGTTGATGTAGTTTTTTGGGGGCTGCTAGTAGCTATCTTCTTACCAAGTTTGGTAGTTCTAGCTGTAAGGATGTGCGAAATATGTGGATTTAACGGTTTGAGTTATCGAGTTTATCGATTTGCCAGCCCCCCAGTTATCGTAGAACCCCCATCTTGACACTTTAATTTACTATCCCATAGTTAAAGAGAATTGGAATGTTTCAGTCTCTAGCTTGAATGGTGTGGAAAAAACTTGCAACCATACGGACGGACAGACGGACAGACACCATGACGGACATTGCACAAAAAAAATATACTCTTTACCTTCGGTATCGAGTATAACAAGAACAAAAAGAACACACGCAGAATGTTGCTGCTTGCTTCACTGGCTGATAAGATAGTTTTATTTGGCTGTTATTGCATAAGGTCATGTGAACTGCGGAAATGAGTTGAACTAAAGTAAAACGTTACGTGCCAGGCAGACCTCCCAAGAAGCCAACTTATGAGCTAGGATCAGGGAAGAACAAATAGCTGTTGGGTAGAGGCAAGCGCAAATGGACCGTAATAAGATAATTGACTTGTCAGCTGATGATGTAAGTGCTTTCCACTTTGGATTTGCGGTGAATCAATAAGATTGGGAAGTTAATTTGTTATTCCTTATAAATTCCTTAATATAAAATGCATGAAATTTCCCAAAGCTGACCAATGAATCGTTCTTTAATTAGAAATATATTCAGATTAGATACTGAAAATGTAATTTGCTTGAATTTACAAATATTTTACAACTTGGGCTCAACGAAAAAAAACGATAAGCCTCGAGGTGCAAATCGCATATATCCCACATATTAACAGCTAATGACACCAAATTGGGTGGGTATATAGTTGGTTATTGACCTCAAAAATCAGTATCAAACGTTTGGATGCCACGCACAACCATGCCGCCATACTATACTGGTAGCAGAGTATGCCGGACTCAAATTCGTTCCACTGCAACGTTTTCTAGTCAACTCTTTCGTACCTAGCGTTTTAAGCTCGATGGGCTTATATTAAGATCTTGGGACTTAAAATGACCCAGATCTTGCGTACTTGAACCAAGTACCTAGCGCCAATGCTTCTGCTAGAAATGTATAGAATTAGAAAAACCATTAAAGACTGTCTGTTTATGATTACCGTGACGATATTTAAACCTAAAAACTTCTTGTTATGCGGCGAGTGCATTTGGTGAACCTAAAAACCGTACCTTAAAAATAAGAAAATTGAATAATACTAATGTCCTTTCAAAACAGCTTAGACCATAAAAATAAAAATAATGAAAAGCTGGTGGCATTTGAGCTCGTGATCTGCTTCTTCAAAGAATAATTTTGCACTTGATGCAATTTAAGCCCACTTTCTACACCAAATAGTCATGTAAAACTTCTGTTCACCACAATAACCCAAATAAAAGTTTTTCTTTTTTAACATTTAACCGTAATGTTTATATTTATCTTGTTTTATAAGTTTGCAGTAGTTTTATTATCTTAGTTTTTTAAGTTTCCATTTGGCCTTATTCGCACTATGATGGGAGACATTAGAGTAATCATTTCAGCAAAACATTTCATCTTTCATTTAGCAAGCTTGGGCTTGGCGCGTGGACGACGACGCTTGGCGCAAGACTTCTTCTTTGGTCTGCAGGCTGGTTTGCGTTTGCGCACAGCCTTTGGCTTGCATCTGCGCTTGACAGGGCGGCAAGTCTTGCGAGCGGTCTTCTTCTTTGGTCTGCATTTAGGCTTGGCTCTGCGCCTTTTGGTCGCGCAATCCGATAAGGACTCATCACCGTTCGGGCAGTTGGCGCATTCTACGCAGCAAAGGGAGCTGCTACTGGGCATATCATCGTCGTATTCGTAAATCAGCGCATTGGCTGAGGCGTAGAAAGTTTATCGAATATCAAATTTACGTATAATGAAAACTTTTTTTTCTGCTTACCGCTATGACCTTACTGACTTTGGATATCTTTTTCGAGCTGCCGTTAGGATTGCTCATTTTCCCAACAAAATTTTGAGCTCAAAATAAAAATGTTTATATATATAAAAGTTGTATAAGTTATATAAACTTAAAATTTAAAATCTTTTCGTAGAATTTAAGTTGAATTTATTTTGTGTGTTCGCATCGAGCTCTGTATTTAATATGAATGTCTATATTTTTATGTTCGGCAAGGAGTAAAAAATTCTAGCAAATTTCCATGGCACACTATGTAAACTTTTTTTTTTACATTCAACAATTTATTTTGGATAGCCAAAATAATTACCGACACAACACTGAGAAACTTGAATAAAGAAAACGCAACCCCGCCAATATGGCGAGCTAAATTCACAAAATTTAAAACAAAAAACAAACATGCACACCACTGAACATCAATCCAACATAACTGAAACATCATTATTACCCTTTTCACGAAGAAACCAAATAATAATAACAATACTCAGACTCGGGTACTCCAGAATTACCCAACTATCGGTCTTCCAAAACATTACCCTTTTCGTTTGAACACATACTCAAACAAATAAACACAAATAAATAAATAAATATTCGAAAATAATATGCATAACACAGTCGCAGTTCTACTCCAAGTTGTAATGATATCCGCCGATTGGCGAACTTTATGTGGTGAGGACGGCAGGTGAATATTTTACACATACAAATATATACACGTGTATACATATGTATTACAACATAGAACTAGCACTTGTAGGGATAAGTTTGTGGTGTCTTTTGTTAGAAATATAACGCAGCCGCCAATATTTCTGTTTTTCCTCCTTAACTTCCTCGATGTCGATCTCCTTTGCTATTTATCTCCTCCTTTTGCTTGTCTTTCCGGTCTTGCACCTCGTACATCCTCTTGCTTTTGTACTGCAAATTCGACTAATTCTATCGTTAATCCATCTACTACGAGCTTGTGAAGTATTGGGGGGTTCTAGGTTGAGGATCGATCTGGCTACTCGGCCCTAACGAAGGTTGACATTTTAAACGTACTAAGGTATACGGTCATCAACTACATGTTTCAATATTATCGGATTCCTTATTTTTTAATTTATAATTTATCCGATAAATATTTCATTACAACCATATTCTTATCCAACGAGCACCTAAGCATAAGCCTGTAAGTATTTAACCAGCTGTTAGGCGAATTGTTAGAGGACGCTATCAGGGGTCTTCCTCACAGAGTAGAAAATCCAAATGTGGATTTTATTTGATGATAGTCTTATATGCTCTTTAGAATGTGTCAGCGACACTAAGCAATCAACGCCAACAACATCAAACATATTGTTTTGCCTGATTTTCTGACTCCGCCAGACACCAATACACCTGTAAGTTTACCTAATAAAGCTACCCAATAAATATATAGAGGACTTGAAGCTGGATTATAACGCACTCAAGCGGCACTAAATCGCTTGTATTTATAAGTATGCTATGCAAATTAACTTTTTGCACGAAATTGTTGTTGTTGCAATGGGTATTATGAATTAATTACAAAACTGGTATTATGTTGCTATATAATAAAAATATCGCTGTAGCTTCGTATAAATGATTATATTGATTATGGTAAGTTTACAGTAACGATAGAAACAATTTTTTTCGTTTTCATGATATATTTTATTGTTTTAGTTATGATTTATTTGATTTGATACTTAGTATAAAATAAAATATCCAAACATTCTGACTTGTGACTCAATATATTGCTATCTGCGAAAAGTTTAATTATCGAATTAAATTAAACTTATTTTAAAGCGTATGCCAATTTCGTTTTGTCTTATTTGATTTTCAGTCTGACTTTTTCAACGAATGCATTTTTTTTTTCACTGTGAGTCAACCGTTTTGCCTGGTATTTCACGAGTGACCGCAAACAGAAAATATTTGGTCACACCTGGGGCGACGCGCGTTCCACAACAACAAGACAGCAGCAATTACAACCGCCCGGATTCGATGCCAATCTGTGCTGCTTGGTGACTCTAGCTCAAAAATTTTAAGAAGTGGGGTAAGGGGGGCTTGGAGCTGTATGGGTGGGCATGGCATCCAAAGTTGTGATGCAGATCTGTGTGGAATGTCAATTGCTATCTTCATACCAAATTTGGTGACTCTAGCTCGAAAATTGTAAAAAGTGTGGAAAGGGGGGCTGGGGGCGGTATGGGTAGGCGTTGCAGCCAAATTTTGATGCAGACCATTGTGGAATGTCAATTGCTATCTTCAACAACATTTGGTGACTCTAGTTCGAAAATTGTTAAGATGTGAGAAGGGGGGCTTGGGGCGGTATGGGTGGGCGTGGCATCCAAAATTTTGAAGCAATCTGTGCGGAATGTCTATTGCTATCTTCATAAAATTGTTAAAATGAGAGAAGGGGGGCTGGGGGCGGTATGGGTGGGCGTGGTATCCAATGTTTGATGCAGACCATTGTGGAATGTCAATTGCTATCTTCATACCAAATTTGGTGGCTCTAGCTCGAAAATTGGAAAAAGTGGGGAAAGGGAGGCTGGGAGCGGTATGGGTGGGCGTGGCATCAAATGTTTGATGCTGATCTGTGTGGAATGTCAATTGCTATCTTCATACCAAATTGGTGACTCTAGCTCGAAAATTGTTCAAATGTGAGAAGGGGGGCTGGGGGCGGTATGGGTAGGCGTTGCAGCCAAATTTTTGATGCAGACCATTGTGGAATGTCAATTGCTATCTTCATACCAAATTGGTGACTTTAGCTCGAAAATTGTAATTGTGCGGAAAGGGGGCCTGGGAGCGGTATGGGTGGGCGTGGCATCCAATGTTTTGATGCAGATCTTTGTGTCAAAGGTGGGAAAATAGGGATGGGGGCAGTATTGGGGCGTAGCTCCATACTTTGATGCAGATTGTGATGGTCGTTGTCAGCTATCTTCCTACCAAATTTTGTGGCTCTAGCTCCACTACTCTGGAAGATACACGCATTCCCGTTTTGACGAAGCGTTGGGGCAGATGGGGTGGCTAGGGCGGTGTTGGTGGGCGTGGCCTCCAAACTTTTGATGCAGTTTTTGGGGGGTCATCATCACCCATCTTGGCACCAAATTTGGTGGCTCTAGCTTAAAAACTGCAAGAGATATAGGCTTTTTTGACTTTAAAATGCGGGGGGGCTGAGGGCGTAATGGTGGCCGTGGCTCCAAAATTGTTGATGTAGTTTTTGGGGGCTGCTAGTAGCTATCTTTTCACCAAGTTTGGTAGTTCTAGCTGTAAGGATGTGCGAATTGTGTGGATTTAACGGTTTTGAGTTATCGATTTTATCGATTTGCCAGCCCCCAGTTATCGTAGAGCCCCCATCTTGACACTTTAATTTACTATCCCATAGTTAAAGAGATTTGGAATGTTTCAAGTCTCTAGCTTGAATGGTGTGGAAAAAACTTGCAACCATACGGACGGACAGACACCATAACGGACATTGCACAAAACCAATAAACTCCTTACCTACGGTATCGAGTATAACAAGAACAAAAAGAACACACGCAGAATGTTGCTGCTTGCTTCACTGGCTGATAAGATAATTTTATTTGGCTGTTATTGCATAAGGTCATGTGAACTGCGGAAATGAGTTGAACTAAAGTAAAACGTTACGTGCCAGGCAGACCTCCCAAGAAGCCAACTTATGAGCTAGGATCAGGGAAGAACAAATAGCTGTTGGGTAGAGGCAAGCGCAAATGGACCGTAATAAGATAATGGACTTGTCAGCTGATTGATGTAAGTGCTTTCCACTTTGGATTTGCGGTGAATCAATAAGATTGGGAAGTTAATTTGTTATTCCTTATAAATTCCTTAATATAAAATGCATGAAATTTCCCAAAGCTGACCAATGAATCGTTCTTTAATTAGAAATATTCATTTTAGATACTGAAAATGAAATTTGCTTGAATTTAGAAATATTTTACAACTTGGGCTCAACGAAAAACCGATAAGCCTCGAGGTGCAAATCGCATATATCCACATATTAACAGCTAATGACACCAAATTGGGGGGTATATAGTTGGTTATTGACCTCAAAAATCAGTATCAAACGTTTGGATGCCACGCACAACCATGCCGCCATACTATACTGGTAGCAGAGTATGCCGGACTCAATTCGTTCCACTGCAACGTTTTCTAGTCTAGGAACTTAAAATGACCAGATCTTGCGTACTTGAACCAAGTACCTAGCGCCAATGCTTCTGCTAGAAATGTATAGAATTAGAAAAAACCATTAAAGACTGTCCTGTTTATGATTACGTGACGATATTTAAACCTAAAAACTTCTTGTTATTGCGGCGAGTGCTTTTGGTGAACCTAAAAACCGTACCTTAAAAATAAGAAAATTGAATAATACTAATGTCCTTTCAAAACAGCTAAGACCATAAAAATAAAAAAATAATGAAAAGCTGGTGGCATTTGAGCTCGTGATCTGCTTCTTCAAAGAATTTTGCACTTGATGCAATTTAAGCCCACTTTCTACACCAAATAGTCATAAAAACTTCTGTTCACCACAATAACCCAAATAAAAGTTTTTCTTTTTTAACATTTAACAGTAATGTTTATATATATCTTAGTTTTATAAGTTTACAGTAGTTTTTATTTATCTTAGTTTTTAAGTTTTCCATTTGGCCTTATTCGCACTATGATGGGAGACATTAGAGTAATCATTTCAGCAAAACATTTCATCTTTCATTTAGCAAGCTTTGGGCTTGGCGCGTGGACGACGACGCTTGGCGCAAGACGTCTTCTTCTTTGGTCTGCAGGCTGGTTTGCGTTTGCGCACAGCCTTTGGCTTGCATCTGCGCTTGACAGGGCGGCAAGTCTTGCGAGCGGTCTTCTTCTTTGGTCTGCATTAGGCTTGGCCCTGCGCCTTTTGGTCGCGCAATCCGATAAGGACTCATCACCGTTCGGGCAGTTGGCGCATTCTACGCAGCAAAGGGGAGCTGCTACTGGGCATATCATCGTCGTATTCGTAAATCAGCGAATTGGGCTGAGGCGTAGAAAGTTTATCGAATTTCAAATTTACGTATAATGAAAACTTTTTTTTTTGCTTACCGCTATGACCTTACTGACTTTGGATATCTTTTTCGAGCTGCCGTTAGGATTGCTCATTTTCCCAACAAAATTTTGAGCACAAAATAAAAATATTTGAATATATAAAAGTTGTATACGTTATAAACTTAAAATTTAAAATCTTTTCGTAGAATTTAAGTTGAATTTATTTGTGTGTTCGCATCGAGCTCTGTATTTAATATGAATGTCTATATTTTTATGTTCGGCAAGGAGTAAAAAATTTCTAGCAAATTTCCATGGCACACTATGTAAACTTTTTTTTTTACATTCAACAATTTATTTGGATAGGAAAATGTTTATGTTTTTAGCCAAAATAATTACCGACACAACACTGAGAAACTTGAATAAAGAAAACGCAACCCCCGCCAATATGGCGAGCTAAATTCACAAAATTTAAAACAAAAACAAACATGCACACCACTAAACATCAATCCAACATAACTGAAACATCATTATTACCCTTTCACGAAGAAACCAAATAATAATAACAATACTCAGACTCGGGTACTCCAGAATTACCCAACTATCGGTCTCCCAAAACATTACCCTTTTCGTTTGAACACATACTCAAACAAATAAACACAAATAAATAAATAAATATTCGAAAATAATATGCATAACACAGTCGCAGTTCTACTCCAAGTTGTAATGATATCCGCCGATTGGCGAACTTTATGTGGTTAGGACGGCAGGTGAATATTTTACACATACAAATATATACACGTGTATACATATGTATTACAACATAGAACTAGCACTTGTAGGGATAAGTTTGTGGTGTCTTTTTGTTAGAAATATAACGCAGCCGCAATATTTCTGTTTTTCCTCCTTAACTTCCTCGATGTCGATCTCCTTTGCTAATTATCTCCTCCTTTTGCTTGTCTTTTCCGGTCTTGCACCTCGTACATCCTCTTGCTTTTGTACTGCAAATTCGACTAATTCTATCGTTAATCCATCACACTACGAGCTTGTGAAGTATTGGTGGGTTCTAGGTTGAGGATCGATCTGGCTACTCGGCCCTAACGAAGGTTGACATTTTAAACGTACTAAGGCATACGGTCATCAACTACATGTTTCAATATTATCGGATTCCTATTTTTTAATTTATAATTTATCCGATAAATATTTCATTGCAACCATATTCTTATCCAACGAGCACTAAGCATAAGCCTGTAAGTATTTAACCAGCTGTTAGGCGAATTGTTAGAGGGGTCTTCCTCACAGAGTAGAAAATCCAAATGTGGATTTTTATTGATGATAGTCTTATATGCTCTTTAGAATGTGTCAGCGACACTAAGCAATCAACGCCAACAACATCAAACATATTGTTTTGCCTGATTTTCTGACTCCGCCAGACACCAATACACTGTAAGTTTACCTAATAAAAGCTACCCAATAAATATATAGAGGACTTGAAGCTGGATTATAACGCACTCAAGCGGCACTAAATCGCTTGTATTTATAAGTATGCTATGCAAATTAACTTTTTGCACGAAATTGTTGTTGTTGCAATGGGTATTATGAATTAATTACAAAACTGGTATTATGTTGCTATATAATAAAAATATCGCTGTAGCTTCGTATAAATGATTATATTGATTATGGTAAGTTTACAGTAACGATAGAAACAATTTTTTTTCGTTTTCATGATATATTTTATTGTTTTAGTTATGATTTATTTGATTTGATACTTAGTATAAAATAAAATATCCAAACATTCTGACTTGTGACTCATATATTGCTATCTGCGAAAGTTTAATTATCGAATTAAATTAAACTTATTTTAAAGCGTATGCCAATTTCGTTTTGTCTTATTTGATTTTCAGTCTGACTTTTCAACGAATGCATTTTTTTTTCACTGTGAGTCAACCGTTTTGCCTGGTATTTCACGAGTGACCGCAAACAGAAAAATATTTGGTCACACCCGGGGCGACGCGCGTTATACAACAACAAGAGAGCAGCAACCACAACCGCCCGGATTCGGTGCCAATCTGTGCTGCTTGGTGACTCTAGCTCGAAAATTTTAAGAAGTGGGGAAAGGGGGGCTTGGAGCGGTATGGGTGGGCATGGCATCCAAGTTGTGATGCAGATCTGTGTGGAATGTCAATTGCTATCTTCATACCAAATTTGGTGACTCTAGCTCGAAAATTGTAAAAAAGTGGGGGAAAGGGAGGCTGGGAGCGGTATGGGTGGGCGTGGCATCCAATGTTTGATGCAGATCTGTGTGGAATGTCAATTGCTATCTTCATACCAAATTTGGTGACTCTAGCTCGAAAATTGTTAAAATGTGAGAAGGGGGGCTGGGGGCGGTATGGGTAGGCGTTGCAGCCAAATTTTTGATGCAGACCATTGTGGAATGTCAATGCTATCTTCATACAACATTTGGTGACTCTAGTTCGAAAATTGTTAAGATGTGAGAAGGGGGGTGGGAGCGGTATGGGTGGGCGTGGCATCCAATGTTTTTATGCAGATCTGTGTGGAATGTCAATTGCTATCTTTACACCAAATTTGGTTACTCTAGCTCGAAAATTGTTAAAATGAGAGAAGGGGGGCTGGGGGCGGTATGGGTAGGCGTTGCAGCCAAATTTTTGATGCAGACCATTGTGGAATGTCAATTGCTATCTTCATACCAAATTTGGTGACTCTAGCTCGAAAATTGTAAAAAGTGCGGTAAGGGGGGCTGGGAGCGGTATGGGTGGGCGTGGCATCCAATGTTTTGATGCAGATCTTTGTGTCAAAGGTGGGAAAATGGGGATGGGGGCAGTATTGGTGGGCGTAGCTCATACTTTGATGCAGATTGTTGATGGTCAATGTCAGCTATCTTCCTACCAAATTTTGTGGCTCTAGCTCCACTACTCTGGAAGATACACACATTCTCGTTTTGACGAAGCGTTGGGGCAGATGGGGGTGGCTAGGAAGGTGGTGGTGGGCGTGGCTCCGAAATTTTGATGCAGTTTTTGGGGGGTCATCATTTCCCATCTTGGCACCAAATTTGGTGGCTCTAGCTTAAAAACTGCAGGAGATAGAGGCTTTTTTGACTTTAAAATGCGGGGGGGCTGAGGCGAAATGGGTGGCCGTGGCTCCAAAATTGTTGATGTAGTTTTTTGGGGGCTGCTAGTAGCTATCTTCTTACCAAGTTTGGTAGTTCTAGCTGTAAGGCTGTGCTAAATGTGTGGATTTAACGGTTTTGAGTTATCGAATTTATCGATTTGCCAGCCCCCCAGTTATCGTAGAACCCCCATCTTGACACTTTAATTTACTATCCCATAGTTAAAGAGATTTGGAATGTTTCAAGTCTCTAGATTGAATGGTGTGGAAAAAACTTGCAACCATACGGACGGACAGACGGACAGACACCATGACGGACATTGCACAAAACCAATACTCTTTACCTTCGGTATCGAGTATAACAAGAACAAAAGAACACACGCAGAATGTGAACTGCGGAAATGAGTTGAACTAAAGTAAAACGTTACGTGCCAGGCAGACCTCCCAAGAAGCCAACTTATGAGCTAGGATCAGGGAAGAACAAATAGCTGTTGGGTAGAGGCAAGCGCAAATGGACCGTAATAAGATAATTGACTTGTCAGCTGATTGATGTAAGTGCTTTCCACTTTGGATTTGCGGTGAATCAATAAGATGGGAAGTTAATTTGTTATTCCTTATAAATTCCTTATATAAAATGCATGAATTTCCCAAAGCTGACCAATGAATCGTTCTTTAATTAGAAATATATTCATTTTAGATACTGAAAATGAAATTTGCTTGAATTTAGAAATATTTTACAACTTGGGCTCAACGAAAAAACGATAAGCCTCGAGGTGCAAATCGCATATATCCCACATATTAACAGCTAATGACACCAAATTGGGTGGGTATATAGTTGGTTATTGACCTCAAAAATCAGTATCAAACGTTTGGATGCCACGCACAACCATGCCGCCATACTATACTGGTAGCAGAGTATGCCGGACTCAAATTCGTTCCACTGCAACGTTTCTAGTCTAGGAACTTAAAATGACCCAGATCTGCGTACTTGAACCAAGTACCTAGCGCCAATGCTTCTGCTAGAAATGTATAGAATTAGAAAAACCATTAAAGACTGTCCTGTTTATGATTACCGTGACGATATTTAAACCTAAAAACTTCTTGTTATTGCGGCGAGTGCTTTTGGTGAACCTAAAAACCGTACCTTAAAAATAAGAAAATTGAATAATACTAATGTCCTTTCAAAACAGCTAAGACCATAAAAATAAAAAATAATGAAAAGCTGGTGGCATTTGAGCTCGTGATCTGCTTCTTCAAAGAAGAATTTTGCACTTGATGCAATTTAAGCCCACTTTCTTTTATAAGTTTACAGTAGTTTTATTTATCTTAGTTTTAAGTTTTCCATTTGGCCTTATTCGCACTATGATGGGAGACATTAGAGTAATCATTTCAGCAAAACATTTCATCTTTCATTTAGAAAGCTTTGGGCCTGGCGCGTGGACGACCACGCTTGGCGCAAGACTTCTTCTCTTTGGTCTGCAGGCTGGTTTGCGTTGCGCACAGCCTTTGGCTTGCATCTGCGCTTGACAGGGCGGCAAGTCTTGCGAGCGGTCTTCTTCTTTGGTCTGCATTTAGGCTTGGCCCTGCGCCTTTTGGTCGCGCAATCCGATAAGGACTCATCACCGTTCGGGCAGTTGGCGCATTTACGCAGCAAAGGGAGCTGTACTGGGCATATCATCGTCGTATTCGTAAATCAGCGCATTGGGCTGAGGCGTAGAAAGTTTATCGAATTTCAAATTTACGTATAATGAAAACTTTTTTTTTTGCTTACCGCTATGACCTTACTGACTTTGGATATCTTTTTCGAGCTGCCGTTAGGATTGCTCATTTCCCAACAAAATTTTGAGCACAAAATAAAAATATTTGAATATATAAAAGTTGTATACGTTATATAAACTTAAAATTTAAAATCTTTTCGTAGAATTTAAGTTGAATTTATTTTGTGTGTTCGCATCGAGCTCTGTATTTAATATGAATGTCTATACTTTATGTTCGGCAAGGAGTAAAAATTTCTAGCAAATTTCCATGGCACACTATGTAAACTTTTTTTTTACATTCAACAATTTATTTTGGATAGGAAAATTGTTTATGTTTTTTAGCCAAAATAATTACCGACACAACACTGAGAAACTTGAATAAAGAAAACGCAAACCCCGCCAATATGCCGAGCTAAATTCACAAAATTTAAAACAAAACAAACATGCACACCACTAAACATCAATCCAACATAACTGAAACATCATTATTACCCTTTTCACGAAGAAACAAAAATATTAAAAACAATACTCAGACTCGGGTACTCCAGAATTACCCAACTATCGGTCTCCCAAAACATTACCCTTTTCGTTGAACACATACTCAAACAAATAAACACAATAAATAAATAAATATTCGAAAATAATATGCATAACACAGTCGCAGTTCTACTCCAAGTTGTAATGATATCCGCCGATTGGCGAACTTTATATGGTGAGGACGGCAGGTGAATATTTTACACATACAAATATATACACGTGTATACATATGTAT
This sequence comes from Scaptomyza flava, assembly GCA_030179655.1. Classification (NCBI taxonomy): domain Eukaryota; kingdom Metazoa; phylum Arthropoda; class Insecta; order Diptera; family Drosophilidae; genus Scaptomyza; species Scaptomyza flava. Next base: position 57,246 of record JARNME010000323.1, read on the forward strand.
TACAACATAGAACTAGCACTTGTAGGGATAAGTTTGTGGTGTCTTTTTGTTAGAAATATAACGCAGCCGCAATATTTTTGTTTTTCCTCCTTAACTTCCTCGATGTCGATCTCCTTTGCTAATAATCTCCTCCTTTTGCTAGTAGTAGGTAACTGGGGGTTCTACCCCAAAGGGATGCCGACAATTTATGACCCCACTAAATTAATGACCCTTTTATCGCCCACTTGTTTTTTAACCCTTTTTTTGACCCCTACAATATGATTATTTATGACCCTTTTTTCCCATGATCGTATCCCTCCTTTGATAAGACTAGGGTGGAGAACAAAGGATTACTATTCCTAGGTCACCACTTTACCAGCAGCGTGCGTGCCTGTTAAACCTGCGTTGCATTATTCACCTGCAAGCAGTTGATCAGAGGAACAGATTTGGCTATTTACCTAACTAGTGTTAGAGTCAATTGTGCGCCTCTTTGACGTGCGTTGCATTGTAAACCTGTTTATGGTCATGAGGTGCAGTGTGCACAGGAAGAAAGGATAGATAAGAGAGAGTCGAGAGGGCGCCTGTTTGACGTGCGTTGCATTGTTAACCTGAAAGCAAGCAATCATGAATGAATGTTTATGTTCATGAGTAGTAGTGATCCAAGGATCTGGAATCGAGGAGGGCGCCTCTTTGACGTGCGTGGCATTATAAACCTGCAACATACGTCAAAAAATGAATGTTTATGATCATGAGTAGCAGTGTGCAAAGGAAGAAAGGATAGAAATAGAGAAAGCGAACGCTTGTTCGATGTACTGGGGTTCTGCGAACGCAGCACCAGCAGCAGCAGCAACGGCAGGAACAATACATTGCTTCTAAGCAAGAGTATTGATACTTGTTGATTAAGATTAAAATGTGTTAGAGGGGGAAAGTGTTAGAAAGAGACTGTGTGCAAGAAAGTGTTAGAGGGAGGAAGACTTAGAGACAAGTTTGTGCATGCTTGAAGTGCGCTAGTCAAAGGTCAAGTACATTAGTTGGCTAATGTGTTATAGGTATCACCGTCCGTGAGGTTCAGTGAGCAAAGTACATTCCCTATGAAACTATTAAATGCTAGAGTCAAGTGTGCACAGGTTTCTTAGCTACAAGTTAGTAGATAAGAGAGGCAGAGAGAGTCAACTGTGAGCAGGTTTCTTAGCTACGAATAAGTAGATAAGAGAGAGTCGAGAGGGCAACTGTTTGACGTGCGTTGTCTTGCACACCTGCAGGTAAAACATTAACAATGAATGTTTATGATTTTGAAAACCAGTGATCAAAGAATAAAAGGATTGAGACAAGATTGTGCTTGATTCAAGTACGCTAGTCAAAGGGCAGTACATTCGTAGGCCGCATTGTTATGATCAAAAGCAACACCATCAGCAACAACAAGTACAACCTTCGTGGGGGCGTTATGTGTGCAATGATGGGAATTTTCTTTCGCAGCGGCAGCAGCAGCAAGATCAACACACTGTTTTTAAACAGAGTATTGATACTTGTACATTTGATTATAAAGAGTTAGAGGGAAAAGGTGTAAGAGGGGGATTGTTAGAGGGAGAAGGTGTAAGAGGGGGAAAGGATAGAGGGGGAAAGTGTTAGAGGGAGAAGGTGCTAGAGGAGGAAAGAGTTAGAGGGGGATAGTGTTAGAAGGATACTGTGTGCAAGAAAGTGTTAGAGGGTGGAAGACTTAGAGACAAGTTTGTGCATGCTTGATTGTGCTTTTTTCAACACATTGTTTTTAAACAAGAGTATTGATACTTGTACATTAGATTATAAAAAGTTAGAGTTAGAGTTAGTTAGGGGAGTATTGATTGTCCCTCCTTCCAACGCACACCCAACTTATTCTGTAACTTTTATAGAGCTAATTAGTATAACTTTTAATAAACCAATGAACATTTTTAAGTTGGTGTACTTTTTTTATGAATTTATAAAATGATGTTTTTCCTATGGGTATGTTTTAATTTTATTTCATATATATATTTTTTTTTTTTTTTAGATTTTTGTAGTATGTTAAATTTAAGACTTATATTAAGCTTGTTCCGTTGAGGGATTTAGCAAACACAAACACCGAACATTAAGATTAATGACCAGCCGGTAGAACACACAAGTCATACTCCATGATTTGTTTCGGCTTTATAAAAAGCTTTTTAAGTCAATATTATAAGCCTTAGTTCTAGTACTCACTTGAAAGCTTAACGAAGTTCGTGTAAATGGTATAATAAATCATGTTTTAACAAACTAATTTTGATCTTAATATTTATACTTCATCGTTTATTGAGATTATTGTTATTATTATTTTTTAATCCCCATATATTGGATTCCGTTCTATCTCACTAATAATTTATTTTGCTTATACATTCTTTAAATTCCTTAAGGTAATATTTAAGGCTTATCAAATATTCATTTCCTTAACTTTCCCTCTGCTCGCCTTAAGATTTTCATCAAATGACACTTTTCATATTTAAGATATCCGTCAAATTATTTCTTATACTCAACTAAAATTATTTCATCAAACTCACATATCAAATCAATTTCTAAAATAAAGAAAATGAAAACTGTAAGATGTTCTTAGTACCTTGACTTTTTTTTTATAAACGGGTTTTACCAACTCTTTCTCAGTATGCTACCTACGATAAAAATGTATAAAGAATGTGTTTTGTACTTATTACTGACTTCAAAAATTCTTCTATTGATGTTGTATGATGCCCTATCTTAATTTGTGTTATATTTAATCGTTTTCTTCAACTTAGTATTCTACAGATTTTTAAACATTTATGTTATGTAGTTAGCTATTTTGACTAGGCTTTACGCTTAAAACGAGATAGATTGTATTATTGTCCTTAACAAGTTAACTTAATTTTAACAGGGAAATCGATCGGACATTGATTTTTCACTTTATAATTGATTGCTTTAATATATTTTAACTGTCAACCTATGTACGTTTCTACTTTTTATACTCGATACCGAAGGTAACTAGTATATGGTTTTGTGCAATGTCCGTCATGGTGTCTGTCCGTCTGTCCGTCCGTCCGTCTGTCCGTCCGTATGTGTGCAAGTTTTTTCCACACCCTTCAAGCTAGAGACTTGAAACTTTCCAATTCTCTTATCTATGGGATAGTAAATTAAAGTGTCAAGATTGGGGTTCTACGATAACTGGGGGGCTGGCAAATCGATAAATTCGATAACTCAAAACCGATAAATCCACATATTTCGCACATCCTTACAGCTAGAACTACCAACTTTGGTAAGAAGATAGCTACTAGCAACCCCCAAAAAACTGCATCAATAATTTTGGAGCCACGCCCCCCCATTCCGCCCCCAGCCCCCCCGAATTTTAAAGTCAAAAAAGCATATATCTCCCTCAGTTTTTGAGCTATAGCCACCAAATTTGGTGCCAAGATAGGTGATGATGACCCCCTAAAAACTGCATCAAAAGTTTGGATGCCACGCCCACCGACACTGCCCTAGCTACCCCCATCCACCCCAACGCTTCGTCAAAAACGGGATGCGTGTATCTTCCAGAGTTGTGGAGCTAGAGCTTCCAAATTTGGTGGGAAGATAGCTAGTAGCGATCCCCAAAAAACTGCATCAAAGTTTTGGAGCCGCGCCCACCCATTCCGCCCCCAGCCCCCCCGCATTTTGAAATCAGAAATGGCTATATCTCCCAAAGTTTTTGAGCTAGAGCCACCAAATTTGGTGCCAAGATAGGTGATGATGACCCCCTAAAAACTGCATCAAAAGTTTGGATGCCACGCCCACCGATCCTACCCTAGCCGCCCCCATCCACCCCAACGCTTCGTCAAAGACGGGAATGCGTGTATCTTCCAGAGTTGTGGAGCTAGAGCCACCAAATTTGGTAGGAAGATAGCTGGCAGTGACCCTCAAAAATCTGCATCAAAGTTTTGGAGCCAAGCCCACCCATTCCGCCCCCCTTTCCCCTCTATTTACAAACTTTCAGCTAGAGTCACCAAATTTGGTATGAAGGTAGCATTTGACATTCCACAAGGATCTGCACCAAAAATTTGGATGCCACGCCCAAACATACCGCCCCAGCCCCCATTTCCCCACTTTATACAAACTTTGAGCTAGAGTCACCAAATTTGGTATGAAGGTAGCATTTGACATTCCACAAGGATCTGCAGCAAAAATTTGGATGCCACGCCCAACCATACCGCCCCCAGCCCCCCTTTCCCCACTTTATACAAACTTTGAGCTAGAGTCACCAAATTGGTATGAAGGTAGCATTTGACATTCCACAAGGATCTGCAGCAAAAATTTGGATGCCACGCCCAACCATACCGCCCCCAGCCCCCTTTCCCCACTTTATACAAACTTTGAGCTAGAGTCACCAATTTGGTATGAAGGTAGCATTTGACATTCCACAAGGATCTGCAGCAAAAATTTGGATGCCACGCCCAACCATACCGCCCCCAGCCCCCCTTTCCCCACTTTATACAAACTTGAGCTAGAGTCACCAAATTTGGTATGAAGGTAGCATTTGACATTCCACAAGGATCTGCAGCAAAAATTTGGATGCCACGCCCAGCCAATCCGACTCCAGCCCCCTTTCATCACTTTATACAAACTTTGAGCTAGAGTCACCAAATTTGGTATGAAGGTAGCATTTGACATTCCACAAGGATCTGCAGCAAAAATTTGGATGCCACGCCCAACCATACCGCCCCCAGCCCCCCTTTCCCCACTTTATACAAACTTCGAGCTAGAGTTAACAAATTCGGTATGAAGATAGCAATTGACATCCCACATAGATCTGCGCAAAAATTTGAATGCCACGCCCAACCATACCGCCCCCAGCCCCCCTTTCCCCACTTTATACAAACTTCGAGCTAGAGTCACCAAATTTGGTATGAAGATAGCAATTGACATCCCACATGGATGGGCACCAAAATTTTTAATACTGGTATCGAGTATACCGCAGTCGGTTGCGTCCGACTGCAACGTTTCCACTTGTTAGTGATTATGTTAGATTTTTATATTTCCAAACTCATTGCTTGAACTTACAAATTTCGTTACTAATTCTTATAATTGATGGATGGTAATATTTTATTTCATTCATTTCATTCTCCCCATTTTTCTTGCATTTAATAAGGAAGTGCATTGAACTAGCTTATCAGTTCGAGATATGAGTCTTACACTGTTTCGAAAAGTATGAATACGTTAAATGTTTTAATTTAATGGTTAAGTATCTATTAGATGCCATGTTATTAGGGCGTATTTATTCATATAATTATTATAATTATTTCTTAAGGAGACTTATTTTCTTTAGTGCTCAAAACTTATTGTCGCTAAAGGATTTATTTTTTCATGATCTGAGTTATTTATTTAATTCGTGAAACCATTGTGATGTACTAAAGCTCGAGATGACTTGAGAGTCGGTATTTTGCAAAACGGGCGGTAGAGTACTTAAAATTTTAATTGTAGTGTGTTTTTAAAATAATGTACTTTAACTATCACCGGATTGGTTTATACCACTAAATATTGGTATTTTCGGTTTTTTCTTCCTTTGTATTAGTCGTTTTATACACCCTAGCTCTTGATCCTGTTTTTGATTTTAGATTAGGCTTTGATTTTATTGTATACTCTTTGTGGAGGAGGCTCCAAATAATAAGATTTGGTTAAATAATTGTATAGTAAGATTTATTTTTCTTTTTTATGTTGGTAAAGCAATAGTTGTATGTTAAACTTATAAAAAGAGCGCAAGCAAGTCATTTACAATAATTTTCACTAACTTAGGATTCATGGTCTTAAGACCGTTTAGACTTCAAGTAGTAAGTAGTAAGTAGTTTTGCTAGACTATATTCTATTATGATTCTTGTGGGTTATAATTCGTACATTGAAAGAGCGAGATAAAGCTGTTCTTGTTTAGGTCCACAATCTATTTTCTTGGTCCATTTTCCTTTACATATAATACGGCAGGGAGTAAGATTTAAAAGTAGTATGTCATTCCATTCTAATTGTTCAGGCCTAAAAGTAGGCACTGAACAAGGAGCTGCCGTCTCCCATCCTAACTCCTAAATTCACCACAGCTAGCAACATTCTGTAATTAAGGCTAGGCACAATAGATTTAAGCAACAATGTTTTTTAATCTGAATAAACCTTTGAGAGTGAAAAGACGCGCGAGTACTTTTTGGTTCCTGGAAAAAGGCAGTTTTCAGCGAAGTGCGACGGAATCCCATGAACACCATATTGTACATCAGGAAAATCAACCCTCTACAAATTTATTGGTCCTTCGAGCCGGATAATCAACAGAATATTTCGCCCCAGCATCATAGCATCGTTGGATTTCCTTTAAAAAAATCAGATAAGTTATATTTTCTCCTATATTCATGTACATTGCCAAGTGGCAACTCCTGTGCAAAATATATACTTATCGTACTGGTACTTACCCGCCAGTACATTCCGTCTTCACTCGTTAACGCCTACAAGAAAGGCAATTCCAGAATTATATTAATATAATTTTCATCTACGTCCGAATAAAATTCAGCCGCCATACTGTTTCATAGATATATAAAAGGCCATACATAACCTTGTACATCAGCCGCCATATTTTTGAAAATTTATGCCTGTAATTTAAAATATTTCCATTTCCCAAATAAAAGATCCAAGTTTATTTGCGGTGTAAGAAATCAAATCATTTATTTGTTAAATGTTTCTTTTTCCATTCTTACATTTAAAACACCTACACTCATATGTATGCCGGCATTATTTTCCACGAGCAAATCCATAACTATGTACAACATTAACCTCATGAATTATTGTTAATCCTCAATTGTCTTCAAACAATAATAATACTGTCTAACAAGATAAACGAAAACTGTGTTAATATACATGCATACAAATCTACAAGCATATGCCGGCCCTTAAGCTCAAGTCTACATACATACATACATAGCTGCCGACATATGTAAGTCATATGACACAACAAATACACCAGAGCAATTGAATAATTTAAACCACTGAATATTATTAATTTCGCTATTAAAAATACACAAAATATATGCGCACATTAATTTATATTAATTACAACAAATTTACCTACATCTGCACATACATATGTACACACATTGTCGGCCAAAGTCAAGCGTACGATATACATATGCACATATAAAAGGTACATAACTCAGTACGCACTGCCGACAAACTTGCATATTTAACAATATGCAAACAATTGCTCCCTACCAGCATTGTACTTGTTAACTATTTTTATTTTCATATTTCTACACACAAAAAGAACACACAATACACAAACATATGCACATAAAAAAATATACACATTTATAACCAAATAATTTTCGGCCGCTACCACACAAAGAGATAAATAAATATACACATTTTCAATTAGGCGGCATAACAAAAAATAAACACGTATAAAACTCCTATATATTCATTAAAAAACGTTGGATGGCTTTTATTCGGAAGATACTTTTCTGGTATATATAATTGCGCGCGCTTCGCATAAGGTTCACCGGAAAAGAGACAGAGGCAAGATCAGTGTGGCCGAACCACACTTTCTCATAAATCTTAATACTAACATCGATACCTTAATACTAGCTTACAATATATCGGTATACACGAGCATAACATAGCATAAACAATCGATCGAAATTATATATAAATGTTGCACAAAATAAATACTTTACAACTCGGCCGTCCTGACAGGGAATCGACCTCGATTCCACCTACTCTAGATCATAGAGGGCTTAAAGCTAACCAAACGGCGGGTGTTGGCGGCGACGGCATTTCCAATCTTGGGCGGCAGTTCCTATACACATGATCCGTTTTCCCGCACGGGAAACACGAATTCGCTGGTCTCGTAAGCCTCGGGCACTGGGACTTATAGTGTCCAAATCCAAAACAATTAAAGCACCGCACATCCTTACAGCAGGGAAGGCATTCGTGGACGGAAGGGAAACACTTGTAGCGGCAGGTTGTCGAGGCAGAGGCTGGTTCACGGCAGCCACTTGTTTGTCTAAATTCAACGACACTGGAAGCTGGGTTATCGCTAGAACAGCAGACGGCGGGGCAGCAGCTTGAACAGTTGATGGTAAGCTTAGCACTTAGTCAGCAGACAGCAAGGCGGCAGCGGGAGCAGTTAACAGCGGGGTTCACGTTGGAACAGCAGACATAAGCAGAAGCAGTTGACGGCGGGGCTAACGTTGGAACAGCAGACGGCGGGTCATCAGCAGAAGCAGTTGACGGCGGCGTTAACGTTGGAACAGCAGAAGCAGTTGACTGCAAGGTTGACACTGGAACAGCAGACAGCGAGGCGTCATCAGAAGCGGTTGGCGGCAGAGATGACGCTAGAACAGCAAACAGCGAGGCATCAGCAGAAGCAGTTGACTGCAAGGTTGACACTGGAGCAGACAGCGGGCCAGCAACAGGCGCAGTGGGCAGCGGGGTTACCGCTTGGACAGCAGGCAGCATGGCGGCAGCCGGAACAGTGACAGCAAAAGTGGTTCGGCAACAGCAGACAGTGAGGCGGCAGCAGCAGCGGTTGACGTCAGAATTGTTTCGAAAACGGCAGACAGCGGGGCGGCAGCAAGAACGGTTGACGGCAGGGTTGCTGGTGGCGCAGCAGACACAAGTGCAGCAGCGGAAGAAGTCGACGGCAGAATTGGCGCTAAAACGGCAGACAGCGGGGGCGGCAGCAGAATCGGTTGACGGCAGAATTGTTTCGGAAACAGCACACAGCGGGGCGGCAGCAAGAACGGTCGACGGCAGGGTTGCTGGTGGCGCAGCAGACACAAGTGCAGCAACGGAAGAAGTCGACGGCGGAATTGGCGCTAAAACGGCAGACAGCGGGGCGGCAGCAGGATCGGTTGACGGCAGAATTGTTGCTGAAACAGCAGACAGCGGGGCGGCAGCAGGATCGGTTGACGGCAGAATTGTTGCTGAAACAGCAGACAGCACGGCGGCAGCAGGATCGGTTGACGGCAGAATTGTTGCTGAAACAGCAGACAGCGGGGCGGCAGAAAGAGCGGTGGACGGCAGATTTGGCGCTGAAACAGAAGACGGCGGTGTTGCTGATGGCACAGCAGACAATGGGGCGGCAGTGGAAGAGGTTGATGGCAGAATTGTTGCTGAAACGGCAGTCAACTGGGCGGCAGCGGAATTCGTCGACGGCAGCGTTGACACTTGAGCAGCAGATTTTGCGGCAGCAGCAGGCGCAGGGGGCGCTGGGACAGCAGGTGGCGAGGCGGCAGCAGATTTTGTCACCTCTGATACTAATTTGCGTATCTGCACAAGGTTCGCTAGCGGCGGCACTGTAACGTTATTTGCCTTCAGCAAATTTAACATCTCTTCCTTATTCAAGCCCATCTTTGTTGATTGGGCGTTAAATATAGGTTGAGCGTTGGGCGTATCCCACTTCTGAGCTATAAAAACTCCTATTTATTCATTAAAAAAAACGTTGGATGGCTTTTATTTCGGAAGATACTTTTCTGGAATATATAATTGCGCGCGCTTCGCATAAGGTTCACCGGAAAAGAGACAGAGGCAAGATCAGTGTGGCCGAACCACACTTTCTCATAAATCTTAATACTAACATCGATACCTTAATACTAGCTTACAATATATCGGTATACACGAGCATAACATAGCATAAACAATCGATAGAAATTATATATAAATGTTGCACAAAATAAATACTTTACACACGATCACATAACACAATATTTAAACATTATTGTCACATTTATTACTAAAACAATATAAGCATTTGTGTTTTCCGTCCACAAAGATATGTGCAAACTATCGGTTAGCTCGATATCGATAGTTCATACTGACACAAAATCATAGAGTAGAAGACAGAAAACGGTCCTAACGTTAAGCATCGTTTCTGCGTCCCTCATAAGGCGATCAAAATCAATCACCATTGTGTTATTTTTCTTCTCTGATTTATATTCTTTATCAAGCGCAAATTTATTAACAATTCGTAAAGAAATCATTTGTTTTGTACGTTTTTTGTTAATTAATTAATTAATTTAGTTTTTTTTTTTTTTTTTCTGAGACACTGCTGCGCCTTTAGTTAATAATTCGTCGTAATTATTTATTATCCGTGTGTTTCCATTCCGCTGTTCCGAACTGAATTGTTCCTGTGCCTAGCGTCTGCAACAACGAATAATTATTTATTTTCTGGCGGGTAAGATCCTAGCATGCCAACGGACGCTGCCAGGGATAAGAAGAATCTCCTTTCTGTTCCACTTGGGCAACACAAGAGAACAAGTTCCGATCCATTCCCATCCGTAAAACATAGTCTCTCAACAAGCAAGGAACAAACTAAGCCTAGTGCATCCACCTCTGCAAAACTTCCGATCACACAGCCCATTACGAGGTCAACCAGTCAACATCTAAGGATGACCAGTCTGTTTGCCTTAACCAATTTTTTCGCGGTGTCCGATCGTCTCGTTCAGTTTGAGGCGAAATTTGTCTTCAATTCCGAAGTGTCACTGCACACGCTCAAGGTCCATCAACATCAGGTTCGAAGTTTGTGGGACAAGGTCGAGCAGGAATTCGAACGGTGCTCACGAGCACTCTCCGAAGCCACTGGTCATGGCGTCGAATCCGACACAGAAACCCTGCGTGCGAAATATGACCACTGCTATGTGGCTTATGTACGCTGCGCATCCATGCTCAGCGAGCAATTGAAAAGGCTACGGTTCCCATAACGAGTTCCAGGGGTGCCTATCAGCCAAGAGGCTGCCGCTTACCGCCTGTTGACACCGAAGTCTTTTCCGGAGATTATTTAAAATGGCCCACATTCCGAGACATTTTTACAGCGGTGTACATCAATAATCCAAGTCTCACCCCAGTTGAAAAGCTGTTCCATCTAAATTCTAAAACAAGTGGCGATGCTAAGGCTATCGTGTCAAAGTTTCCCCTCACAAATGATGGTTTTGCGACAGCATGGCAAGCACTTGTCAGCAGATTCGAAAACAAAAGACTGTTAGTCAACAGTCAACTTCGAATTCTGTTCAGTGTGCAAGCCATTTCTCATGAGTCTGGAGCTGCGTTAAAAGAACTACAGAGCACCATCCAAGGGTGCCTATCGGCTTTAGAATTATCCAACATTTCCATTGAGAATTGGGATTGCCTCCTTGTTTTTATGTGTTCGTCAAAGCTCCCAAAACTCACATTATCATTATGGGAGCAATCTCTCCAGAACAAAGTAGATATTCCGACTTGGAGTGAGTTAAATAATTTCCTATTAGAGCGGTATAGAACATTAGAGGCAATCGAAGATGTACGACCTTGTGCTTCCACACAGGCGTCCAGAAAGAGCCCACTTCTAAAAGAGTAAACTCCTTTGAGGCCAAGGTTACTGCCAAGATTCAGACTTGCAAACTTTGCGCGAAGGAAAATCATCCGATCCGTTTGTGTCCAAAATTTTTACATATATCTGTGCAAGAGCGATGCAACACGATTAAGCAGCACAAGTTATGTTTAAATTGTTTCGCCAGAGGTCACATCCTTAAGGATTGCACTAGTGTGCACACTTGTCACACCTGCAAGGGGCGTCATAACACTCTCCTTCATCGTCCGACGAACTCCCAAGCAGGTGGAACAGATTTGGATCCGTCCCCCAACCTACAGTCCACTTCTCCTTCACAACCGACGGTCCAAAATTATTTCTCGGCAGGCACGCAGAGCGTCCTTCTCGGCTCGGCAATTATCCAAGTATGTTCCTTGGGAACAAAATATCCAGCACGTGCCTTGATAGACTCTGGATCAGAAGCAACCTTCATATCTGAGCGGCTGTTTGAATTGATACGACCTCAGTCTCAATCGGTTGATGCTCAAGTTTCTGGGCTCAATGGAGCTATTGCAGCCCAGCCTCAACGTTTATGCCATTTCCACATTGGCTCTCCGCTCAATCCAAGAGTTCAAATTGAAACCTCGGCTTTCGTTCTTCCAAAGTTGGCAGGAAACCTGCCCTCCTACACAATCCCTCAAAGTTCTTTGGAAGGGCTCCCTAATCTGCAATTGGCAGATCCAAGCTTTTACAAGAGTTCCCAGATAGATGTCTTGTTGGGAGCTGACATAATTCCATCCATTTTGTTAAAGGGGTCCTATGCCAATATATGTGGTACCCTCTTGGGTCAAGAAACGATTTTTGGTTGGACCATCACGGGTCCCGTTTCCAACTCCAATGCCAAAGTCATTTCGGCCTTCTCGACTCAAATTTTGCTAAGCCCAGAAGCAGGATTAGAGAAACTTCTCACAAAATTTGGGAGGTGGAGGATATACCAGCAAAGCTGGTAAAGGAGTCCTAAACAGCCTGTGAGAAGTTGTTTTAGCAGACAACCACCAAAACCGTAAGTGGTAGATATGTTGTCTCCCTCCCTTTCAAGAACCCTGAAGCCATCAACTTGGGGCATTCGAGATCTATCGCACTGGCTCAACTCCTTCGTAGTGAAAATCGTTTGAATAAAAACGCAGCACTAAAAGAGCAGTACGATAAGGTCCTTCAGGAGTATTCGGACCTTGGTCATATGCGGCCAGTCCCCATTACAAACGGATCAGGCAATTTCTACTTGTCGCATCAAGCTGTCTACAAGCCAGACAGTACTACAACAAAGCTTCGCGTTGTTTTCAACGCCTCCAGTCCGTCTTCAAACGGCAAAAGTCTTAACGACGTCCTGCATCCGGGACCCGTTCTCCAATCAGATCTGACCATGCAGATCCTTATATGGCGATTCTTTGAGTACGTGTTTAATGCAGACATTACAAAAATGTATAGGCAAATACTGGTAGATCCCAAACACACTTCATACCAAAGAATCCTTTTCCGAACAAAGGACAATGAGGTCCACGATTTCGAACTGAACACAGTTACCTTCGGAGTAAACTGTGCCCCATTCCTAGCTATAAGAGTACTGCAGCAACTAGCGAAAGATGTACAGTGTCGCTACCCCCTTGCAAGTGACATTATATTGAATTACATGTACGTTGACGATGTGTTAGCAGGAGCTCACACTAAGAGTCGTGCAGTGCAATGTATTTCAGAGCCGGGTGGTTAGCCCCAGTCATTGTCCGGGCAAAGATGTTCATGCAAGAGACATGGCTCTGGGAGTTAGGGTGGGATGATCCGTTACCCGATGATCTCGCTTCGAAGTGGCAAGAGTTCCTCGACCACTTTTCCAGTCTCGGCAAGGTGCGCATTCCACGATGGGTAGAAACCCAGCCAACGCTGCGACTCCAAATCCAATCAAATAAACCTGATGCGTCTCAGTACGCATACGGTGCAGCGCTTTATGTCCGCACGGAAACCCGCTGTGGAATCTCTGTCCACCTCCTTACAGCAAAAACTAGAGTCGCTCCCACAAAAACGGTGTCCATCCCACGACTAGAGTTGTGCGGAGCCGTATTACTTGCCGAATTGTCAGCAGCTGTAATTCCACAACTTCCCCTTCAAGACTGTGAGCTCTACTACTGGACTGACTCCACAATAGTTCTAGCATGGCTAAATAAGCCTCCATGTGCGTGGTCCACATTTGTGGCGAAAAGGGTAACAAGAATTACTCAGGCCACAGACTCCAAACAGTGGCGCCACGTACGTTCTGAGTCCAACCCAGCTGACCTCGCGAACCGTGGGGTGTCAGCAGTTGAACTACTTAGAAGTTCACTGTGGTGGCACGGACCAGAATGGTTGAAGGTAGCGCAGCAGCATTGGCCAGCTTCTACTGAGCTTTCTCTCGACACGGAACTGGAACACCGCCCTCAATATGGTGAGCACCAGTTCCGCATTCCGTTTTCTCGAACGATTCTTTAGTTCGATCGGGCGATGCGCGTGTTTTGCGTACGTTCTACGCTTTGTATCGCGCTCGAAAGGAAGCTCACATCCAGGGTCAATAGATCTGCACCATAAGGAACTTTCCAAAGCTCAAGAAAATCTAGTCATCCTCACACAAAGAGCCGAATACCCGGTAGAGTATAAGAGATTGCTTCAAGGGAAATCCATCCCGCGCACAAGCAGTCTTCGTAACCTTAACCCGTTCTTAGACAAGATGGAGTCATTCGGGTCTGTGGTCGCATCCGATCCTGCGAGACTCTCAGTTATGATGAGCGGCACCCAATTCTACTGCCCTACTTGAGTCCGTATTCTCGCCTTCTGGTAAGCTTTACGCATCAAATCTCTTTGCATGGGGGCAATCAACTGATGATGCGCCTCATCCGTGCAAAGTACTGGATTCCAAAACTCAAGGTGTTGGTAAAATCCACGATCCACTCCTGCAAGATATGCGTGGTCCATCGCAAGAAGCTCCAGACTCAACTCATGGGAGAGCTTCCTGCGCAACGCATCTCTTTTTCGCGGCCTTTCACACACACAGGTGTTGACTTCGCCGGCCCCTTCGATGTGAAGAATTATACAGGCCGAGCGTGTTTAATAACCAAGGGGTACGTGTGTGTCTTTGTGTGTTTTAGCACTAAAGCTGTACATTTGGAAGCCCACCTCAGACCTCACTACCGAGAAATTTCTTGCGGCATTTGCAAGATTCATTGCAAGACGTGGATGTCCAGCGACGATGCACTCCGATAATGGGAAGACATTTGTCGGAGCTGCCAAGGTCCTTTCCCGTGAATTTCTGGAGTCCACGAGAAACTTAGTGCTTTCCAGTTTAGCCATCACGAGTTATCCTGGCACTTCAACCCTTCTAGTGCCCCACATATGGGTGGCTTATGGGAAGCAGGGGTAAAAAGTTTTAAAACTCTGTTTTATAAATCCACGGCCACGTTCAAGTATACCTTCGAGGAGTTGTCAACTCTGCTGTCCAAAGTAGAGGCATGCTTGAACTCGCGTCCAATTTCGCCAATGTCCGAAGACCCGACCGATATGCTGGCCTTGAGCCCGGGTCACTTCCTTGTCGGGGGACCACTCCTATCTAACGCCGAGCCAGAAATTGGAGCAGACGCAGTGTCTATTTTGAATCGCTGGCAGCGCCTTAAGTCGCTCCATCAACATTTCTGTCTCCGGTGGAAAGAGGAATACCTCAAGGAGCTCCACAAAAGGAATAAGTGGCAGTTGCCATCTCGAGATCTCCAACCAAGTGATCTTGTGATTATCAAAGAAAATATCTTCCACCGAATGAATGGCGCCTAGGGCGAATCCAGAGCACATATCCGGGTGTCGACCTCAAGGTCCGAGGTCCACCATACTCTGCTGCACATTTCCGAAGAGCAGCCTTCCTCCAAGCGACCACCCGCAGGACGACACAGACACAGCAGGTCTCCCCTGCCAATCCTCCTCCTGTAAGAGCGAATGGCAGCCTCTCGCTCACATCGATCCTGGAGCGACAACGGACGACAGTGCTTCCAACGGTCGTACTGCGGTTGGATACAGGATCCAACACCTTCGACATCCGTGCAGTGGTCGACCCGTGCTGCCCTCTCAGTCGCATCGACTCAGGACTGGCAACGGCCTTCAGGCTTTCCGTCACCCGTGTCGGCACTGAACAGGCATTCACAGCAACCATCAGATCGCGCTCCTCCAACTTCCGCAAGGAAGTCATCCTTCAAGTGATGAAAACCAGGTTTCGCACACCAGCCAAGAACATAGCGGAACATCTCCGAGATGGCATGGCCAACATCACCCTGGCGGACGGGTTTTGGTTCCGGTCGAGCACGACCACCCTTGTTTTGGGGGCCGATCTCTATTCCGAGATCATCCTGCCGGGAGTAATTCCTAGCCAAGGAGGACCGTTGGCCCAAAATACCGTTTTTGGCTGGATGTTGTCCGGCTCATTCGCCCATCACAATAGTTGATTCCGTGGCAATATTTCACTTCTTGTTTTTTTATATTTTTTTTGCATGACGCTGCAAGGGGGGCGGTATGTTCAGGCCTAAAAGTAGGCACTGAACAGGAGCTGCCGTCTCCCATCCTAATTCCTAAATTCACCACAGCTAGCACATTCTGTAATTAAGGCTAGGCACAATAGATTTAAGCAACAATGTTTTTTTAATCTGAATAACCTTTGAGAGTGAAAAGACGCGCGAGTACTTTTGGTTCCTGGAAAAAAAGGCAGTTTTCAGCGAAGTGCGACGGAATCCCATAAACACCATATTGTACATCAGGAAAATCAACCCTCTACAAATTCACTAATGTTATTTGTATATTGTTTTTATTATTTTGCTATTTAATTTTATTTTATTCTTTTATGTTATTTGACTTTATATATTGCCTTTAAATTTAGAATTTTGCCTCTCAATTTTTGAACCGAGTCATAGTATTTTTTTTTTCTGTGCTGCATAAACGAAAGCATGCTTGATCCCAGATATGTTTATTCTTAATCAATATGTAGATCAACACCGTAAGCTTTCAAGTACTATATGTTTGTCTCTATATTTTATCAGCTTTGAGGTATTGAGATTAAACTTTGCTCATAATCTTATCGCTGACTTAAAGACATGAGTGTTACAACTTTCACACTTAAGGAGCATCAGATCTTTTCGTTTCAAAGTGTTTACTATTGACGCTTTTAAGAACAATTTGCTTGCCTGAGCTAGGTTGGTTATACAGTTAAAACAATAGTGGAAAGACGGAACTGTCTTATAGAATTCTTCAACATTATTAGTTGTTCTTTCCGTTTCGCATTTTATCACTCACTTTGAGATTATTATATTACCTAATGGAATGTGCTCTATGTTCCTGATTGTTTGCTGATTATTGTTGTTAATTTATTTTGTTTATTTATTTCTTTTGCATCTCAATTAGTATTTTTCCCTTATGTTTCTTTTTTATTGCGCTCCTCTTCTAACTTACTTCGATAATTTTCGATGTTTCCTACAATTTATATTCAATCGCCCTTATTTGACAAAAACTGGGCTGTTAAAAACGGAAGCCAATTAATCTATCACACTGATGGAAGGGAATAGTTGTGTTTGTTTTTCATTTAAAAATAAAAATTGGCTGTTATACGGGTACACAAAATATTTACTTATATTAAATTAAAAGTACTGTCACTGTTTACGACAGCCTGGCATCCTAAAGAGACTCAATCGCTCACCATCATCACTTGACACCCCACCCTCCCATACGACGAAGCGATCCTCACCTGGACCATCAATCGTACACACATAATTAACTTTTACCTAGATAATGTACGTTTGCATGTAGGCGCCTTATTTGAATAGTATTTCATTGTTCTACTCTGTACCGATTTTGGATCCCCTGATTTATATTATTCCAGCTGCTTTCCAAGGCTCACACCTTTAACTTTTAACACACCAGCCCACAAAACATATAATTTGGATATAAAAACATTAGACAACGACATCAAGCACCAAGAGCTATTAAAAAAATTTATAAAGTATTCGGAGGAAATTTGATCGAACAATGTAACACCCAAAATATTTATTATGGTTTACATTAAATCGTGAAGTCATAGTCGAGTCTACTACGTACTTCACATTTTTGCATGAGTTGTTCCCATCTAAAACCCCTATCAATTTATCCGTTTTTTCTTATTATTATTTTTTCAACCAAGTAAGTGCGTACCTGTTTTTTCAATTTTATCTCTCTAGAAAATGTCTGTAAGTTCGGTAGCCTCACAGTCATTCAATATGTTTGTTATAGGGATTTTGTATTGTATTTCTATTATTGTACATTTTAAGTTTTCCGGTTTGGTGAGTAGCTCTTCTCAATTAAGTTTTAAGTTATATTATGTATTCGATTATAACTTCTTATTAAGTTTTTTAGATCGTACCCGAGTCACGTAAATATTGCAGGGTACTTAAAAATTAGCACGCAAACAAGATTGAGGGCAGAGACACTCATAAAAGGCTTTGAGCCGAAGTGTGACGTAGAAAAAGGTACAATAAGGTAGGAGCTAACGAACAGCGAGAGTCTTTAGATGGAAGCGAGCTGAACGAAGACATCTGATCTCAGACAAGACAATGTTTATCGGGAGGAAGATCCTCCTTTCACATTATAGCCGTAGGCGTAGCCTTAGCAAGGAACAAATTTTATTGTCTTAGAACAACATATCAACCGTATTAAAGGCTAAGAAACCCTCAACTCATCATAAATACTTGATCTCGTACAGTTTCCATGTCCGGTGGAAGAGTCATAGAACTAGAAGGGGGCACAACAGACCTCTCAGCTACCAAATCATTCATCGACGATTAAGGTTTATACAGGCAGGAGACATATTCTGTTATTGATTCCCTTTATGTTTAATTTTTTTTATTAAAAAGTTGTTACTATTCTACTGACTTTTATTGATATTTTATTAATTTTTTATTTACTTGTCGGAAATTTAATTTCCGTTTGTTTTTCTTCACAAGTAGTTTAGATCTGTCAGCAATGTCAATTCGTGATTGTTTTTCTAAAAATTTTTTGAGATTCGACTCTATTTTTTTAAGACAGTACTACAACAAAGCTTCGCGTTGTTTTCAACGCCTCCAGTCCGTCTTCAAACGGCAAAGTCTTAACGACGTCCTGCATCCGGGACCCGTTCTCCAATCAGATCTGACCATGCAGATCCTTATATGGCGATTCTTTGAGTACGTGTTTAATGCAGACATTACAAAAATGTATAGGCAAATACTGGTAGATCCCAAACACACTCCATACCAAAGAATCCTTTTCCGAACAAAGGACAATGAGGTCCACGATTTCGAACTGAACACAGTTACCTTCGGAGTAAACTGTGCCCCATTCCTAGCTATAAGAGTACTGCAGCAACTAGCGAAAGATGTACAGTGTCGCTACCCCCTTGCAAGTGACATTATATTGAATTACATGTACGTTGACGATGTGTAAGCAGGAGCTCACACTAAGAGTCGTGCAGTGCAATGTATTTCAGAGCCGGTGGTTAGCCCCAGTCATTGTCCGGGCAAAGATGTTCATGCAAGAGACATGGCTCTGGGAGTTAGGGTGGGATGATCCGTTACCCGATGATCTCGCTTCGAAGTGGCAAGAGTTCCTCGACCACTTTTCCAGTCTCGGCAAGGTGCGCATTCCACGATGGGTAGAAACCCAGCCAACGCTGCGACTCCAAATCCATGGTTTATTTGATGCGTCTCAGTACGCATACGGTGCAGCGCTTTATGTCCGCACGGAAACCCGCTGTGGAATCTCTGTCCACCTCCTTACAGCAAAAACTAGAGTCGCTCCCACAAAAACGGTGTCCATCCCACGACTAGAGTTGTGCGGAGCCGTATTACTTGCCGAATTGTCAGCAGCTGTAATTCCACAACTTCCCCTTCAAGACTGTGAGCTCTACTACTGGACTGACTCCACAATAGTTCTAGCATGGCTAAATAAGCCTCCATGTGCGTGGTCCACATTTGTGGCGAAAAGGGTAACAAGAATTACTCAGGCCACAGACTCCAAACAGTGGCGCCACGTACGTTCTGAGTCCAACCCAGCTGACCTCGCGAACCGTGGGGTGTCAGCAGTTGAACTACTTAGAAGTTCACTGTGGTGGCACGGACCAGAATGGTTGAAGGTAGCGCAGCAGCATTGGCCAGCTTCTACTGAGCTTTCTCTCGACACGGAACTGGAACACCGCCCTATCAAGGTCAATATGGTGAGCACCAGTTCCGCATTCCGTTTTCTCGAACGATTCTTTAAGTTCGATCGGGCGATGCGCGTGTTTGCGTACGTTCTACGCTTTGTATCGCGCTCGAAAGGAAGCTCACATCCAGGGTCAATAGATCTGCACCATAAGGAACTTTCCAAAGCTCAAGAAAATCTAGTCATCCTCACACAAAGAGCCGAATACCCGGTAGAGTATAAGAGATTGCTTCAAGGGAAATCCATCCCGCGCACAAGCAGTCTTCGTAACCTTAACCCGTTCTTAGACAAGAATGGAGTCATTCGGGTCTGTGCTCGCATCCGATCCTGCGAGACTCTCAGTTATGATGAGCGGCACCCAATTCTACTGCCCTACTTGAGTCCGTATTCTCGCCTTCTGGTAAGCTTTACGCATCAAATCTCTTTGCATGGGGGCAATCAACTGATGATGCGCCTCATCCGTGCAAAGTACTGGATTCCAAAACTCAAGGTGTTGGTAAAATCCACGATCCACTCCTGCAAGATATGCGTGGTCCATCGCAAGAAGCTCCAGACTCAACTCATGGGAGAGCTTCCTGCGCAACGCATCTCTTTTTCGCGGCCTTTCACACACACAGGTGTTGACTTCGCCGGCCCCTTCGATGTGAAGAATTATACAGGCCGAGCGTGTTTAATAACCAAGGGTACGTGTGTGTCTTTGTGTGTTTTAGCACTAAAGCTGTACATTTGGAAGCCACCTCAGACCTCACTACCGAGAAATTTCTTGCGGCATTTGCAAGATTCATTGCAAGACGTGGATGTCCAGCGACGATGCACTCCGATAATGGGAAGACATTTGTCGGAGCTGCCAAGGTCCTTTCCCGTGAATTTCTGGAGTCCACGAGAAACTTAGTGCTTTCCAAGTTTAGCCATCACGAGTTATCCTGGCACTTCAACCCTTCTAGTGCCCCACATATGGGTGGCTTATGGGAAGCAGGGGTAAAAAGTTTTAAAACTCTGTTTTATAAATCCACGGCCACGTTCAAGTATACCTTCGAGGAGTTGTCAACTCTGCTGTCCAAAGTAGAGGCATGCTTGAACTCGCGTCCAATTTCGCCAATGTCCGAAGACCCGACCGATATGCTGGCCTTGAGCCCGGGTCACTTCCTTGTCGGGGGACCACTCCTATCTAACGCCGAGCCAGAAATTGGAGCAGACGCAGTGTCTATTTTGAATCGCTGGCAGCGCCTTAAGTCGCTCCATCAACATTTCTGTCTCCGGTGGAAAGAGGAATACCTCAAGGAGCTCCACAAAAGGAATAAGTGGCAGTTGCCATCTCGAGATCTCCAACCAAGTGATCTTGTGATTATCAAAGAAAATAATCTTCCACCGAATGAATGGCGCCTAGGGCGAATCCAGAGCACATATCCGGGTGTCGACCTCAAGGTCCGAGGTCCACCATACTCTGCTGCACATTTCCGAAGAGCAGCCTTCCTCCCAAGCGACCACCCGCAGGACGACACAGACACAGCAGGTCTCCCCTGCCAATCCTCCTCCTGTAAGAGCGAATGGCAGCCTCTCGCTCACATCGATCCTGGAGCGACAACGGACGACAGTGCTTCCAACGGTCGTACTGCGGTTGGATACAGGATCCAACACCTTCGACATCCGTGCAGTGGTCGACCCGTGCTGCCCTCTCAGTCGCATCGACTCAGGACTGGCAACGGCCTTCAGGCTTTCCGTCACCCGTGTCGGCACTGAACAGGCATTCACAGCAACCATCAGATCGCGCTCCTCCAACTTCCGCAAGGAAGTCATCCTTCAAGTGATGAAAACCAGGTTTCGCACACCAGCCAAGAACATAGCGGAACATCTCCGAGATGGCATGGCCAACATCACCCTGGCGGACGGGTTTTGGTTCCGGTCGAGCACGACCACCCTTGTTTTGGGGGCCGATCTCTATTCCGAGATCATCCTGCCGGGAGTAATTCCTAGCCAAGGAGGACCGTTGGCCCAAAATACCGTTTTTGGCTGGATGTTGTCCGGCTCATTCGCCCATCAACAATAGTTGATTCCGTGGCAATATTTCACTTCTTGTTTTTTTATATTTTTTTTGCATGACGCTGCAAGGGGGGCGGTATGTTCAGGCCTAAAAGTAGGCACTGAACAAGGAGCTGCCGTCTCCCATCCTAATTCCTAAATTCACCACAGCTAGCAACATTCTGTAATTAAGGCTAGGCACAATAGATTTAAGCAACAATGTTTTTTAATCTGAATAAACCTTTGAGAGTGAAAAGACGCGCGAGTACTTTTTGGTTCCTGGAAAAAAAGGCAGTTTTCAGCGAAGTGCGACGGAATCCCATAAACACCATATTGTACATCAGGAAAATCAACCCTCTACAAATTCACTAATGTTATTTGTATATTGTTTTTATTATTTTGCTATTTAATTTTTATTTTATTCTTTTATGTTATTTGACTTTATATATTGCCTTTAAATTTAGAATTTTGCCTCTCAATTTTTGAACCGAGTCATAGTATTTTTTTTTTTCTGTGCTGCATAAACGAAAGCATGCTTGATCCCAGATATGTTTATTCTTAATCAATATGTAGATCAACACCGTAAGCTTTCAAGTACTATATGTCTGTCTCTATATTTTATCAGCTTTGAGGTATTGAGATTAAACTTTGCTCATAATCTTATCGCTGACTTAAAGACATGAGTGTTACAACTTTCACACTTAAGGAGCATCAGATCTTTTCGTTTCAAAGTGTTTACTATTTGACGCTTTTAAGAACAATTTGCTTGCCTGAGCTAGGTTGGTTATACAGTTAAAACAATTAGTGGAAAGACGGAACTGTCTTATAGAATTTCTTCAACATTATTAGTTGGTTCTTTCCGTTTCGCATTTTATCACGCACTTTGAGATTATTATATTACCTAATGGAATGTGCTCTATGTTCCTGATTGTTTGCTGATTATTGTTGTTAATTATTATTTTGTTTATTTATTTCTTTTGCATCTCAATTAGTATTTTTCCCTTATGTTTCTTTTTATTGCGCTCCTCTTCTAAACTTACTTCGATAATTTTCGATGTTTCCTACAATTTATATTCAATCGCCCTTTATTTGACAAAAACTGGGCTGTTAAAAACGGAAGCCAATTAATCTATCACACTGATGGAAGGGAATAGTTGTGTTTGTTTTTCATTTAAAAATAAAAATTGGCTGTTATACGGGTACACAAAATATTTACTTATATTAAATTAAAAGTACTGTCACTGTTTACGACAGCCTGGCATCCTAAAGAGACTCAATCGCTCACCATCATCACTTGACACCCCACCCTCCCATACGACGAAGCGATCCTCACCTGGACCATCAATCGTACACACATAATTAACTTTTACCTAGATAATGTACGGTTTGCATGTAGGCGCCTTATTTGAATAGTATTTCATTGTTCTACTCTGTACCGATTTTGGATCCCCTGATTTATACTATTTCCAGCTGCTTTCCAAGGCTCACACCTTTAACTTTTAACACACCAGCCCACAAAACATATAATTTGGATATAAAAACATTAGACAACGACATCAAGCACCAAGAGCTATTAAAAAAATTTATAAAGTATTCGGAGGAAATTTGATCGAACAATGTAACACCCAAAATATTTATTATGGTTTACATTAAATCGTGAAGTCATAGTCGAGTCTACTACGTACTTCACATTTTTGCATGAGTTGTTCCCATCTAAAACCCCTATCAATTTATCCGTTTTTTCTTATTATTATTTTTTCAACCAAGTAAGTGCGTACCTGTTTTTTCAATTTTATCTCTCTAGAAAATGTCTGTAAGTTCGGTAGCCTCACAGTCATTCAATATGTTTGTTATAGGGATTTTGTATTGTATTTCTATTATTGTACATTTTAAGTTTTCCGGTTTGGTGAGTAGCTCTTCTCAATTAAGTTTTAAGTTATATTATGTATTCGATTATAACTTCTTATTAAGTTTTTTAGATCGTACCCGAGTCACGTAAATATTGCAGGGTACTTAAAAATTAGCACGCAAACAAGATTGAGGGCAGAGACACTCATAAAAGGCTTTGAGCCGAAGTGTGACGTAGAAAAAGGTACAATAAGGTAGGAGCTAACGAACAGCGAGAGTCTTTAGATGGAAGCGAGCTGAACGAAGACATCTGATCTCAGACAAGACAAATGTTTATCGGGAGGAAGAATCCTCCTTTCACATTATAGCAGTATGCGTAGCCTTAGCAAGGAACAAATTTTATTGTCTTAGAACAACATATCAACCGTATTAAAGGCTAAGAAACCCTCAACTCATCATAAATACTTGATCTCGTACAGTTTCCATGTCCGGTGGAAGAGTCATAGAACTAGAAGGGGGGCACAACAGACCTCTCAGCTACCAAATCATTCATCGACGATTAAGGTTTATACAGGCAGGAGACATATTCTGTTATTGATTCCCCTTTATGTTTAATTTTTTTTTATTAAAAAGTTGTTACTATTCTACTGACTTTTATTGATATTTTATTAATTTTTTATTTACTTGTCGGAAATTTAATTTCCGTTTGTTTTTCTTCACAAAGTAGTTTAGATCTGTCAGCAATGTCAATTCGTGATTTTTTTTCTAAAAATTTTTTGAGATTCGACTTTATTTTTTTAAGACAGTACTACAACAAAGCTTCGCGTTGTTTTCAACGCCTCCAGTCCGTCTTCAACGGCAAAAGTCTTAACGACGTCCTGCATCCGGGACCCGTTCTCCAATCAGATCTGACCATGCAGATCCTTATATGGCGATTCTTTGAGTACGTGTTTAATGCAGACATTACAAAAATGTATAGGCAAATACTGGTAGATCCCAAACACACTCCATACCAAAGAATCCTTTTCCGAACAAAGGACAATGAGGTCCACGATTTCGAACTGAACACAGTTACCTTCGGAGTAAACTGTGCCCCATTCCTAGCTATAAGAGTACTGCAGCAACTAGCGAAAGATGTACAGTGTCGCTACCCCCCTTGCAAGTGACATTATATTGAATTACATGTACGTTGACGATGTGTTAGCAGGAGCTCACACTAAGAGTCGTGCAGTGCAATGTATTTCAGAGCCGGGTGGTTAGCCCCAGTCATTGTCCGGGCAAAGATGTTCATGCAAGAGACATGGCTCTGGGAGTTAGGGTGGGATGATCCGTTACCCGATGATCTCGCTTCGAAGTGGCAAGAGTTCCTCGACCACTTTTCCAGTCTCGGCAAGGTGCGCATTCCACGATGGGTAGAAACCCAGCCAACGCTGCGACTCCAAATCCATGGTTTATTTGATGCGTCTCAGTACGCATACGGTGCAGCGCTTTATGTCCGCACGGAAACCCGCTGTGGAATCTCTGTCCACCTCCTTACAGAAAAAACTAGAGTCGCTCCCACAAAAACGGTGTCCATCCCACGACTAGAGTTGTGCGGAGCCGTATTACTTGCCGAATTGTCAGCAGCTGTAATTCCACAACTTCCCCTTCAAGACTGTGAGCTCTACTACTGGACTGACTCCACAATAGTTCTAGCATGGCTAAATAAGCCTCCATGTGCGTGGTCCACATTTGTGGCGAAAAGGGTAACAAGAATTACTCAGGCCACAGACTCCAAACAGTGGCGCCACGTACGTTCTGAGTCCAACCCAGCTGACCTCGCGAACCGTGGGGTGTCAGCAGTTGAACTACTTAGAAGTTCACTGTGGTGGCACGGACCAGAATGGTTGAAGGTAGCGCAGCAGCATTGGCCAGCTTCTACTGAGCTTTCTCTCGACACGGAACTGGAACACCGCCCTATCAAGGTCAATATGGTGAGCACCAGTTCCGCATTCCGTTTTCTCGAACGATTCTTTAAGTTCGATCGGGCGATGCGCGTGTTTGCGTACGTTCTACGCTTTGTATCGCGCTCGAAAGGAAGCTCACATCCAGGGTCAATAGATCTGCACCATAAGGAACTTTCCAAAGCTCAAGAAAATCTAGTCATCCTCACACAAAGAGCCGAATACCCGGTAGAGTATAAGAGATTGCTTCGAGGGAAATCCATCCCGCGCACAAGCAGTCTTCGTAACCTTAACCCGTTCTTAGACAAGAATGGAGTCATTCGGGTCTGTGGTCGCATCCGATCCTGCGAGACTCTCAGTTATGATGAGCGGCACCCAATTCTACTGCCCTACTTGAGTCCGTATTCTCGCCTTCTGGTAAGCTTTACGCATCAAATCTCTTTGCATGGGGGCAATCAACTGATGATGCGCCTCATCCGTGCAAAGTACTGGATTCCAAAACTCAAGGTGTTGGTAAAATCCACGATCCACTCCTGCAAGATATGCGTGGTCCATCGCAAGAAGCTCCAGACTCAACTCATGGGAGAGCTTCCTGCGCAACGCATCTCTTTTTCGCGGCCTTTCACACACACAGGTGTTGACTTCGCCGGCCCCTTCGATGTGAAGAATTATACAGGCCGAGCGTGTTTAATAACCAAGGGGTACGTGTGTGTCTTTGTGTGTTTTAGCACTAAAGCTGTACATTTGGAAGCCACCTCAGACCTCACTACCGAGAAATTTCTTGCGGCATTTGCAAGATTCATTGCAAGACGTGGATGTCCAGCGACGATGCACTCCGATAATGGGAAGACATTTGTCGGAGCTGCCAAGGTCCTTTCCCGTGAATTTCTGGAGTCCACGAGAAACTTAGTGCTTTCCAAGTTTAGCCATCACGAGTTATCCTGGCACTTCAACCCTTCTAGTGCCCCACATATGGGTGGCTTATGGGAAGCAGGGGTAAAAAGTTTTAAAACTCTGTTTTATAAATCCACGGCCACGTTCAAGTATACCTTCGAGGAGTTGTCAACTCTGCTGTCCAAAGTAGAGGACACAGCCACTAGGAACGAAGCAGTCAACCCGTCCGAACCTTCTGCATCCCCAAGACAATTTATACTGGATTTAGAGGATGGTTGAAAACCGTTTCAACGGCCGGGAGAATGTTAAGTCATAAACAAGTTAGCACATATTTATATTATAAGATATCAAATAACTGCACATAGCTATGTAAGAATGACACACAAATTATTAACATATGTAAAACTAGGTCAAGACAATACACAATGCGCTACATTTATTAACCCAATAAACTTTAAGCAACACCAAATTATGCTGAACACACAGAATATCGCTGACTGCACAATGCATGCAATATGTCGCAACAGTAGCGGTCAGCCAACCCGGTAGTCGCTAAATATGCTATTCTGCATTGCAAGCAACTGCTGAGTACACAATAACCTAATTTTAATTGACACCACAAAACTGTAAAACTAAGCTATTATTTCCTATAAATATTGTTACTTTTCGTTAATAAATCAGTGTTCTTAGTACAACCTACAAAGATACATTCATTATTCTCCGCAGTCCACCTGGTTACAAGTGCCAGTTGCGACAACAATTAAGCAGTCAGTTTGTACTGGATGCTAACATTACATACACACCTTTTACAGGTACAGGTTCCAGGAAAAAATGCAAACTGACGTTGTTTATACCGATTTTAGTAAGGCATTTGATTCTGTTAGTCATTCTCTGTTGCTTCAAAAATTAAATATTATTGGATTTCCATCAAAACTCGTACTGTGGCTTTCGGAGTACTTGTGTGGCAAAACACAAAAGTTGTTTTTAAATCGTCGGTATCTAAACCTATTTTTGTTACCTCTGATGTTCCCCAGGGTAGTCATCTTGGACCTTTGCTATTTAATCTGTTCATTAACGATCTTCCAGCTGTTATTACTAACTCCTATGTATATATGTTTGCTGATGATGTGAATCTATGTTTCACATATAATGACGCTTCCCTGTGTAATTTACTACAGTCGGATTTGGGTGCATTGTCGGCCTGGTGTCGTTTTAACTTACTCAATTTAAATTGTTCTAAATGTAAAGTCATGTCTTTTTGTAGAAGTACCCCTCATACCCCTCATACTGCTCACTACTTGCTTGATGCTTCACCACTTGACCGCGTTTTTGAAATTAAAGATTTGGGCATTATTCTTGATCCCAAATTAAAGTTTGACGCTCATATTTTGTCTATGGTCAATAAAGCCATTAATGTCATTAGCTTCATCAAGCGGTGGTCGAAAGAGTTTAATGATCCCTACAACACTAAACGCTTTACACATCCCTAGTTCGTCCCATCCTGGAGAATGGATCTTGTGTGTGGTCTCCACAATACTCGATTCACCAGGATAGAATTGAATCTGTGCAGAAGAAATTTCTTCTATTTGCCCTTAGAAGTTTTAACTGTGTTCCTGGAGTTGACTTACCCCCGTATTCAAGTAGACTCCTTTTAATAAATCTTCCCTCCCTGTTAAACCGTAGAACTATGCATGGAGTATTATTTATTACTAACCTACTTAATGGTAAAACCGACTCATCAGTTCTTTTGAGTCGAATTAAAATTAATGTCCCAATTAGATCTTCACGTAACTTTTTATCCCTTAGCCTTGATCGTTGCTTCAGCAACTATTTAATTCATGAACCTTTTCGTGTTATATGTTCCGACTATAACAAACTTTATTTTCTTGTCTCCTTGGAGGCCTCAACTCCAGTACTAAAAAGATCGATCCTTTTTGCTTTATCTTATCGATCAATGTCAAGGCAATGCAGATGACATTGTGATAATAGCTCGGGCCAAGTATGAAGAAACTCTTTGTGATAATGTTCAACTGGGACTTAGGATTACGCATGATTGGTGTAGGGAGGTTGGTCCCAACATAAACCCTACTAAAACAATCATCGTTCCGTTCACCAGAAGATACAAGCTACAAGTATGAGGGAGATTAGGCTTGCAGGGAGTCCAATAGAAACAAGCAAGGAAGTTAAGTACCTTGGGGTCAATTTCGACATTAAATTAAACTTTGGCACCCATGTTCAGAATACGATCGCAAAGTGCTGCAGAGCGCTGTATACGTGTAGTAGCATAGCCGGGAAGTCATGGGGAACATCACCATAGATAATAAGATGGCTATACCTTATGGTAGTAAGGCCCATGCTCACGTACGGAGTGATTGCATGGGGGGATAAGGCACAGCAAATCTCTGTGCAGAAGCAGCTTCAAAAGCTACAAAGAATGGCATGTGTAGAATTACGGGAGCGATGAGGACCTGTCCCACATCAGCGCTTGAGGTTCTATTGGAGATAACGCCACTCCATCACACAATTAGGCTGCAAAAAAAGGCAACCCTCTTAAGAATGTCCGTTGAAGGAGTTGGGAGAGAACACATTCTTAGTCGAGTAGAGGCAGATATGCTATCGGGTGAGCTTCCCCTACTGGCACAGCCAAGGGACGAAATGAAAGCCGAACACATGTTCGGTCAAAAGTTTCAAGTACCACACTGTCTACAAAACAACACCTTTGGATTCGGGCATTCTCTGGTGAAATTTCTCTTTTGTGAACAATTGTAGCAAATGTCGTCCATTGCACACGGTCTACTCTGCCCCATGTCACGTCTCTAAGCCCGCTCTTCGAGAACCAGCTTGCCGCCATGTCTGTTAATGCCTCGCTCATCGCCCTTGGCATGCGGTCTAGCTCTTCTTCGTTCGTCACTGCGCGTTCCTCAAGTGCCTCTACAAACACGAGCGGGTCAGTGCGGCGGTCGAAACAGATCCCCCACTTTCTAACTTGCTTAGGGACCGCCATGTACTGCCCGTGGTTTTGAGACGACATATCTCAGCTCGGAGATATGACGCTCAGAAACGTCATATCTCCGCGCGGAGATATGACATTTTTCTCTCGGCGGAGATATGTCGTTTCTTAGCGTTATATCTCCGAGCGGAGATATGTCGTCTCAAAACGTCATATCTCCGCCAGAAAAATGTACTGGGCGGAGATATGTCGTCGGAGATATGACGCTATGCCATTCCTTCACTCTGGCCGTC
Organism: Scaptomyza flava; assembly: GCA_030179655.1. Lineage (NCBI taxonomy): Eukaryota > Metazoa > Arthropoda > Insecta > Diptera > Drosophilidae > Scaptomyza > Scaptomyza flava. Next base: position 86,739 of record JARNME010000323.1, read on the forward strand.
TCTTCACACTAGGGGGGGAGGAGTTACCTCCGCCAACCTCGCCCCACAAATCAGCCCTCCAGCAAAGCCTCCGCGTATTGCCTAACAACAGGGCTATACGCGAAAGCTGCTGACCAAGCACAAATGCAGAGACACTTCGTCGTCTACAACAAATGCCTACGCGGCATATTCCCGATCAGCGACTTCAGCCAAGCCACTTCACCCACTACAATGTTTCGCAACTGCTGAGTTGCGAACAGGATACATATATAGGGCACACATATACACATACACATTCCATATATTGTAAACACTTAGTTTTAAGTCATATATTCCGTTATGCAGAATAAAGCGCTCAGTCTCGTTTTACAATTCAAAAACAGAACTACGTCTACATATTTTCTTGCCGTCGGAAACCTCTACAAACCTTAACTGGCTAGGGTTAGAATTTCGATGGACAGTTCTAAGGTTGGATGGTAAGTATCTTCCGGAAGTACTAGAGGGGTATTCTACTAGTATTACTGCAATCGGAGTCCAAAACAAATATTAAGTCCAACATTCTACCACTACAGTTATGCACCCTGTTAACTTGCGATAGGCCTAACTCCAGTAGGCCATCGATAATATATGTATTTATTTGTGATAAATTGTATTTTTTAGTTGAATAAAAAACAGACGTCAGTCTTCTTTGAGAATTGGAATTCAAGTGTCTTTTCATACTTCTTATAGCTCTAAAGAAACCTAAGTACAATGTATAGTATAAGAGAGAATTGTATATAAGTGTAACAATGTATGTATTATCAGACAGCCGCCTACTGCAAGAAGTGCTGACTCTGCTTGAGGCCGGATGCTCGTGGCGAGAAATCGGTCGTTCTTGTGTTGCAATGAAGTATTTTGGTCAGTTTAGTGACATCTTACATACATATTGTGGGGAATATAAGTGGGGAATATAAATGTGGGAATATAAGTGCAGCTACAGGGTGGTCTGAGCTGGAGTGCTTTTGTGACATATGCATGTCATATGTGGGTGCGGAGCGGTTTGAGTTGAGGGGCTAGGTAGGATACCGATAGATCGGTAACTCCCGCTTTATCTCGACGTTGGAATTGAAGCATATGTAGTGGCAAATCTCCAAGGCTGCGGATAGGCGGGAATGCACCGTGTTTATAGTTTCCGGACGCGGATTGTAGCAGTGGTGAGTGAGGCCATTCGGTTTGCACTCCGTGGCTACAGCATTTCAGAGAGCGTTAGAGACAGTGATCGGCCCGGAGATGGAACCCAATGCATCCGCTTATTAAGTTGATATCATCGTAATCAGCAAGTCGAAAGAACAGCACCTGGAAAACCTTAGAGAAGACTTTCGGCGGCTGAGCGCAGCCAATCTGAAGCTGAGTCGGAGAAAATGCTCGTTCTTTCAAAGAAAACTGGACATCTGGTGAGCGACGAGGGAATTCAAACAGACTCGTCAAAGTAGAAGCTATACGAAATCTAAAAGCACCGACGAATTTTAGGGATGGCACCATGGTATCGGTGATTCGTGCCTAATTTTACGATATTGGTGCAGCCTATGACGATTCTGTTTAAGAAAGCCCGAAAGTGGTCGTGGAACGAGAAACAACAAGCGGCGTGCGACAGTAAAATACTTCCTGACGACCGCTCCTGTGTTGGCACGGATGCAAGTGATTATGGCCTCGGAGCGGTTCTCACCCAAAACGTTAACCAGCAGGAGCGATTCATAGCCTACTCGCCGAAAATTTTCCAAAGCGGAGGAGAGCTGCTTGGTGACTGAAAAGGAATGCTTAGCGATAGTTTGGTCAATTCTAAAGTTGAAATGTTACCTGGAGGGACACCATTCTATAGAGAGCCGACAGGAAGGATCGCGCGCTGGGCATTGGAGCTTCAGCAGTACCAGTTCAGCGTTAAGTACAGGAAGGGCAAGCTCAACGTGGTAGCAGATGCGTTGTCGCGAGACCCGTTGGAGCAGCTTCAGCAAGCCGTGGCTCAGCCATTCTCACAAAATGGATTCGAAGTATGCAGGAAAAGATGGCCAAAGAAACAGCTTAGTATGCGGACTATGTGGAAGAAAACGGACAACTGTACCGAAACCTAGGCTATCGCGCGGATGACGAAGACTACATCCCATGGAATCTCTGTGTGGACTTCGACCAAAGGAAAAGGAATGCCACGACACGCTGACGGCTGGGCACCAAGGGATCTGAAAGACGATTATGAGGCTGTCGCAGCGTTATTACTGGCCGGGTATGTTTCGAGATGCAGCCAGGAATGTCAAATGCTGCGAAAAATGTCAACTTTTCTAGTCAGAGCAAAGGAAGCTATCCGGGCAAATGCTGTCCCGCCAGGTATCGGAGCCGATGGCCATCCTGTGCGCGGATTCCGTTTGTCCCTTGCCACGTTCAAAGCAAAGTAACACGATGCTGTCAGTATTCCCATGACCGTTCACAAATTGGGTGAATTAGTTCCACTGAAACGATCATCGGCAGCTACATTTCAGGCTTTTCGCGAACGAATCTTGTGCCGTTCGGTGTGCCAAAATGATTCGTATGCGACAATGAGGTAGAATTTACAAGTCGAAATTTTAAAACATTTATGTATACACTAGTATGGAAATGGAACACACAGCCCCGTACTGCCCACAGTAAAACCCAACATAGAGGACCAACAGGACCGTGAAAACGATGGTAGCGCAGTATGTCTCTGGGAGCCAAAATTCATGGGATGAGCTAATACCCGAAATCTCGTTGGCCGTCAACTCGAGCATCGCAGACTCTACAGGATTTTTTCTTATGTAGGGAAGAGAACCTCGTCTGCCAGCAACGCTACACCATGAGAATACGACGGGTACGGGAAGCGCATCGCAAACACCAGAGGAGAAGGCGGACAGGTTGCAAGAAGTGTTCAGGATAGCGCAGAGCAACAAACAACGAGCACCGAAGGACCAAGGGAGAAACTACAACCTGAGAAGGAGGGAATTGCGCCCTATGGTCAACGAGGTGGTCTTGCTAAGGACAACAAGAAGAAGAGGATCTAGAATCTTGCCGACACAAGAAACAGAGCGAAACGAGAGCCGCCGTCCCACGTAAACAGCTCGGATAGAGCCAAACAAACGATCTGGTTTTTTTTTTCATATCAGTAGATAATGGACGCAACGTCGACAAGCAGACACGACAAGGCGGCCACCCATGAGTATGCCGAAAAGACCCATGTGGAAGTCTCCGAGAGCGACAGAGGCCCGGAGAAACATGTCACGGATCACGAAACACGTGCAAACAAGCGCATCCATAGACACGGAAGACGACGAGTGCATCATACGCATCATGCAGCTGACTACAGTACGCAGCGGAGCGCCGTGACAACGAGAGCTCCAGGCAAAAGACGATAGCGATACAGTGCAAGAGGAAGTGAACCGGGAGGAGAATATCGAAAGATAGAGCGTTAGGGAAGAAAATCGAGAGATGTGGATGAGGAGTGGGCGGTGAAGGAGACCAAAAAATTCTCCAAAAACACCAAGGTTCTTCCGGGCCCGATTCTTCTGGGTTGGCTAAAAACTATCATCTGAATCGGTAAAGATGATAGTGTACCAGCTGGCAAAAAGAGGTAGACATGGATGACACGACCGCTTCACAGTGGCAGTGGAGGCTAAACCCTATGCGGCTACCCATTACCGCGACGACAAAGTCACGGTCACGGAGAAAGGGGGGGTGTGAAGTTGGCCCACATCACATCATATATCACAATCCATTTCAAGATTGAGAACATATAGTATAAGACACACAATGAATTAAATACAAGTTTGCTTTGTAAAAAATGAGTACATTTATAGGCACAGAATGAGTTAAACATAGACGTAAGACAAACAATAGGAATAAGTTTAAACATAATTTTCAATTAAGCATAGAAACATAGAAACACTACAAAGAACTTTTATATATCTATAATTTTTTTTAATTATATATTGGACGTAGATGTACTAACGAACAGTACAGTCAAGTGGCCCAACGATACCAAGCACCGGTTTGTTAACGCGCGGACCCACGCACAAAGCGACCCACCTCCCGCCCATCCGACCGAGGGGCACTCCGCTTAACGTGCGGTTACGATGATCGCGAACATGCAGACAAGTGACACAAAACTAACTTTTTTATAGAGCAAGTAGGAGTGGCACTGTGTATTAAGTGAGAAAGATCGTTATAAATAGAACACAGAATACGAAAAGGATTATGAAGAGCATAATTAGAATTACAAGTTTGAAGAGATATAGGCACAAAATTTCTAATATTTCTAATAGGAACAGCAAAGTTAATTTGGTTAATTAATTCAGAAGAATCAATTTCACCATTAATTAATTTGTGAAAAAAGGAAAATGCTAGCATTATTCTACGATCATTAAGAGAAGGAAGATCTCTTAGTAAAAGTCTACTACGATAAGATGGCAAAATATTGTTAGTGTCCCAGTTAAGACCTCTAAGTGCGAAGAGCAGAAATGGTTTTTGTACCGATTCTATTTTATTCTGATGAATTTCGTATTTGGGAAACCATATACAAGACCCATATTCCAGAATCGGTCGTACAAGAGAAGTATACAGAGATTTTGTTAAGTAGGGATCGTTAAACTCCTTGGACCAGCGCTTAATAAAGCCCAAGACACCAGATGCTCGATTAGAAATTGAAGAAATATGCTTGTCAAACTTAAGCTTTGGGTCCATAACGATGCCCAAATCGTCAACCCATTCAATTCTGTCTAGTGGTTTGTTGTCAAGAAAATAAATATTAAACAAGTGGAAACGTTGCAGTCGGACGCAACCGACTGCGGCACACTCGATACCAGTATTAAAACATGTAAAAAGAGGCCTGATTGCAAAGGGGTACGGATGGGGCAGGGGTGTACGCTGCCTTAAAGATTCTCCGATGCAGATGGGGATGCCACCAACTATCTTCCTACCAAATTTGGTGACTCTAGCTGAAAGTTAGTAAGAGCTGTTGAAAGGGGGACTGGGGGCAGTATGGCTGGGCGTGGCATCCAAAGTTTTCATGCAGTTCTTTGTAGAATGTAAATTTCTATCTTCATACCAAATTTGGTGACTCTAGCTCGAAAATTGTTTAAAGTGTGGTAAGGGGGGCTGGGGGCGGTATGGGTGGGCGTGGAATCCAAAGTTTTGATGCAGATCTGTGTGGAATGTCAATTTCTATCTTCATACCAAATTTGGTGACTCTAGCTCGAAGTTTGTAAAAGGTGGGGAAAGGGGCTGGGAGCGGTATGGGTGGGCGTGGCATCCAAAGTTTTGCTGCAGATCTTTGTGAAATGTCAATTGCTATCTTCCTTCCAAATTTGGTGACTCTAGCTCAAAGTTTGTATAAAGTGGGGAAAGGGGGCTGGGGGCGTAATGGGTGGCCGTGGCATCCAAATTTTGCTGCAGTTCCTTGTGGAATGTCAATTGCTACCTTCCATCCAAATTTGGTGACTCTAGCTCAAAGTTTGTAAAAGGTAAGGAAAGGGGGCGGAATGGTTTGGCGTGGCTCCAGAACTTTGATGCAGTTTTTTGGGGGTCGTTGCCAGCTACCTTCCTGCCAAATTTGGTGGCTCTAGCTCCACAACTCTGGAAGATACACGTATTCCCGTTTTTGACGAAGCGTTGGGGCGGATGGGGGCGGCTAGGGCAGTATTGGTGGGCGTGGCATCCAAACTTTTGATGCAGTTTTTGGGGGGTCATCATCACCTATCTTGGCACCAAATTTGGTAGCTATAGCTCAAAAACTGTGGGAGATATAATCTTTTTTGACTTTAAATTGCGGGGTGCTGGGGGCGGAATGGGTGGGCGTGGCTCCAAAATTTTGATGCAGTTTTTTTGGGGTTGCTAGTAGCTATCTGCCCACCAAATTTGGTAGTTCTAGCTGTAAGGATGTGCGATATATGAGGATTTATCGGTTTTGAGCTATCGAATTTATCGATTTCCAGCCACCCAGTTATCGTAGAACCCCCATCTTGACACTTTAATTTACTATCCCATAGATAAAGAGAATTGAAAAGTTTCAAGTCTCTAGCGTGAAGGGTGTGGCAAAAGTTGCGAACATACAGACGGACGGACGGACACCATGACGGACATTGCACAAACCCAATATACTCTTTACCTTCGGTATCGAGTATAAAAAGGGCAAACATCTAAAAAATGACATTACTTTACATTTACTGTAATTAAGATTTAAAAAATTTACTTACATCACATTTGAAAGTTATCTAAATCTCTTTGAAGCTGTTGAGCAGCTAGGGGAGTTGCAGCTGACGTGCATAACTTTACATCATCAGCGTACATCAAAACCCGAGAGAACTTTATAACCGATGGAAGATCGTTTTTAAACAAAATAAATAATAAAGGACCAAGATGACTACCCTGTGGAACGCCTGAAGTGACCTGAACCGTCTTGGAAACGGACCCTTTAAATAAAACCCTCTGAGTTCTAAGAGTAAGGTAGTCTTTAATCCAAAGAACTAGAATATTTGAAAAGCCCAAGAGTTCTAGTTATGTATTAGGAGATGATGATCTACAGAGTCGAAAGCCTTACTAAAATCAGTATAAATAACATCAGTCTTCAATTTGTCCTGAAAACCCTTGATAACAAACGAAGTAAATTCTAACAAGTTAGTGGTAGTAGATCTTTGTTTCATAAATCCGTGCTGGCACGGTGAAATAATAGATTTACAAAGGTGTTGAAGATGGGAGGTTATTAATTTTTCAAAAATCTTAGGAATATCAGACAACTTGGAGATACCCCTATAGTTTTGAACATTACATTTGTTTCCTTTTTATGGAGAGGAATAATAAATGACTCTTTCCAAATTTTTGGAAAGGAGCCTAACTCCAGGGACAAGTTAAACATTTTAAGCAACGGCTTTAAAAGACCATGAGCGCAGTGTCTAAGCACACAGCCTGGCACTCCGTCAGGTCCTGGGGAAAATATAGGTTTCAAAACATGTAGATTATTTAAAAATGAGTTCTCAGTGATTTTCAGTCCAAAGATGCGATTCGAGCCATTAACCTGATAAGGGTAAGGCAAACCGACTTGAGATTGAAAAGAACTATACGTCGTTTGAAAAAATTGGGCAAATATATTTGCAATCTCCTGTTCAGAATTGGCCTTCGTTTCCTCAAAGAATACCTCCGTTGGGAGTGTCGATGACCTACGCTTCGCATTAACAAAATCAAAAAACCGCTTTGGATCCTGCTGAAACTGTAATCTACACCGAGTCAGGTAATTCTTATAACATTTTTTGTTTAAGATAGCAAAACTGGCACGAGCAATCAAGTAATCAGAATAGGCTACCGATGAGCCGCTTTTTCTAAATCTCTTGTAGAGCTTAGATTTTCGATTTTTGAGAATTGTCAACTCTCGGGTAAATCACACAGGTTATTAGACCTGTTTAGCTTACCAACCGTGACACATAAATCAAATAAAGAATATAAGGTATTGTAAAAAATACTGATTGCCACGTCCAAGTCGTCAGACTCGTAGAGGGCAGACCAGTCAGTATGGGATAAAAGCAAGAGACCCTCAAAATCAGTTTTCCTAAATTGACGAACTCGACTCAAAGGCATTTTGACATTGCAACGCGTCCGGGAAGGTAAATTAATGAACAGCTCCAACGCAGGATGGTATAAGTCTTCGGGAGAAGATATAGGCTGGGAACGGGAAACGGATGAAGATGATGAATCCAAAACAAAAATCAGATCAAGCATTTTATTAAGAGAATTTGGGATAGCATTAATTTGACTCAATGACATCCCAAGTAAGTCGATTAAAAATTCATTCGGGGCCGTGGGAGTCAGGGCACCAGAGTCAGGACAAGAAATCCAAGTAGCTTCAGCAATGTTGAAATCACCAAGAACTACAAGAAAATCGCGATCAGAAAGCAAGGCAGAGACAGAATGAATAGCAGATAGATGTGTCTCATAGATAGAGAGATCAGAGGAAGGAGGTATATAGGAACAAGTGATAAAAATGTTAATAAATGTCCGAAGACCCGACCGATATGCTGGCCTTGAGCCCGGGTCACTTCCTTGTCGGGGGACCACTCCTATCTAACGCCGAGCCAGAAATTGGAGCAGACGCAGTGTCTATTTTGAATCGCTGGCAGCGCCTTAAGTCGCTCCATCAACATTTCTGTCTCCGGTGGAAAGAGGAATACCTCAAGGAGCTCCACAAAAGGAATAAATGGCAGTTGCCATCTCGAGATCTCCAACCAAGTGATCTTGTGATTATCAAAGAAGATAATCTTCCACCGAATGAATGGCGCCTAGGGCGAATCCAGAGCACATATCCGGGTGTCGACCTCAAGGTCCGAGGTCCACCATACTCTGCTGCACATTTCCGAAGAGCAGCCTTCCTCCCAAGCGACCACCCGCAGGACGACACAGACACAGCAGGTCTCCCCTGCCAATCCTCCTCCTGTAAGAGCGAATGGCAGCCTCTCGCTCACATCGATCCTGGAGCGACAACGGACGACAGTGCTTCCAACGGTCGTACTGCGGTTGGATACAGGATCCAACACCTTCGACATCCGTGCAGTGGTCGACCCGTGCTGCCCTCTCAGTCGCATCGACTCAGGACTGGCAACGGCCTTCAGGCTTTCCGTCACCCGTGTCGGCACTGAACAGGCATTCACAGCAACCATCAGATCGCGCTCCTCCAACTTCCGCAAGGAAGTCATCCTTCAAGTGATGAAAACCAGGTTTCGCACACCAGCCAAGAACATAGCGGAACATCTCCGAGATGGCATGGCCAACATCACCCTGGCGGACGGGTTTTGGTTCCGGTCGAGCACGACCACCCTTGTTTTGGGGGCCGATCTCTATTCCGAGATCATCCTGCCGGGAGTAATTCCTAGCCAAGCAGGACCGTTGGCCCAAAATACCGTTTTTGGCTGGATGTTGTCCGGCTCATTCGCCCATCAACAATAGTTGATTCCGTGGCAATATTTCACTTCTTGTTTTTTTATATTTTTTTTGCATGACGCTGCAAGGGGGGCGGTATGTTCAGGCCTAAAAGTAGGCACTGAACAAGGAGCTGCCGTCTCCCATCCTAATTCCTAAATTCACCACAGCTAGCAACATTCTGTAATTAAGGCTAGGCACAATAGATTTAAGCAACAATGTTTTTTAATCTGAATAAACCTTTGAGAGTGAAAAGACGCGCGAGTACTTTTTGGTTCCTGGAAAAAAAGGCAGTTTTCAGCGAAGTGCGACGGAATCCCATAAACACCATATTGTACATCAGGAAAATCAACCCTCTACAAATTCACTAATGTTATTTGTATATTGTTTTTATTATTTTGCTATTTAATTTTTATTTTATTCTTTTATGTTATTTGACTTTATATATTGCCTTTAAATTTAGAATTTTGCCTCTCAATTTTGAACCGAGTCATAGTCTGTGCTGCATAAACGAAAGCATGCTTGATCCCAGATATGTTTATTCTTAATCAATATGTAGATCAACACCGTAAGCTTTCAAGTACTATATGTCTGTCTCTATATTTTATCAGCTTTGAGGTATTGAGATTAAACTTTGCTCATAATCTTATCGCTGACTTAAAGACATGAGTGTTACAACTTTCACACTTAAGGAGCATCAGATCTTTTCGTTTCAAAGTGTTTACTATTTGACGCTTTTAAGAACAATTTGCTTGCCTGAGCTAGGTTGGTTATACAGTTAAAACAATTAGTGGAAAGACGGAACTGTCTTATAGAATTTCTTCAACATTATTAGTTGGTTCTTTCCGTTTCGCATTTTATCACGCACTTTGAGATTATTATATTACCTAATGGAATGTGCTCTATGTTCCTGATTGTTTGCTGATTATTGTTGTTAATTATTATTTTGTTTATTTATTTCTTTTGCATCTCAATTAGTATTTTTCCCTTATGTTTCTTTTTTATTGCGCTCCTCTTCTAAACTTACTTCGATAATTTTCGATGTTTCCTACAATTTATATTCAATCGCCCTTTATTTGACAAAAACTGGGCTGTTAAAAACGGAAGCCAATTAATCTATCACACTGATGGAAGGGAATAGTTGTGTTTGTTTTTCATTTAAAAATAAAAATTGGCTGTTATACGGGTACACAAAATATTTACTTATATTAAATTAAAAGTACTGTCACTGTTTACGACAGCCTGGCATCCTAAAGAGACTCAATCGCTCACCATCATCACTTGACACCCCACCCTCCCATACGACGAAGCGATCCTCACCTGGACCATCAATCGTACACACATAATTAACTTTTACCTAGATAATGTACGGTTTGCATGTAGGCGCCTTATTTGAATAGTATTTCATTGTTCTACTCTGTACCGATTTGGATCCCCTGATTTATATTATTTCCAGCTGCTTTCCAAGGCTCACACCTTTAACTTTTAACACACCAGCCCACAAACATATAATTTGGATATAAAAACATTAGACAACGACATCAAGCACCAAGAGCTATTAAAAAAATTTATAAAGTATTCGGAGGAAATTTGATCGAACAATGTAACACCCAAAATATTTATTATGGTTTACATTAAATCGTGAAGTCATAGTCGAGTCTACTACGTACTTCACATTTTTGCATGAGTTGTTCCCATCTAAAACCCCTATCAATTTATCCGTTTTTTCTTATTATTATTTTTTCAACCAAGTAAGTGCGTACCTGTTTTTTCAATTTTATCTCTCTAGAAAATGTCTGTAAGTTCGGTAGCCTCACAGTCATTCAATATGTTTGTTATAGGAATTTGTATTGTATTTCTATTATTGTACATTTTAAGTTTTCCGGTTTGGTGAGTAGCTCTTCTCAATTAAGTTTTAAGTTATATTATGTATTCGATTATAACTTCTTATTAAGTTTTTTAGATCGTACCCGAGTCACGTAAATATTGCAGGGTACTTAAAAATTAGCACGCAAACAAGATTGAGGGCAGAGACACTCATAAAAGGCTTTGAGCCGAAGTGTGACGTAGAAAAAGGTACAATAAGGTAGGAGCTAACGAACAGCGAGAGTCTTTAGATGGAAGCGAGCTGAACGAAGACATCTGATCTCAGACAAGACAAATGTTTATCGGGAGGAAGAATCCTCCTTTCACATTATAGCAGTATGCGTAGCCTTAGCAAGGAACAAATTTTATTGTCTTAGAACAACATATCAACCGTATTAAAGGCTAAGAAACCCTCAACTCATCATAAATACTTGATCTCGTACAGTTTCCATGTCCGGTGGAAGAGTCATAGAACTAGAAGGGGGCACAACAGACCTCTCAGCTACCAAATCATTCATCGACGATTAAGGTTTATACAGGCAGGAGACATATTCTATTATTGATTCCCCTTTATGTTTAATTTTTTTTATTAAAAAGTTGTTACTATTCTACTGACTTTTATTGATATTTTATTAATTTTTATTACTTGTCGGAAATTTAATTTCCGTTTGTTTTTTCTTCACAAAGTAGTTTAGATCTGTCAGCAATGTCAATTCGTGATTTTTTTTCTAAAATTTTTTTGAGATTCGACTCTATTTTTTTATGAGTGCTTTCAATTTTTTTCACTTAAAGCCAACAAAAGTACTGACGCAATACTGCTCCGTTTTGTACTATAACTTAATTTCACTTTTAAATGAAAGAACAAGTCCACAATCGTGGCGATTAAAAACCGGGACTTAAAAGTACGCTGTTGAACAGAGTAAAGAACTCCTTGCAAAGTGAGGCAGCGGTGGCCATCTGACGTTTCCAGGCAAATATTTTCTCTTTCAACTCCAATTCTAGAACTCAAACAACAACCTGATTCTTGAAAACCACAAAAATAACAGCTTAACAGCCCCAGCTAAACAACAACCGTTTCTTAAACCGAAATAAACGTGTTTTTAACAGCTAAACTGCAGCCGGTTTTTTTTTACCGGTAAAATAACCGCACTCTATTTTAAACAGCTAGATAACAACCTGTTTCTTAAAAAATCAAAAATAACAGCAAAACAAGAAGCTGTTTCTGAAAAACATGAAAAATAACAGCAAAACAGCACCCGCTTTTTCAAACCGTAAAAAATTGCAGCTCCCTCCCTGTTTTAAACAGTTAAACAACAACCGGTTTCTAAAACCGAAAAAAAACGTGTTTTTAACAGCAAAACTGCCACCCGTTCCATGTATTTTGGGCTAACCTCTTTTCAAGGTTATTGTATGAGTTCTAGAATTGGAGTTGAAAGAGAAAATATTTGCCTGGAAACGTCAGATGGCCACCGCTGCCTCACTTTGCAAGGAGTACTTTACTCTGTTCAACAGCGTACTTTTAAGTCTCGGTTTTTAATCCCCACGATTGTGGACTTGTTCTTTCATTTAAATGTTAAATTAAAGTCATAGTACAAAACGCAGCCGTATTGCGTCAGTACTTTTGTTGGCTTTAAAAAAATAGATTCGAATCTCAAAAATTTTTTAGAAAAAAATCACGAATTGACATTGCTGACAGATCTAAACTACTTTGTGAAGAAAAACAAACGGAAATTAAATTTCCGACAAGTAAATAAAAATTAATAAAATATCAATTAAAGTCAGTAGAATAGTAACAACTTTTTAATAAAAAAAAAATTAAACATAAAGGGGAATCAATAATAGAATAATATGTCTCCTGCCTGTATAAACCTTAATCGTCGATGAATGATTTGGTAGCTGAGAGGTCTGTTGTGCCCCCCTTCTAGTTCTATGACTCTTCCACCGGACATGGAAACTGTACGAGATCAAGTATTTATGATGAGTTGATGGTTTCTTAGCCTTTCAGCTCGCTTCCATCTAAAGACTCTCGCTGTTCGTTAGCTCCTACCTTATTGTACCTTTTTCTACTTCACACTTCGGCTCAAAGCCTTTTAGGAGTGTATCTGCCATCAATCTTGTTTGCGTGCTAATTTTTACGTACCCTGCAATATTTACGTGACTCGGGTGCGATCTACAAAAATTAATAAGAAGTTATTATCGAAAACTCAATCAAAGATACGTTTAAAAGACATTATGGAGGTAGTGTTCAATCAATTGATTAGTTAGAACAATCAGCGATATAATAGGACAGCTAAAATTCCATACATAAAGAAAATCCTTAAACTTTTAAAAGATTTTAAGACATTTTATTAGTCAGACAAAAATCTAAGTAAATGATTATGTGTGTATAAGCAAACATAATACTTAATTGAGAAGAGCTACTCACCAAACCGGAAACTTAAAATGTACAATAATAGAAATACAAAACAAAATCCCTATAACAAACATATTGAATGACTGTGAGGCTACCGAACTTACAGACATTTTCTAGAGAGATAAAATTGAAAAAACAGGTACGCACTTACTTGGTTGAAAAAATAATAATAAGAAAAACGGATAAATTGATAGGGGTTTTAGATGTGAACAACTCATGCAAAAATGTGAAGTACGTAGTAGACTCGACTATGACTTCACGATTTAATGTAAACCATAATAAATATTTTGGGTGTTACATTGTTCGATCAAATTTCCTCCGAATACTTTATAAATTTTTTTAATAGCTCTTGGTGCTTGATGTCGTTGTCTAATGTTTTTATATCCAAATTATATGTTTTGTGGGCTGGTGTGTTAAAAGTTAAAGGTGTGAGCCTTGGAAAGCAGCTGGAAATAATATAAATCAGGGGATCCAAAATCAGTACAGAGTAGAACAATGAAATACTATTCAAATAAGGCGCCTACATGCAAACCGTACATTATCTAGGTAAAAGTTAATTATGTGTGTACGATTGATGGTCCAGGTGAGGATCGCTTCGTCGTATGGGAGGGTGGGGTGTCAAGTGATGATGGTGAGCGATTGAGTCTCTTTAGGATGCCAGGCTGACGTAAACAGTGACAGTACTTTTAATTTAATATAAGTAAATATTTTGTGTACCCGTATAACAGCCAATTTTTATTTTTAATGAAAAACAAACACAACTATTCCCTTCCATCAGTTTGATAGATTAATTGGCTTCCGTTTTTAACAGCCCAGTTTTTGTCAAATAAAGGGCGATTGAATATAAATTGTAGGAAACATCGAAAATTATTGAAGTAAGTTTAGAAGAGGAGCGCAATAAAAAGAAACATAAGGGAAAAATACTAATTGAGATGCAAAAGAAATAAATAAACAAAATAATAATTAACAACAATAATCAGCAAACAATCAGGAACATAGAGCACATTCCATTAGGTAATATAATAATCTCAAAGTGCGTGATAAAATGCGAAACGGAAAGAACCAACTAATAATGTTGAAGAAATTCTATAAGACAGTTCCGTCTTTCCACTAATTGTTTTAACTGTATAACCAACCTAGCTCAGGCAAGCAAATTGTTCTTAAAAGCGTCAAATAGTAAACACTTTGAAACGAAAAGATCTGATGCTCCTTAAGTGTGAAAGTTGTAACACTCATGTCTTTAAGTCAGCGATAAGATTATGAGCAAAGTTTAATCTCAATACCTCAAAGCTGATAAAATATAGAGACAGACATATAGTACTTGAAAGCTTACGGTGTTGATCTACATATTGATTAAGAATAAACATATCTGGGATCAAGCATGCTTTCGTTTATGCAGCACAGAAAAAAAAAATACTATGACTCGGTTCAAAAGTTCAGAGGCAAAACCCTTAAATTTAAAGGCAATATATAAAGTCAAATAACATAAAAGAATAAAATAGAAATTAAATAGCAAAATAATAAAAACAATATACAAATATTCTTAGAATGGAATGACATACTACTTTTAAATCTTATTCCCTGCCGTATTACATGTAAAGGAAAATGGACCAAGAAAATAGATTGTGGACCTAAACAAGAACAGCTTTATCTCGCTCTTTCAATGTACGAATTATAACCCACAAGAATCATAATAGAATATAGTCCAGCAAACTACTTACTACTTACTACTTGAAGTCTAAACGGTCTTAAGACCATGAATCCTAAGTTAGTGAAAATTATTGGAAATGACTTGCTTGCGCTCTTTTATAAGTTTAACATAAAACTATTGCTTTACCAACATAAAAAAGAAAAATAAATCTTACTATACAATTATTAAACCAAATCTTATTATTTGGAGCCTCCTCCACAAACAGTATACAATAAAATCAAACCCTAATCTAAAATCAAAAACAGGATCAAGAGCTAGGGTGTATAAAACGACTAATACAAAGGAAGAAAAAACCGAAAATTCCAATATTTAGTGGGTATAAACCAAAGTACAAAGTAAAGTACATTATTTTAAAAACACACTACAATTAAAAATTTTAAGTACTCTACCGCCCGTTTTGCAAAATACCGACTCTCAAGTCATCTCGAGCTTTAGTACATCACAACCGTATTTGCCATCCAAATTCAATATTAATGCAAAGGTTCAAGAATAATAAAACACAATACAATGGTTTCACGAATTAATAAATAACTCAGATCATGAAAAAATAAATCCTTTAGCGACAATAAGTTTTGAGCACTAAAGAAAATAAGTCTCCTTAAGAAATAATTATAATAATTCTATGAATAAATACGCCCTAATAACATGGCATCTAATAGATACTTAACCATTAAATTAAAACATTTAACGTATTCATACTTTTCGAAACAGTGTAAGACTCATATCTCGAACTGATAAGCTAGTTCAATGCACTTCCTTATTAAATGCAAGAAAAATGGGGAGAATAATGAAGTACAATATTACCATCCATCAATTATAAGAAATTAGTAACGAAATTTTGTAAGTTCAAGCAATGAGTTTGGAAATATAAAAATCTAACATAATCACTAAAAAGTAGAAATGTACATAGGTTGACAGTTGAAATACATTAAAGCAATCAATTATAAAGTGAAAAATCAATGTCCGATCGATTTCCCTGTTAAAATTAAGTTAACTTGTTAAGGACAATAATACAATCTATCTCGTTTTAAGCGTAAAGCCTAGTCAAAATAGCTAACTACATAACATAAAATGTTTAAAAATCTGTAGAATACTAAGTTGAAGAAAACGATTAAATATAACACATATTAAGATAGGGTATCATACAACGTCAATAGAAGACTTTTTGAAGTCAGTAAATGAGTACAAAACACATTCTTTATACATTTTTATCGTAGGTAGCATACTGAGAAAGAGTTGGTAAACCCCGTTTATAAAAAAAAATCAAGGTGCTAAGAACATCTTACTGTTTTCATTTTCTTTATTTTAGAATTGAATTGATATGTGCATTTGATGAAATAATTTTAGTTGAGTATAAGAAATAGTTGGACGGATATCTAAAATATGAAAAGTGTCATTTGATGAAATCTTAAAGCGAGCAGAGGGAAAGTTAAGGAAATGATTATTTGATAAGCCTAAAATATTGCCTTAAGGAATTTAAAGAATGTATAAGCAAATAAATTATAGTGAGATAGAACGGAATCCAATATATGGGGATTAAAAAAATAATAATAACAATAATCTCAATAAACGATGAAGTATAATATTAAGATCAAAATTAGTTTGTTAAAACATGATTATTATACCATTTACACGAACTTCGTTAAGCTTTCAAGTTAGTACTAGAACTAAGGCTTATAATATTGACTTAAAACAGCTTTTTTTAAAGCCGAAACAAAATCATTGAGTATGACTTGTGTGTTCTACCGGCTTGTCATTAATCTTAATGTACGGTGTTTGTGTTTGCTAAATCCCTCAACGGAACAAGCTTAATATAAATATCAAATTTAACATACTACAAAATCTATTAAAACAAAAAAAAAATATATATATATATGTATATAGGTATATATATGAAATAAAATTAAAGCATACCCATAAGAAAAACATAATTGATAGTTTCTTAACAAAGTACTCCAATTTAAAAAATGTTCATTGGTTTATTAGAAAGTTATACTAATTAGCTCTATAAAGTAACAGAAGTCAGTGCAATAATCAAAACAGATATATGCAAATAAAGGTTAGAAACGTAAGTAGCGAATAAGTTGGGTGTGCGTTAGAAGGAGGGACAATCAATTAACATACCACCTGCATTTCATAGACGCTCGTGTATAGAATCGCATAAGGAAGCGTGTTTTAATATAATAATACAAGCAGGATCACTTTCCCTATAACACTTTCCCCCTCTAACACCTACTCTCCCTAATACTAACTCTCTCTTTCTTCCTCTTACACTTTCCTCCTCTTACAACTTCCCCTGTAATATTTCAAACTAAATCTGCAAGTCTCAATACTCTTGTGTTGATCTTGTTGCTGCTGCTGCGAAAAAATTCCCATCCCTTGCTTACATAACACTCACGACTGTTGTTGTTCTTGTTGTTGTTGGTTTTGCTTTTGATCATTACAATACGGCCGAATGTACTGCCCTTTGACTAGCGTACTTCAAACAAGCACAATCTTGTCTCAATCCTTTTATTCTTTGATAACTGGTTTTCACAAACATTCATTGTTATGTTTTGCCTGCAGGTGTGCAAGACAACGCACGTCAAACAGGTGCCCTCTCGACTCTTTCTTATCTACTTATTCGTAGCTAAGAACCTGCTCACAGTTGACTCTCTCTCTCTCTTATCTACTAACTTGTAGCTAAGAAACCTGTGCACACTTGACTCTAGCATTTAATAGTTTCATAGGGAATGTACTTTGCTCACTGAACCTCACGGACGGTGATACCTATAACACATTAGCCAACTAATGTACTTGACCTTGACTAGCGCACTTCAAGCATGCACAAACTTGTCTCTAAGTCTTCCTCCCTCTAACACTTTCTTGCACACAGTCTCTTTCTAACACTTTCCCCCTCTAACACATTTTAATCTTAATCAACAAGTATCAATACTCTTGCTTAGAAGCAATGTATTGTTCCTGCCGTTGCTGCTGCTGCTGGTGCTGCGTTCGCAGAACCCCAGTACATCGAACAAGCGTTCGCTTTTCTCTATTATCTATCCTTTCTTCCTTTGCACACTGCTACTCATGATCATAAACATTCATTTTTTGACGTATGTTGCAGGTTTATAATGCCACGCACGTCAAAGAGGCGCCCTCTCGATTCCAGATCCTTGGATCACTACTACTCATGAACATAAACATTCATTCATGATTGCTTGCTTTTAGGTTAACAATGCAACGCACGTCAAACAGGCGCCCTCTCGACTCTCTCTTATCTATCCTTTCTTCCTGTGCACACTGCACCTCATGACCATAAACAGGTTTACAATGCAACGCACGTCAAGGAGGCGAACAATTGACTCTAACACTAGTTAGGTAAATAGCCAAATCTGTTCCTCTGATCACCTGCTTGCAGGTGAATAATGCAACGCAGGTTTAACAGGCACGCACGCTGCTGGTAAAGTGGTGGCCTAGGAATGTTAATCCTTGTTCTCCACCCTAGTCTTATTAAGGAGGGATACGATCATGGGAAAAAAGGGTCATAAATAATCATATTGTAGGGGTCAAAAAAAGGGTCAAATAACAAGTGGGCGATAAAAGGGTCATAAAATTTAATGGGGTCATAAATTGTCGGCATCCTTTTGGGGTAGAACCCCAGTTACCTACTACTAGCAAAGGAGGAGATTATTAGCAAAGGAGATCGACATCGAGGAAGTTAAGGAGGAAAAACAAAATATTGCGGCTGCGTTATATTTCTAACAAAAAGACA